>JABJVR010000032.1:696303-766848 GCA_025773905.1 Chitala chitala
ATGAAGGCACGTGCACACGAGTGAGACTATGAAGGCACGTGCACACGAGTGAGACTATGAAGGCACGTGCACACGAGTGAGACTGTATGAAGGCACGTGCACACGAGTGAGACTGTATGAAGGCACGTGCACACGAGTGAGACTGAATGAGGACACATCTGCACAAGTGAGACGGCACAACTGCTACCTCCACGTTTCCAGCTGATATCAGTCACCACTGATCAACTGATTTTAACTAGACAGTATTATCTTCTGTCCATATCTTGCCTAAAGCTACATTGATTACTGCAGGACTCTGTCAGCTGTGAGAAATAGCAAGTCTCCAAGTTAAACAGTAAAGCATTACCACTGGAAAGAACAGTGCTGTTCTTTTCATTTGTTGTGAAAATGTTTTATGTTTTTGACCTGCCTGCCTTGAAAAACACAAGAGAAACTCTCTGCCTATTGTTGTTTGTTTGTATTGTCTGTTCATCTATGGTAGATAGGTCAGTAAGGAGTTGTATAAAGGCCCAAAGACTTTCCTTTGCCAGTCCAAACCAGCTGGTTTGCGATTCATCGCTCGTCCTACAGAAAGAAACCGTGAAAGGATTGGTGCACAAACACAATGGGGCCATTAACCTCCGGCTCCACCTCTCACGCACACTTTTGTTGTGTGTGCAAGTGTGAAAGAGCACACGTATGCAATCTGACGTCTGCCGCCGACCTTGTTGCCGCACTTCCCGCCACCGTGACTCATGTGCACGGACTCGCATGCGTACACGGCACACACATTGTTCTCTGGCCAGAACTTCCCACCCACGTTGGGCTTGTGTGAGACGGGGAAGTCAGTGTGTCTCCGAGCCATCTGCCCGCTCTTGCTGGTTTGCCTCAACAAAACCGCGCACCTGCCGGATGAGGCCCACCAGATACATGGGATGCGGGTGTCTCATTTCACTCACGTGCCGCACCCGCATTGCACTCCCAGCATGGCCCGGCCTCGCCCACTCTGGCGGAGCACCAACCCAAGGTTTTGAGATAGCATTAAAGTTAAAGGAGCCTCAGGTAAGAGCTGGCCCTGAGCCAGCGGGTCACTGGTTGCACTATCAACATGACCCTGGGTGTTTTCCAGGCCTCTTTTCCCTTTTATTGTCCTTCATCTCTCCTGTGTCTCTGTCCCTTTCAGAATCTGAATCCAGAATGGTCAAAAGCTCATGTTGAACAGGAAGTTAACAAATTTTATTTTATATCCAATTTGAAACTTTTTCAAAGTCAAAGTGGTTTTTATTGTCATTTCAGCCATATACAGTGAGTGCAGTACACAGTGAAACAAAATAACGTTCCTCTAGGACCATGGTGCTACATATAACAACTTGTAGCTGCACAAGATACACATATCTAAAGTTAACTAAAAAGAGACCCTAACTACATAAAGTGCACGAGTGCAAAAGATGCGCAAACAGTGCAAATAAACACCACAAGACAAAATGTACGAGACAGACAGTGCGCTGACTAATATGAATTTAAGGTGCAGCGATGTGTTACGGCTCACTGATGCAGCATACTGACACAGAATACTGAAGGTTGTTTTGCATGCAACTGAAAATCCCATTGAAATCAGTGCCAACATACCATGTGTTTGTAATAATAATGCATAGTGTAAGAATCCATAATAATAACAGAAGAATTTATTAAGCACTGTACACTTTTCCTGCAAAACAACCCCCCCTTAATAATTTATTGTTAGTAGCAGCCACCCTTGGGATGGTTAGTTGTCCCTTATTTTTTGCTAAATTGTTTTTGAGAGTTTAACCTGGGCATCAGCTATGGCAAACCAATTCTGATTTTTCGGTAAGTGCCATGTGAATTTTAAAGACCCGAACATACATGTCACCTAAAGGAAACAGCACTTTTGTGGCCCCTATACCACTCTACGCATTAGCAATTTGTTGGTGTAGAACAAACAGTGCCCCCTTCTGGCCAACTAATACCTCTGCAATTAGGGCCTTATCCTTTTCCGCATGCTTTCTAACAGAACACTTTTCAGGGCTTATTTTCAGACTTTACAAAGGAAAGTATGGAATAATTTCTCAGAGTCAATTTTTAATCATTATACACACTAATTTTATATGCATAAACTTTGTTTTGGTCTGCATAGTAAATTTATATTAATTTATATCTTTTTTTTATGTAGGTACTTGGGTGACTTTTGGAGGTCAGATTTCAGATGAGGTAAGCAGTGTTGTTTATATATTAAATGGAACTGTTCATTTTGGATTTATTGAGGCATACAGTTAATAATACTGCAGAATGGCATTTAAAAACAAAGCAAAACTGCAAAGCTCATTACTATTGTTTTAAGTTCTGTGTACAAGCTAGGAATGTTGGAAAAAAGTGTTGAATTGTAGCAAAAACTGAAATGGAATTTTGGAAGTGCTAATATAGAATTCAACTAGAGGGTTTCATCTAAAATGTTACGGGTTAAGTGCGGGGGTTTGGAAAATCATATAACTGCCATTAAGATTCTCTGCCATTGTGTACTGATGTTACAGAGGCTGTGTGACCACTCTCTCCTGAAAAGTCAGTACCCCCCCAGTTTGGGATGTCAGTAGTTTGTCATCAGAGGTCAGGCCACAAATTCTCTGGACCGCCAACGTATTTGTCATTAGTCATTTATCTCCTCTGAGAGATACAAGAGGTGACATCTGTTCTGGTAAAGACCCAGCAGGAAAAGTGGGGGGTGGAAGGCTTGTTGATATGTTCTCCAGGCTGGGAATACCCCCCTCCCACCCCAAGGACTGATGATAGCTAAAGGTCACAGCCAACGTGAGGAAGCAAGTTTCTGAAACAAATTTATGAGTCACATCAAGTCTACAAATCTGTCGAAGGAGACTGTGAAAGACCAGCATTAAATTGGCCGTCAGCTACATTGTGGATGTGAAAACTTGGGCCAAGGCATTCTAATGAAAGACTTTAATAGTGTGACATATTTTAAGGGATGCCTCAATAAAAGGAGATAACTGATGACGTCACATCCCTGTCTGCGCCAGAGCACAGCGTGATCTTCAGTTGCAATCCTCAACTGAAATTACCTTGACAGTTTTAGTGGTCTTTGACCAGGCTCTCTCTTAATCCATTTTATAGAAGCAATTTTTTCTATTTTAATCTCGGTCTTTAAGTCAGTCTCTCATCAGGCCCTCCAGATCCCCTCTGAGCGGCTGTATCAGTGCTAGCCATATTTACAGAAAGTGGTAAATCTTCCTGGGAGTGGAATGAGGCTTGATTGATAGAATTGAGGCTTTGCTGCTAAATGCTGAGGCTTCTCACCAAGGGCTCTGCCAGATTCGACTTGCAGCCAGGTGAGCACTTCTGAAGCCGTGCTTACGTGGCTCTATAGGTGTGCTGATGAGCGCGGCTATAACGCAAAGTGGAAAAATGATGATGGGTGTAACTTTAGCATGTTGCTCTGGCCTAACACACTACAGTTATCAAGAAGACCTTTAACCATTGTGTCCCTCCAGGTCGCGGAACAACTTATGACTATTGCCTACGAAAATGGGGTGAACTTGTTTGACACAGCAGAAGTATATGCAGCTGGAAGGTGAGTCAGCAGTGCGTCTTGACCTTAGGGCAGGCAAATTTCACACTCACAGTTCAGAGCTGCTCAGACGGACTGTTCTTACATGGGAACCAGACCAATTGCCTCACCTCACCCCTGAAACTCTGCATTTCCAGGGCATTTCAACATTTTTTGAAAAAGCAATAAGTTTTAAATGGACTTTATCCACAGACGTGTACCTTGAACACCCAATAAACGGCGTTATTAAAAATGCAATAGTTTCACAGCAACTTGTAGCAAAGCAAAAAAGTTATAATTTAAATTGGATGACTTCCAGGATCATGAAGCTGACCAGAGCATAATGCTGACAATAGAGAAAATGAATGCTTAAACATTACCATTTTGATTCATGCGTTTATTGTTTTTTAGAGCGGAGATAATTCTGGGCAATATCATCAAGAAAAAATGCTGGAGGTACTGTTATTTTACTCTTATTGTTTTTTTTAACGCATATGCACACGTGTGTGTGTGTGTGTGTGTGTGCGCGCGCATACATTATACCTTAAACTAACATTATAATAAACAAGGACAGTTTTCAGTTTAATCAGTATACGCATTTCTTGATTGAGGGAAACTTTGTCTTTTTGATTCATTAGCACCACTGACAAAGCCTGTCGTGGTAACCATAGCTACCAGTGAGGGCTGTCGTGGAGTAGGCAGTTTGCTGTTCAGGTCTGTGGGCCACTGGCAGATCTGGACGAAGGGTGTATGAGTACACACTTGTTAAAACACATACTACTTATAATTGATTGATTATTTTTAAGTATGTACTACTAGTGGCATTTTATTTGCACCTATCAGTGCTGGTAGCCAATCAGAGAATTAAAAAGCACTCATTAAGGTATAACGACCACCACTACCCCCCCGTCTGGAAACCAGCAGTTCGCTTCTGTCATGAAGAGGACAGAATGGAGGACGTTTAGAACATCTGTACAAATAGATTCATTTGTTAAAGAGCTCATTATCAGATAGGCTTGTGGGCCACACCGACAACGCAAAGTGCCACAGTGTGACTCTAAATCAGCACGAGCACTTAACCAAGGAACGTCTGAAACACGCCATCCTGAAGTTTTACAGCTAAATAGACCAGGCGTTTGGCAGTCGAATGCACAGATAACATACGCAGCACACCGCTTAAAACATCTGCTAGCAAAAGTGGGTGATTCAGCACAGATGGTGAAGAAATCTCTGCCATACCTGGAGGTTCACGCATCATAGACCGAGTGCACGGCTCCCCCAACACTCACCAACCGTCGCAGCTGCTGCTCTGTTATGTTTTATAATTTTTTTTATTCCAATAATTTTTAATTGTTATGCAAGTAGGAAATACAAATTGGAGCCATGTGTGACACCTCCAGCCATTGCATGTAGGACAACAGGAGCTCTATGCAACTAAGTGGTTATTTACAATTCAGATTAACTCGCGTTCAAAACAGAGTAGAGGAGCACCTGCGGTTAGTATTTAGGTCAGAGCAGGGGAGCGGAGTGTGAGGCGTTGTTCTAAAACACAGCCAAAGTGGGGATGAACGAGACCTGAGGTAACCTCGCGTGCCATTTTTAAAGTAGCATTCACAGGCATAATAGCAAACCAGGCACAAAGGCTTGTAAACGTGATTTTCAATCATATCTTAAATCCGCCTGGTCTTCAGGTAAATCCCACGTTTTTGTGTGCCTCTGAAGACTTATATTTAAGTCAGTTTATAGAAAGTCTAACTCCCTCTGTCAGTCATGCTTTACAATGGCTTCTCGAAATATAAAAAGGAATAGGTGCTTCTCATCCGAAAACATGTCTTTCCCCTGTGATTTTTAAATTGTATTAAATATTGAGCCTTATTTTGAGAATGATAACATATGATGCCTGTCCTTAGCTGAAAGGAAAAGTTTTTGTACTAAAAAAAAAGCAAATACAGTTAATCCCCCTTTATCTGTGTGGGATATGTTCCAAGACCCTCAGTGGATGCCTGTAACCATGGATTTTACCATACCCTAAATATACACACTGTTTTCATCTATACATACATACATAACTATGATAAAGTTCAATTTATAAATTAGGCACAGCAAGAGATCAACAACAATAACTATTAATAAAATGGAACAATCATAACTTTACTTGAACACAAGAACTGCAGCAAACCATGTGATAACCGGGACGGCTGCAAATTGACTAACGGGTGGGTAGCGTATGCAGCGGGGATGATTCACGTCCCAGGCAGGATGAAGCGTTACAGAGCAGGACAGTCTCGTGCTGCTCAGAACGGTGCGCAATTTAACGCTTATGAATTGTTTATTTCTGGAAGTTTCCATTAAATTTTTTTCGGAACTGAAACTGCGGAAGCGAAACCGTTGACAGGGGGGGCAACGTATCCGCTTCGCTGTCAACAGTGTCGTTGTGTCTGAGATCCAAACCGAGACCCTGTGTCATGGCCACTGATTCTATTTGGGTGTATTTTATGCAAGCTCTGCTTGGCTTCTGGCTGTTGCATAATAGGAGACACTGTGTTCAAAGAAAAATTAAAATGGACAATTATCATGCTTTTTCTTCCCTTTGTGTTTTGTCTAATCTGTGTATTGTCTTCTACCAATAGGCGTTCCAGTCTTGTCATCACTACCAAGCTGTACTGGGGAGGAAAGTAAGTGCACACTGCAGATAAATGTTTTTTTTTTCCTATGGGATAGTAAGACAGGTTGAATGAAGCATGTTGTCTGTGGATCTGGAAGTATTCTAGCCACAAACTCAGACTTCTTACCTCAACAATACTGTTTCAGGAAAGATATACTGTTGTACAATTGGGGAGAATACTTGACAACCTGATTTTTGTTACTTGTCAGTACTGTGGTTGCAGAGAGACCTGGTATCTATCCCAGGCAAGGTAAGGTGCACCGTGGATTGGGTGACAGCCTACCCGTGTATGTTCTCGGTTTCTAAGATGACAAGGCATTTGTCAGGTGAAACGACACCTTCCAAACTTAGTCCCTTGTGAAAGGAGATTTCCATTAGCATATGTTCTAGTCATTATGCAACAAAGCCAGTGAGGCATTGAGTTTATGTCCATCACGCTGTATGTAAGGACCATAAGCCTGTGTCTCTCTCTGCCAATGGCGCCGTTGCTTATCCAGCGGATTAAACCCCTAGCTGGCGGATGTACTGAACTGTCGCCGGCACCGCTCGGTGCCTACCGCTGACTCCGCAGCGGAATGGCTTCTGGTGCTGCAGGAACTCGGGCATGAAAGAGCCTCTCGGGGGGGCTTGAGCGTGCTCCGCTGTCAGGCGGCTTTTATTAAACCCTCATAAGGCGCTACGAGGCACGCAGCTGGGTATGGCGATAACGAGGAGGCGTGACTTAGCCCCTGTTCACACGTGCGCCGCTCAAGACTTTTCTCTGCCGAACGGAGTCCGAGGAGAATAAAAGCCAAAGCAAAAGCGGAGGTCTGCGAGGGCCAAGGCAGAGCTGAAAAAGCACGTCCCCGGCGCTGAGTTTACGAGCAGAGCAGCCTGTCGCCACTGGGCTCACAGCCATCTGCCAGCAGAGCCCCGGGCCGGTCAATAGCAGACACAGAACTGTTAGTGTGACGGGACAGAGCACTGACTGGGTTTATGAACACGGGCAATTCGCTGCTTTTATGGAGGAACATGGAGGATGCCTCCTCTGTGAACCCAAAACACTGAGGGGACATCACTGCACAAATGAGCTGATCTCATTTAAGTGTCTAAACCTTGTGTGCAGTTTACAGGTTAATTTGTATATTTACAAAGGTAGTATAAACTGTAATAAGGTGATTTTTTAAGGGCAATATGCCTACAAATAAAGAAACAAATGCACATTTATTTGTATCTGTGAGTGTGTGGCCTTGCTCCATTTCTTTGTCATTCCACAGGGCAGAGACAGAGAGGGGGCTGTCCAGGAAGCATATAATTGAAGGTAACCCCGGGCTGTGTCCATTTTGTTTTAATCTGCCTCTCTACAATGCTTCTGTCACTTCCCTTTATGAGACCCCTCTTCCATCTGTCTTACCAGCACTACATCTGTTCTTCTCCAGTGAGCTATAAACGTCCTGTATTATGCTGTGAAATTAAAACATGTAGTCCCTCTCACTCCTGCAGTCACACACACACACACACACACATCGACACCACTGTTTCATTGGGCTGCTGCCGAAACAGCATTTTCTTTCAGCTCACAGGTGGATCCCATGCGGTTAAATCTTTCTGTAGCTTAATGTTTGATAAAATCGTTTACTGCTGTGGATGGATAGATAATGGAGGAGTAATGGTTCTCATCAGCGGTGAGCTGTATACAATACAAGGATCACTGACTCAGGCTCATTGACACACTAGTCTAAGAAAACTATAATCCAGTGGCTTCTAATCACTAAAGGCCATTAGCTCACCTTCAAGGCTGGTCAGACCTTGTCACAGGAAGATGCTGACCTTCTTCAATGCTGCGGCCACATTAAATGTTAATTACAGATGATGGATTATTCCATTATTGGGTGCTTTCATGGTAATCCCTCCTCGATTTTAACAATCCCATTACACTAGCTTTTATTAGTAAAATAACTTCCAAAAGCACATTTGCAAACTGCTTCTTAAAGCCTCTATCCACTGCATGTAATCTAGAAAGGACAATTATTATATTTTTTTGGGTGCTGAGGAGGCACAGGTCTGCCGTTTTCTGCGAGTATCTGCAGAGCGTCAAGGCAAAATATCTTCAGTGTTACGTGCATAAACACAAGAGCAGTGAGAAGCATGAAAAACAAGCTCTCCCACTCACCCCTCCCCACTGAAACCCCCCTCCCTTTTGCCTTTGTTGATTTCGCTCTGCTTCACCAGCACGTCAGTATTTTGGGTTGTGTTGCCAAAGCGTCACCCTCTCACCTTCTTTTCCCCAGGACTGAAAGGCTCCCTCCAGCGGATGCAGCTGGAATACGTGGACGTGGTCTTCGCCAACCGGCCAGACAGCAACACACCCATGGAGGGTGAGTGTGGGACACAGACCCCCCCACCCCCAGAGACTGTCTTTGTGTTCTAATCTTTTCTCACGGTTCACTTCACCGTTATGCTTTTTAGGCACGGCTGCGGTTGTTTTATTTTATCTTCTTACAGTGAGTAATGGGCCAGTAGCCACTAGCTCTGCAAAAAGAAGGACATAAACACTTGATCGTACCAGGCTTTTGCAACCTAATTTGTCCCTGTGCCACTTCTGTGTCGAGTACAGGGACAGCAGTGCCCTGTAGTGCTTACCGCTGATGCACATGAATTACCCCGTGTACGATGGTGGGATGTTTGGTACAAGAAAGTGGCTTCCATGACCACAAATCAGGGGCTGTTGGTGATTGACATCAGCCCCCTGGGCAAATAAAGCTCCCCCCTGCTTTACCTTGTCAAGTGCAAATGAAAACCCTGCTGCATGCACATGAACTTGCATGTATATAAATATATATATATGTTCTTCACACGCGTGAGTAGAGCCGCACATATGTGCATACTGTACACAAGCCTGATCCTGCAGGAACAGAGGGGAGAGACTGAACACACAGGTCTGATCCTGCAGGAACAGAGGGGAGAGAGTGAACACACAGGCCTGATCCTGCAGGAACAGAGGGGAGAGAGTGAACACAGGCCTGATCCTGCAGGAACAGAGGGGAGAGAGTGAACACGCTGGCCTGATCCTGCAGGAACAGAGGGGAGAGGGTGAACACACAGGCCTGATCCTGCAGGAACAGAGGGCAGAGAACTATAGCCAGCTGTTCCCCGTTCCCTCTTTCTATCCTGTCTTTGTCCTTTCTCTCTTTCTGCTCCATGTCAGTAGCACCTCACGTTCCTTTTGCTTCTTCTTGAGATTAGTTTCTTCTTTTAGCTCCTCAAATTACATAGTAGATACACTTTGTTTTCTTAAAAGGACACCTGAAACAGCACCTCCACATGCTGTTACACACACGTCCTGTGGTACTCATCTGTACCCAATACACAAATACACGTTTGTTTTAGAAAGTAACAGGAGTTTAGCATATCTGAGTCAAGTCATACTGTATAATGTACTGCTGTGAATAGTTTTAATTCAGTGATTAGAGTTTTAGGATTAGCACTCAGGCTGGCTGTAACTGTTTAAGATAATTCTTTCACAAATGATTTAGCAAATTAAAACGGTTCAGGCACGCTGCTCTTGGTGATGCGAGTGATTAACAAACCTTGCTACAAAGGCCTTTCTCAGTGGCTCTTAGCGGTACACACTGGAATAGGAAAAAACCAGGCGCGGCAGGGAAGAGTGTTAGCAGTAATGAGAAATAATTGTGTTAATAGGAATCCTATTTATACTGGTCTGCATACCTGAGTCTTAAGCTACACCCAGGTGAGCTGTAATAATGAATCACATTGCTGCAGGTTCGTCCTGACGACCTGTGCTGACAATCAGTTTGAAGAAGCATCAGCATCTTGCCGCATTATTTTCCACTTTTATGGTGACATGTCAGAGATGAGACTCTCAGAGACCACGGCCCTGCAAGGCTGTCAGGTTCCCACCACCACCGCAATGGCAGCCAGGAGTCTTTGCATCTGTTTACCTCAGGTAGCAGTTTGGCCTGATGAATCATGAAACAGAGCCATGAGCATTTTACTTACATTATGGCAGAAAACAACTGAGCGAGTTTTTCCCTTGTATACTGACCAGTCCCGAAAACAGATGCAGTCATACACACGCACATTTGGGAACATATTGCCCAACCGACATGTGTATTCTTGAGCAAGAGGTCAAATTTCGTTGTAACAGGTATGTGTTCTCAATTACAATAAAAAAAAACTTCTGTTCTATATACCACACCATACTCAGGTTATCAATGTGTTCTTCTTAAATGAACAAAATAGTTTAATTCTCTTCAAATCACATTCCATACTACACCAAAGATATTTCAGACTTTTGAAGTGCTAATGTGTCTGATACAGAGGGCGTACCCTCGCCCATTTACACACACACACACCAATTTAACGTAATCCCATTAAATAGAAAAAAAAACTGGCTGTGGACAGCAAGAGCGACGTCAGCATTTGACACGCCTCGACTGCACAACAGTTATTGTTTGGAGCTGGCAGTGCCCCAAACACAGACAGCCATTGTTAGAAAGGGAGGAGCCCTACTCTCTCTGCTCATCCTGTGTGAATAGCCAAAACCTGACAGCAGGTAGGGTGACGCGGTTGATCCCCGACCTTTCCCTTTCTCGAAATGGGAAGCAGAGAGTGGAGCGAGACGTGTGTGTGTGGGGGGGGGGGGGTTGCTGGGAGAAACAGTGGGCCACTGATGTGCCTCTGAGCTGTGCCCTCCGCTGCATTAAACCTCTGATTCACACCGCTTTTCTTCTACTTTGCTTCCCACTTGCATCACCCACACGCTCCCTCTCTCTCCTGCTCGCCGAGTTCATCTGTTTAGCTTTGACTGCAACAAATGTATTCTTTTCATGCGTGAAAGAGGTTGTTTTCCCATCTCTTTATATGTTTGTCTTCCCCCTCATTCTTTTCTCACTGGTTTCCAGTTTTGAGCCACTCTTATCTCCAATGATACATGTCATCTTTGCTGTTCTGAAGGCGGAGCTCCACAGCAACTTGGAAACGCCTGAGGGCGGATGCTAAGTCATTTCTGATTATTAGCAGCGCCAGTTCCGCGTGCCTGGAAGTGCAGTCCTGGATGCTGTGTGCATCACATCAGATGTGCTGTCAGTTTGACGTTCGCGGACCATGCTCAGATGAGCACAGCTCGTGTCGTTGTCAAGCGTTGTTTGCTTGCCAGAAAGCAGTTTAAATCTTATTTTGATACTATTATGTTGTGTTGTAATTTTGTTATGTAAAAGCAAGAGCAACTGCCCTGAGGTGAAGTAAACGAGCACAAAGGTAGTCAAACCACTTTGCTCAAATTACATGACGTGGGGGTTTGAGTGGGCTGGTGTGATATTACAAAATATGTACTATGATAAATCAGCATTCATTTTCAGGAGCTATGAATTTTCATGAATTGATAACTTTTTAATGGTTTAGAAAGACAATAAGGTGATAGACATATATTTATATTCTCAGCTACATTTTATTATTATTACTTTATATACATTTTATTCACTGTTACTCTGTTCTGAAAATGGTTGGATGCTTTAAATGCCATCTTACTTTTAACATAGTGGCGCCCCCTAATGGTCACATTCTTATGTTGCATTGTTCTATTTTCACTCGTTTATTTTGAAGATGGGCACTAATATGCAAAACTTTGAGTAACATTCTTTAATAACAATTAACAGATTTACTGTTTCTTGTTTGTGGTACAGCACACTTGGTTGCATCACTCATAAATTCATTGTATAACATAACATTGTACTTCTAGCGGTGCTAATCAGTAAACAAAAATGTAGCATCCTTGTTGATCCGCATGCTGATTAACTTTATCTTCCCAGAGATCGTGAGGGCCATGACGTATGTAATAAACCAAGGCATGGCCATGTACTGGGGGACCTCACGGTGGACCGCTATGGAAATCATGGTGCGTGACAAATCAAAACTTCACCGTCCATCAGGAGCACATTTAAACACTACATTTAATTGAAGCGAGGTGCCTTTCATTCACTTCTCAAATGAGCTTCTCCCGCCTTCCTGAACCCAGCTGAAATCATTGGTGTATGCTGATAGAACTTTGTGAGCTCATGGAGCTTGGTGGTTCATGGTGGCTCATTATCAGGACGGAGAAGCCCCTCTGCCGTTTTCTTTCGAGCTTGCCATTTTGAATTACACACACCACGTGGGGAGAAGGCCGCTCAGCACTTGAAAAAACCAGTTTAGCTTTAACAGCTCAACAGATGTACAAAGGGGGCACACAGCTGCGAGCGTTTGTCCTCTGCTGTGCCAGTGCCAGCAGCGCGAGCGATGCGGCACAGCAGCAGGCTGCTGGGGTCTGCAGAAACATATTCAGGGCAGGCATTTCATCATTGCTTATTTCACCTATTCAGAATGTCAGCAAACACTTAACTCCCAGCGTTCGCTAATTTAGTGCGCTTTAATTACAAATGAACCGAAATGAGAAAACGGTGCATGCATTAGCTTAGATGAAAGTGCTGTAATTTAAACTGCATTAATAATGCGGTACGATAAATGGGCGTGTCACTCAGAGGCTACTGCAAGGTTAAGTCGTGACGTGTGGAAATCTAGATCGGCGCAATAAATTTGTGGCGAGTGGCAGCACTGGAATTTGCTGGCAGGAAATAGAAGGACTGTAAGCATTTAATAAATACTGTGAATTGGACAAGTTTAGTTCAATATAAGCTTGTATAAAAACTATGTAAATCTAAGAGCATTATTTATAAGGTATCACTGTGACTTAGGGAGTAACACTGCTCTTCCACAGACTACAAAAATGGGGTTCAGATGGACTGACATTTCTAAATTACCCCTGTAGTGTGTGTGTGTGCGCGCGCCCCGTGGCAGACCCATGTCCAGCAAAGCACCCTGCCTTGTGTCCTAAGTTTTTTAAGAGGCTCTTGGTCCCCTGTGACGCAGGGTTCGATAACCAGTTAATGAAATTAAGGAATGAATGAATAATGAGCAACACACTGATGCTACTTACTCCTGTCATGGTGGGAACATGTTTGGACAACACAAAAAATACTTTTAGTTAACTATTATACACACTGAAAAATTGTGATTATTTACAGTTCCTCAGGTTAACATATCTATGTCATGTGTGTCTTGCCAAGAAGCACGAATGTGATATTCCTAGATACATCTCACTGCACAGCAGAAATGGAGGGAAGAAATGCTTACCGAAAGCCATCGCACTTCTTATCTCTGCCTTCAGGAGGCGTACTCAGTGGCCCGCCAGTTCAACATGATCCCGCCCGTGTGCGAGCAGGCCGAGTACCACATGTTCCAGAGGGAAAAGGTGGAGGTGCAGCTGCCGGAGCTCTACCACAAGATAGGCAGGTGTCACTCAGGAGCTGGTGGCCGAGGGCAGTCACACATCAGTGGTTGTGTCAAGACGAGTGCAGTAGCACCGTTTTTCCTCTTTAACTTTAAGGCTCTATGAGGACGTGGCAGTGCTGTGGCTGCTGACAGCCTCACTGTAGACATATTTCCCAGAATTCCACAGGCACGTCTCTTGCTCTAAGCCCACAGAAGCCTTGCATAGGGACCGTGACAGCTGTCTGTCCTGATTATGCCTGCTTTTGTTAAATGTTCCAAGATGCGTGTCACTGTGCCTTTTTGCACTTCAGTTGTCTTCAAAATAGCTAAATGGACAGAAAAGAAAAACACGGTCTGCCCTGTGTCAGACAGGTGTAGTATTTTCAGGTGTGGTAGAACACAGGTGACTACTGTTATCTCTTCATGGGCCAGGTGTGGGTGCCATGACGTGGTCTCCCCTAGCTTGTGGCATCATAACTGGAAAGTATGAGAATGGAATTCCAGAAGCCTCCAGGGCTTCCATGAAGGTACAGACAGACACCACATGTTCATCTTTCCAAAGCTCTTAGGTCTTGAACTTAAGTATATGGAGATGGTTGTTAGAAAACCTTTTTACTTGTTTACAATAAGCTAAACTCACTTTTTGAAAGCACTTTGCAAAACTCCTTCTGTTATTCCACAGTATGATTACCAAAAGGCAAATGCATCATGATACAGTAGTAACTTTACTATAAGGCACTTCTCTTGTATAACCTACAACTCTCATACCACTCCCACAATGCACTCTTAATCCACCTTCCGTGACCCAGTTTGCCCTCCTCCTCCTCCCACCAGTCGTACCAGTGGCTGAAGGACAAGATTGTGAGCGAGGATGGCAGGAGGCAGCAGGCCAAATTGAAGGAGCTGGGCCATGTGGCTGAGAAGCTGGGCTGCACTCTCCCTCAGCTGGCAGTGGGTAAGAACACCTGGACATGTGTCAGACTACCTAGCTCCCAGTAAGGGCTCCATGTTTCTTTTCTTTTACTATTGGCACACCTGATTGGCTAATGGAAGGGTTCACTACTTTTTAGTTTGTGTGTGCTGATGGTACAGTAGATCATATTTATGAAATGGCAGACAAGAGTGTTTTAAATGTTATCATCATTACATACAGGTTGTTTTCAGCTGCAGTAAATCAGTGATGGCTTTGATGTCGTGAAGGGATTCATGTCACCTTCCCCCCTCTAGCATGGTGCCTCCGAAATGAGGGCGTGAGCTCTGTGCTCCTGGGAGCTTCAAACCCAGAACAGCTGACAGAGAACCTTGGCGCCATTCAGGTACATCTCTGACTGACACACACACACACACACACACACACACACACAGCAGCATCAGCACCTTACTTACTTAACTTACTGTACTTATTTCAGGTTCTTCCAAAGATGACCTCCCATGTTGTGTCAGATATTGACCACATATTGGGGAACCGGCCCTACGGCAAGAAGGACTACCGCTCATAGAACTCAAGCAGCAAGGGTCCACTGGGCTTAGCGTGGGGGCAAACATCTTGGAGGGCCAGTTTTGAAAGCTGGTGTTCTTTTTTTGTTGCTACAGTATCTGCATGCCTGCACAAGAAATGTACCCAAACCATTTCTGTAGCACACGGAACAAAGATGCAAGGAAAACTGTATACGGGATTTAAAACAATACATTTCTGTAAATTGGTATTATACAGTAGGTTAATGTCTCAAAGCCACATCCTGCAATCCCAGCTCATCTGCGTTCCGTAAATGACGACCTTCCCCTCAACCCTTTGCTTGGACTCAGTGGGAAGAGTATCCATACGCTATCAAGTGCGTAAGCAGAGCGCTCAGAAACAAAGCTGTTCTCAGTCCAGACAGCTTAGCTTTAGAAAGTTTGGAGATCGTTATACCTCTTTGTTTGCATCTATAGGAGAAAACCTGTCTCTTCCTTGCCTGTGTAATGAAAATTGCATTGAATGCTAATGTTGATTGGAATGCAGTAGCTGCTACATGATTGCAGAGACCAAGGTTTATGACTATAATGCTTGCTCACTGAAGGGCTGAAGTAGTGTAATATGTAAAACAATACTTTTTGGGGGCTACAGTTTTTAGGTTAAACACTGTAAAAAATCTAAACCTGACCTCAGAACCTTCCTGCAGATAAAATATACAGTGTAAATATATATATTAATATGTACAGACTCCTCTCTTCAGCAGCACTGAGGCAATTTTGTTAACAGCACACTTCATTCTCTTCATCCTTGACACCTTGTGGGTGTTAATAGGAGCCCAGGCATAATAGGGCAACACATGAAGCTGAAGAACATGAACAAGGTGCGATTGGGGAATGCTATTCCACTGCTATTCCACTCACGCAGTTGGGGTCCCAGCAGGATCAGAAGACCATGTGTCTTGTCAACTGAGGCATCGCATGTGACTCAAGATGTGTTTATAAATGCAATGCTTGGCATCTTTTGGCTCTGCTCATTAAACAGATATTTCATCTTCCTAGGAAAAGGTCAGATCCATGATAAACATGTAATACTTCACCATCTTCCGTGCTGAGTGCCTTGAGTGCCGATGGTCGCCAGAAATTTCTGATGGCAGAAGTATCATTTGGCTACGGGCTATGGCCACCATGACCTCTTTGGTTCATATCACTGTAAATTGCTACAAAACTAATTTAAAATATGAATCCTCTATGTTTTCTACAATTTGTATAATTGTATGAAGTATTAACTTTTCATGCTGGTCTGTCTCATCAGAATTACATATTTCTTCTGCTTATAAAACTGTAAATATATATACACACCGTTCTGTTAATAAAGATGAATTAGGTTGTCATTCTTTTTCTAAAATATCCACCTTAACTGGAAGGTATCAATCTGTATATCAAATGACAAAACTTGGTGAAGAGACTTTATTTTTTCTAAAAAAAAAAAAAAAAAAAAGTTACTCAATTTGTTCATAACCCGACTCCCATCCAAGACTTCAAATTCATAAAAAAAACCCCAAAGCCTTTTGTCATGGTCCATTCATCCATGGACACACAAATCTAATCTATCTTCTCATGAGTCAGTCCAAGTTACTTGGATCCAGTAGACAGCAGGGCAATGAGGCCAGATGAAGCACTGATTGACAGAACATAATTCCTGGTATATTTTCATTAAGGATAAATTCACATATTCGACAATGAAAAACCCACCAAATTACCAGTTTACTGCCTTAAACAACTACTGGAGTATTCTCAAAGCAACTTTCAATTGACCATGGCAACAGAATGTACTAATTATAACATCTTCAACAATTACCAGAACTATCCAAATATACCTTAAATGAATCCTCCTACCAATACAATCCAATCATGGGCAGAAGAGACCACTCAAAGGAAAGGATACACTGTGGGATTGAAATTCTTGAGCAGGAAAAAGGAGGCGATAATGACAAGGACCAGGAAGAGAGTATTATTGTAGAAGATGGAGAACGTTGTAGCTTCATAATCAGCCACCTCGTTCTTCTTCCACAAGATCCTGAACGGAGGAGCAAATACTTAAGTTCTGAAGTACACAGGTTTACTCCCTGACAAGTTCACCGTTAGGACGACAAATTAAAGTACAAAAACAGTATGTTACTATTAAAACAGGTGCAGTTCATTCACTCAACGCTCCAAGATGTCTAATGTCACAGTCCAGTCACAAGTGCCAACCTTTCATCTTTCTCTTTACGGGACATCTTCCTGTTGTCTGCCTCAGAAAGCTTACGGGTCACTTCCTTGGAAACAGCGTCTTCACGTTTCTGGGCAACTCTAAAGGAAACAACACAGGATCAATTTAGCAAGATGCACAAAAATCATCCTGAAATTTAATTGTTCAGTGCTCAATTTGTGTATAAAGTGCAAACAAAATTTGAGAACTAGTCATCCAATTTTGAAGCTGAATAGCATAACGTGACGGGGGTGTACTTACTTGTGCTTTAGAACAAACTTCACGTTTTTATATGCAAACGCGACCAGATAAGTACTGACTAGAGTCATGATGCCATAAAGTACCGCTGACTGGACCAGATCCATGTGCCAAATTCTCCAGAAGAGCCCTAAATTTAAAAAAAGAGTCATCAGGTCAGAAGCAACTTCACAAGTTCTTTATGTAAAGTAGAAACACATCTAGCAACACACAACAGGTCCACACTCTCAGCTACCATTTAATCCACAATTCATTAATATTTGCAACCAATCAAACCATAAAACTGCCACACTGGAGACTTTTAATGTCAGAAAGACTCCTATAGTATAGCCAACAGTTAAGTACACTGTTTAGGTACAGAACACAATTAACTACGTAATGTTGGCCAACTGCAAAGTACAGTACCTGAACGTACAACAAAGATAGTCCCATTAGAAGTATCGGTTAAAAAACAAAGTAATTTCCAATATCAAACAGATTACAAAATATTTTGTTATGTCCATTCACTTCGCAAAATCACACTCCAAGCAAAAGTATTTTTTCTTTTCTACTACGGATGCGCTTAAAATGCATTGAACGCTTTTAAGCCATTCAACTAGCTATACAGTTAGAATACAGTTGTACTACAGGAAGCTTGTAACAGGAATTTAAAGCATGTGGTTAACTTTTACAAAACTCATTTTTATACAGTCACATACATTATAACGTGTATCATGGTCTAACATTACAAGTTTACTCACAAATAGGTATAGCCGAAACTATGAGCGCATTGCCATAAAAAAGCGCTGAGGATTTCGCCGAAAGATTTCTGCTGAAATCCTGGAGGAGAAGGTCTTCTTCAGACTGCTGCTTACTGCTGCTTTTCGGTGCCATCTTACTCAACTGTCTACGTGGTTTTCGGCCCAGATGGGAAAAGGACCGGCACTTCCAAAGTATATCCTTCAAAACCTACGGTGCAACGCCTCGTCAGCACAAAACCGGAAGTTGATGGCAGTATACCGGAAATGTCGAAAAATTCATTATGTGTGGATAGTGATGGTCTCGACAGCACAACGTAAGTTTTGCGCCCCTAGCGGCTAAGATGAAAAAAAAGTTTGTAATTACTATGTGTAAAGGTCGTGTGTATTTTTTGAAATAATCTCTTAATATTGCCGAAACATTCGTTACACCGTGTTTTTTGTTCCTCCGATAAAGTAGTACGTTGAGTGACTAAGGTGAAGTTAAATCGAATCCATCTCGGTTTATTTTTCACTTTTACCTTCATGAAATAAGGCGCATGGGAATTTATTTGCTTGTATTTTTAGTTAAATGTAGTATAAAGAGGAAACCGGTTTTACTCGCTTTTTCTGTATCTGATTTGGTGCTGAGCTGAAGTGAATAAAATCACAAGCCGACTGTTATTTATTTGTGCAATGCCCAAAAATTCCACTAGAGGATAATATGCATCTCTTTCAGGTGTAAAATCACAAGGCTATAGCAATGGTGTGTTTCACTATACGTATGCAGTTGTGAGGAGTTGCTTAGTATTAATTTTCACTTGTTACGATATAAATTACACAGAATGTGAGGTAACCCGGAAAACTGCTATGAGTAATCTGTTGTTTTTCAAAAAAAAAAAAAACTTTCATGTTTTTGAATGTTGGTGAAGAGTAAGTAAATACTGAGGGGTCCAACAGACGTTTACACACAAGTTATCTGTGCCCTCAAATTGAATTATGGCATGTGTAGTATTACGTTTCCTCTAATGATTTACAGCTATCCTTTGATGTTTATATAAATTTAGTAATAAAAAGTTTAAGTATATATTTTTCATGTTGAAGTGTATACATTTTTTGGGC
This sequence comes from Chitala chitala, assembly GCA_025773905.1. NCBI lineage: Eukaryota > Metazoa > Chordata > Actinopteri > Osteoglossiformes > Notopteridae > Chitala > Chitala chitala. The sequence continues at coordinate 715,632 of JABJVR010000032.1, forward strand.
CCCTCTGTATATACATTATTAGCCAACTGTCGCTGCCAATCAGACCTCTGAATTCACCGCTAGTAGCCTTTTGGTGTTGCCCTTTAAAATTTGCAACTTCAGATGGTGCTTTGGGTAATCTGAGGTTTGTATATAGTATTCAAAACAAACTCTGCCAATGGAAGCGTTCTAGACAGAGAACTGACCAGGTCTAGACGATAATGTGGTCGGCCTGATAAACGCAAGCGTAATTATAATGTGCAGTAAAAAGATAACTGTAACGTAGTTGCAAGTAAAAATGGGTCAAGTTTAAAACCATCATGCGGGAAAGGCATAGTTAGTGAGCCATTCTCTAGATACTTTTTACATATTTTTTAATAGCAGGGTATTGCTGCCTCACACCCTGAGGTTGTGGGTTCAAATCAAGTCACTGGCTCTGTATGGAATTTGGAATTTTTAGCTGTGTGGAATTTACTTTTCAGGCACGTGTTACTTTCTTCTTAGTTCTCCAGTTTCCCTTTAGAATCCAAAGACTTGTGGTTAAGGTGAATTGGGAATTTCCCCTTGCAAATGAGTGCCGTATGCTGTCTTGACGCTATATCCAGTCTGTATTCTGTTTGCGTTAAGATCCAGAGCTTTCATAACCCTAAATTTAATCAACTGTTTCAGAATTCAATGAATAAAATTGCCTTAGTTGTGAGTGTGGAATGTAGCTGTATTTGAAACTGCATACTTCTGCCCCTAAATGCTATGTGAAATAAAGTGTTTCTGGCAACACGAATGCATCGAAATGTATAGTATGCATGAACAAGTATGCAAAACTTTCCTGGGATAGTGTAGTATCTTCAGCTAACTGGAAACTATTTCATCCCACAATTCCAACATTTAGAGGAGGAACAATTCCTTATGCCATCAAATTTTGGCAGAGGTCAATGTGATATTATAACAGACTAAGGGAGCAGGCAGGTTTCAAACCTGCATCATCATTGCCCACACAGCACACCAGATAGGAGGATTAGCCTGCTGAGCCACAGACTCAAGTCTTTAGCTGTGGGAGCTAGTTGACCTCTTGTCTCAACCCCTGGGGGTAACATCACCATCTCTGCAGCCAACCGCTGCAGCGGTCGCTACACTACTCTATTTCAACCTTGTCCTATTCCGGCCAAAGAAATCTCATCCTATTTCTGACACCAATGTAACAGACCAAGGGAGTAGGTGTGTTTTGAACCTAGGTCAGCAGCACATCAGACAGGAGGATTAGCCCACTGAGCCAAAGACTCAAGTCTTCAGTGCTGAGAGCTAATCTGCCTCTTGTCTCGACCTTTTGGGGGTAACATCACTGTCACTGTCACTGCATCACTGTCACTGCAGACCCCTGAGGCAGTAGCTACACTATGTTCTGAATATTTCATACTGATATGAACTCCATGCTTAATACACAAACAGAATAGTACAAACATTCCTTTTAGCACAACATGTATTGCTTAATTTTTTCATACAGCTCCAGACTTTCAACAGGGTTTTATGGGAACAATTGGACTGATTATGTCCAATTTCTAGATGGTCCCATTGTACTACAAATGTTTACAAGTTTAAAAAAATGTGGACCTTTAACCATGTTCATTTTTATGTACCTATCCAATCCCATTTAGGGCATGCCTTTTACATGGTGTTGTCATTATCTTTCCCTGTCAGTTCCCTCTATGTCCACTAGTTGTTTCTAGTCCCCATTTATTGCTTTTCCTCCCAGTCCCTTTGTGTTAATTGTCATACTTATATCAGCCATCCATCCATTATCTTAACCGCTTATTCCTGGTGAGGGTCACGGGGAAACCTGGAGCCCATCCCAGAGCACATAAGGCGCAGGGCAGGGGACACCCAGGGCGGGGCGCCAACCCACCACAGATACTTATATCAGTATTCCCCATTTATGCCCCATTACCCTTTGCTTCCTACATATACTCTCCTTCAGTTTCAGTCCTTGGGCCTTTGGCTCTGTAATGTGTGTGTGTGTCTGTCTGTGTGAGTGAGTGAGTGAGTGTTACTTAGTTGTTTTGCCTTGTTTCTTGGTTTTCTGTAAATATACCGTTTGTTTCAATAAATCCCCTTCACACATTAGACTCAGCCCCTCTTGCATTCCTACGCTTATGAAAATCTTTACAGGTGTCTCATTGAAAGGCTAAGTCACGGCATCAACACAGCACAAATCTAAAAACCCTACGACCGTGCAAATATGTCAACGTTATTTTCATTTTTTTCGTGTTTTGTCGTTTGCAAAATAATTTTTCTAAACAAGTCACTTCGGATGGAATCCCTGGGTCAAGAGGAGGGTCTGTGACCTGCATAAAAATAACCGCAAGTTTTAATGTTTGTGCAGCATGTTAGTCTCAGGTCGAGCCAGAAGTCCTGGAAGAACAAGCTGTGATTTTATCTCAGGACATCCCACACTGTTCCAGGACAGTACTAAGCTAAATTCCAGTACACATCCTGTACCTTTCTACATATCCATTACACTGGATGCCTCCACATAAAATACCTCCAGAGCACTCCGTGCCACAACTCAGTCCTGGATGTGCCGTGCTATGTTGCCTTCTCATGGAAAATTACTCAGATCATGCATATGGCAAAGGTAAAGCGAGGCGGCCAGTTTAAGTAAGTAAAGTCCCAGAGAGGCAAAAAGAGTGACGGTCGGTCACATCTGCCTGTGAAGTGCCACAAAGAGTGAGCTCTGGTCCTTGCATGTCTTCTCCCAAAACAAATAAGAAGACCTTAAGAGACCAGCCCCAGCTGAGTTGCTGTTTTGCAAAAACACACACGCACACGCTGGGAGCTAGCGTGACTGCGGTTCCTAATGACTGGGGTTGAGGAATTAAATTTGTGCTCTAATTGCGGAGATGAGAGGTCACACTGCTGAGGGTGCTGCCAAGACACTGAGCACAGTGCTGTTCTTGTATCGTTTTTCATTGCTAATCCTGTCTTTTTTTTGTTATTGCATTTGTGTTAATGTTATTTTTGTTGCTGTTCTGCTGTTGCTGCGTTTGCTGCTGCTGCTGTTGTTATGGTCATGTCATGGATCCTCCACGCAGATTCAGCTGCTCAATATTACACCAGAGAGTGAAAGCACCTTAGAAAATAGAGGCGCATCAGGGAGCACTGTCTGGGAGACGAGAACAGTCCCACAGAAGACGATAGCTTGAAATGACCAGTTGCATTCATGACTTTTCATTCATCACTTCTATCTCTCTAATGGTGCTAGAAAACCAGCAAATGTTCTGTAGGTCTCGCTGTTGCTGTGTCAGCAGAAGGCTGCTTAGTTTTAGTTACAGGCTTGTTCTGTTGAAATGTGTGACCTTCCTTAAGCCCCTGACATCCTCATAGCTTTGTATTACTGCTGTGTGTTCTTAATTGCCTTCTGAGGGTGTCACGTTAAAACAGTCAACAAATCTCTCATCAGACGTGGTCAGACAGAATTATGAGCACTATGCAGGAAAGTGAAGACTGAGGTTTTCTATATGAGTCTCTGACACAGTATCCTTGAACTGAGTGACTTTTTGGCCAGAGTTTACCAGTACTCAACATTGCTGTTAGCTTTATGGGTGTGCTACCCTGATAAACGCTGTAGTTTAGGTGTACAGAAGTCTCACGGTATTTTCTCTGTATTATGCATGAACCAGACTGTATGGTTACACTATTTTCTTAGTATTGACTTTTTAGTGTTAAAGCTGGATGCCATCAGTGCTGCTTTCTGTCTAGTTAAAACTGCAGGTTGAAGTACAACAATAGTGAGATCATTATGCACAATTTGGTTGAAGTGCAGATTTCATAAAATGTTCATAATTCTGACAAAACAAGACTGATCACGCAGAGCCATTTTTTGTTTGGATGCATGTTTAATGACCCATCGACATTTGTGTCTCCAGTTTCAGGTGTCGGGGACGTGGGACATTTTATTACTTCAGCAAACCCATCTTAGTGATGCTGTGACACAGTCAAAGACACCAACAGGAGGAACCGAAAAAACTATGCTCAATCTTTTCATAAAAATAACATTTTTTTTACACATTTGGGTAAAGTACATAATCCAAAAATAGTTTTTTTCCCTGCAGTACTGGGCAGGGATTGTGGTGAGAAACTGTCTTTATTTTTGAAAAGTTTTATCTCTGGATTTCCAAAAGAACTCCTCCCAGCTGCTCAGCCTTCTGTGATATCATACGCGAGTGGAGGAGTGTCACTCCTACACACAGTCCAATCAGAGTAGCCCGCTCCCTTTGTGCTGTGTGAAGACCACTGCTCTTCACTAAGGAACTCTCACATTCCCTACAGACAATTTTAACTGGAACTCTGGATGTGTCATTGCAAATTTCAAACCAGCATGGGGCTCCAAAGGGGTAAAATGGGTCACCTTCCTAAACTTACTCACTTGGCCAGAGGGGGAAAAAACATACTGGTAAGTGTAATTATGTCATAGTTCCAGTAAGGGTAGATTTACCTGGCAAGAGCAACACACTCCATAAACATAAACCTACACGCAACATACAACATCTTTCAATTACACGGCATACACAAACATGTTAATCTAAGACTACTGAGTCACCCAATCATTAACTTTAGTGGCATGGTTTAAAAATGCGAAAAATAAAGTTGTTGACATTTTGGCAGCAGGGGCTCTCTGGTCTATCTCCATTTAAAGGTCAGCGTGTTTTTCGGAGCATCTGTGAAGAACACTTGAGATGGAAAAACAAACTTCTTGTGACCGCCCTGCAGCGAAAAAACACCAACAAATCCCTCTACAAACACTAGTGCTCTTCCAAAGTTCCATTAGAAAAAAAAATAGCCAAGGAAGATATTGCCTACAGCTTTGCCAAATATAACCGTCTGCCCGGAACTGGAGCAAAGCGAGGACTATGGGTGCATGTGTGCAAGAGGATGATAAACCATTGTCCTTTTGTCCCTTTTTTAATCCCTCCAATGGCAGGCAATTTAACAAAGCCTTAGAACTATGGTGGGATTATACTGGAGAATCAGGAATTTATTGCTTTTTTGGTAGAAAAATGGTCAGTTTGGGGCTCACCATTCACAGCCTCCAGAACTTAGGGAGGGAATCATGAAGACTCAGAGTCCTTAAGATCACCTTGTGCATGGCCAATAATAGGAAGAAATAGTCTAGTGGCATAGTGGCTCAGTGGATCAAACATCAGGCTGGGATGTGGATGTCTCCAGGCTTGAAGCCCAGCCACCAGGTGTGTCCCTAAGCAAGACACTCAAACACTAGCTTCCCAGGTGCTGCATGTGGCTTCTCAGTGCTCCCCCAGGGGAATGGGTTAAATTCAGAGAATAAATTTTGTTGTAACATGTAGATGTACTCAATGACAATAAAACTTCTATTCAATAATATACATTCAGCATATCCAAGATGAACAACTACTTTGAACATGTTACTTTTTTATGAACTATTTTTCTATTACAAAAATAAACATGATGTAATCCATTCTTTACTTCACATCCTCCTGTCCTTATGCATGTCTGTCTCTCTTCAGTTGGATTCAGATCCACAGTAACAAAATTTTACTTATCTTGAGATATTCAGTAGGTATTCATCTCAGAAGGTAATGTCTGTTTCAGGATGCACATGACATGTATGTTCTGTTGCACACTGGTGTTTTTAAGGATTCACATCCATTTAAAACGCCCCTGGGCATGGGTGGATCTAGGGCTAGGGCCACAGGAGCATTGGCCACAGCTGAAATCTGATTGGCCTCTTTAGTGGGTCCCTTAGTTGCTTCAGACAAGAATTGCATATCAATGGTTGACCCATGTAAGTTAAATATGGCTCCTTTGTGGCCCCTATTTTTAAAATCCTAGAAACGCCTCTCTTCCTGGGGAGTCTGAGACAGCTGTATATCTCTGATTCTGTGCCACTCCTAACTGAATAATGTGGGCTGAAGCAAAGGATGGTAACCATGCAGTAACCATACAGTGTAGTTTGATAAGATAATGGCCATATCGCTAAAGCACGTCTTTGTTGCAAGCACAAACCCAGTTGAGCATGCGTTGACAAATGTCAGAAAGGAATCGCCTGAGCTGCGTGACAGAGGCCATTGCAATTATCATCTTTTCATGAGTGGTTTTAATTGGGCTACTGCTTCGATGCACAAGAGTGTATGTATTCATATGTAAAGAATGAGGCATTTTAGATGGGGTATGATCAGACCCCAGTTCTGCTATGCCATCCTAACCAATCCTCCTCTCCCCTGTACCCCCCCCCAGCCCCCACACCGCCTCAGGAAAGCGTGCGAGGGCAGCTAGTGAAGCCTCAGAAGGCAGAGTCAAGCTGCTTTTGTTTGTATAGCATGCCAGAAAACCTCCCCCACCAAACCCCCTGCAGCCCCGCAGCTGGGACCTCGCTGTTAGATCCACAGGGAATGTGGGCAATTGGGGACAGACATCTCAGTGCTATTAAGGAGGTGGGTATAGGCAAAAGAGTGGGGCAAGATGAGGAGAGAGCCTCGCAGACTGCGGCAGTGCAGCACCCGCGCATGTCACAGACCAGCAGGCCTGCATTGGCCCAATGATAAGGAATAACTTCATTAATGTTCATAATTCTCTTTTAATTTTCTTCCACATTTGATCACCACAGACGACATGCCACACTATACCAGACAGGTGTTAGAAACAAGACTGAGCCAATACAATGATTTGCAAGGATTTAAATTAAACGATTACAATGTAAAAGCCATATTGTAAAGACTCATAAAAAGACAAGTTATGTGTACGTGTATGCTTGAATGCTTTGAATAAGCAGTAAGACGCCACAGTATCCTTTTCTTAAAATAAATGCGTCAAAATTAATAGTTTCTACCGGTTATTCAGGAAATTCCTCGCATGGCAAAAGACGCCGCTGCTAACCAACCCAGATGGAGTGGAATTATGTCGGGATATTTATTCCATCTCCTTTTCGTAATGAGAAGAACCCAGACCTGACACAACGCATCTGTAGGCCAGATGGGTTTACGTCATAATTGGTAGGGCACGCTATCGTTCGCACCACAAAGGAACCCTTATAATATCTCGGTATATGTGTACATTTTCTCACAATAATGTATTCTGCCTGTGGTGTATATTCTATAATTTTATATTGCGCAAAAATATTCAATTTCCATAGAAATTGTTCTACATTATGCGCGCAGGTTGCATTAGTTTTGCAAAAATAAATACTAGTATTAGAAGAAATTAAATATATTCCATTGCATCTTGTACATTATAAGTTGTTAATTATGGAACAAGTGTTAAAATAAACCCACGTTATAAGTCGCTAAAGAGCCAAAAAATCGTTTTCGTTTACGATTTTGCGTGGACCGCAATGAAACCCTATCTGATCATAACTACACACGAACAGCAGATGTCGCATCTGTTCATAATAATTTTTTTGTATGTACAGTGAGAAGTTGTCACCGAGTCACCGACTGAATATGAGTAATTTATTTTATTTTTTTTAAGGATACGACTCGAAGTAAACGGAAAGGATTTATGCTGTTCATGACATGTAATAGTTTTTATATGTTCCGTTGATGAGTTGTCTAATGATGTTGTAGCCATGTCAGCATCTACAGTTAGAAACAGTGGATAAAGTTGTATTTAAAGAAAATTTTAGACGGTAATGAGTTTTACCCGCCATATTCATGTTTGTTTAAAACAGAAACTGTTAATATTCGGTTACAATTCATGCATAGATAAACCAGAATAAAACAGCTTCCTGATATTTCTAGTTCTGGCCGACAGGATAACTTTCGGGATTGCATAAATTGCATTTGTGTCAACCTTCCAGTCTTGTATAATCTTGTTTTTTTTTCCCTTGTCTTTGATTCACAGTTGTATGACAAGCACAGGCAAGTGCTTGCACGTTGCTAAACACGACGCACTGACTGTATACGTCGTTTCAAACGTGCTTCAAGAAAAGACTGGCTGAACTAGTTATTATACCGTATTATTTACTGAAGTCTCATGACTAACTACTAAATTAAACTAACGAAAATGCAACAACCTAAACGACATTTCTGGTAACAGTTTACATGCGTTGTTCAGGCATGACCGATGTTCTGTGATGTACTCTTGGTCTACAGTTTCACAACACTCTTTCGTTTTCCTTTTTCATTTGTTTGCTGTTTCTTTTCTTCCGATGGGGATGACCGAGTAGTCAGGCTGCAATGAGCAAGCATTTTTTTGTGACCTGCACAAAGTTATGGGCGATACACCAGCCTCATACCTTTGGAACTGTACATATTGGGTGCGTTTTAGTGGGTGGGGCGCCGAAATTCCTGGCAAAGTCTTAAAGTGCAGACTTTAAAGCTCACTTGTGGTTTTTGAGGTTACAGTACTTCAGTTCCTCTTTCTGTCAAAAAAAGTTTTGGTGTTAATTGCACAACAGTGGTAAATTAGAATAATTGAACAGATACTTCATTAGTCCTCAGCTATGAATTTATGAATTCAAGAAACACCTCCTTTATGACAGCAAAAATATATAAATTAATAAAAAAAATTTCTTTACAAAAAATAACTGAATAAATATGCATAAATGAGTAATACAAAATCTTTACTTGGAACTGTGACCAGAGAAGTCTGGTTTCAGTTACAGAACTGGTCCTAGGGAAGGACGTGCCCTGATCTGTGAAGCCCTACACCGTAGTCTGATAAGCTGTGATCTGAGAAGCATTCCTCGAAACTGATGGACTATGTACAACTGCTGTGCTGCACTCACAGAAAGAAAGGCGGGATACTAACACCCTTCCCCCACAAGCACCTACAGAAAAGAGACTGAAGAGCAGTCTCCACCCTCCGTGCACCATGTGTCTGACTGCCTCTGCTCCCTTCATCCCGCACGTGAGAGGAAAGCTTACTTTCTGGCCAGCTCTGCATCACCACACATGTTCACAGACAAGGAACTGCCTTCCCCCATCATGCACTTTAGTGAAAAGAAAGCTAGAGGTCCTCCCACCCCACCCCTTCTTCACTGGATGTGTATAGAATAGAGAACGTAGGCATATCAGCCTCTCTGCCCACTCAACTGCTGTTTTGAACCAAGGTCGCTGTCCCATAATGGAGGGCAGTATAAAGGTAGGGGGAGCAAAGGTTTGCAGATTCAGTCGAGCACCTTTTGCTATCAGAGTGCTGATGTGGGGGCCAAACCAGTACGGCTAAATGAACATAGCATTTGTTCTGCAGGTGCCACGTATTTAAGTGTAAGAGATATCAGCACAGCCACTAGGTGGACTCTCTGTGTACACATTTGGATATGTGTGTCTTTGCAGTAATACTGGTGGGTTTCAATGTGAAAAAGGAGCTAGGGGACTTCAAGACAAGCAAGATGAGCTCTGAGTTTGGCCTTTTGGTCTGCCTAGTGAAGCATCCTTGGCATTCATCACAAATCAACCTGCTGGGCCAGTTTCAGGGTCATTAACATCATTCCTGCTCCTTCCTCCAATCCCCAGCCTGACATGCTGGCTCAGGTCCACCTTTCCGTTTTCTTTCTTTCTTCTCCCTCTTGCTTTTCTTAAACCTCCTAATTGGGGCGTTCCTTAAGATCTTCTTCTATACAAGACACAGGTGAAGTCATTTTTGGCAGAAATCACATGAGAACCCAACTGGGCTAGCCTTTCTTTCTTCCTTGTTGACTCAAATTAACAACCAGTCTTCCCAATAGTGGCCAGATCCACTATTATTGCTTTTATGTCAACTATTACTGCATCTTATTAAAGAAGCAGATACAATATGCAACAGGACAAATGTAAACAAGTAAAAAGTGATTTGTGACCAGTGTTTTAAAACTAAGTATAATTTGACTTTAATGCTTTTTTAGAATTATATAAGCGTTTTTAAAATGAATGGGAAAATGAACTTAAGAACTAACATCCCATGTTAAATACCTACAAGACTACAAGAACAGCAACGCAGCAGACATTTTCGCTCGTAAGCTTTTGATCGTTAAGTCCAGCTTTTTGTAAGCTACACTATAGACTCACGAATCATCATTTGTTTCCCCGTTACTTTTATTGACGATAGCTAATATAGTTCATTGAGACCTGTTGTATTGTAGCAGAACCTTCCATGTGAAGGTTTGTAAAGCAGTTGTTCTTTCAATAGGCTAGTACTAACAAGTTACCGTACGAACAATGGGACATTACGTGTTTGGGTTTAAAGGGAACGTTTGAAATGCACAGAGGTGTAACCAAGCAATTATTCGCTTACGTCAGCTCTTTTTCTTTTACGGCAGGTGAGACTATATTATATGCCGTATTGACAACTGTGACGGCATGTCTGTCTTAACTACCGGATCTGCTAAAAGTTCTGTTCCGTTTGAGACGCAATTAGATCACTAAAACGGCCTATGTAGGTACAAGAGCAAGTGTGCTGTAAACAGGACTTGAATGTGAGAAGCGCTGACACGCACTCCATCATCATCATCATCATCATCATCATCGCATGGAATAACCTCCACAGTGTTGCAAAATACCTAACGGTCCAAATGACGAATCCTGCATTTGCTACATTTTCAGCTGCATTTAGTTTCTTTGCTTAGGACCGCTTTATGAACAATGACGTATGTCTTTAAGTGTATTCGGTAAGCGATGTTTTAAATGACGCACTCGGTGCATTTATTTCCTTTCTGTCCTTCCTGTACTGTATAAATGCACAATAAACTTTGAATGTGTTCTTCAAAGGCAAACAAGGACGAAAATCCCATATTCGCTTCGCTAAGCCCTACTTCTGGTAACTGCCATCTGTTGTCGTGAGTCAATACACTGACTTTCTGATACTGTACGGTGACGTCGGGACAGTAGCTACAGCTTCCTGTTACCGAAACACTTTTTTTGTCTGTTTTTTAACGCTAAACTCCGCCCCCCAGAATGGAGTCTCCGCTGTGAGTGGCCAGAGAACAAGGAGAGCACACAGAGTACCCTGCGACAGCTGCGAGCCGCACAACGGGAGCTGAGCGGTGTGCGTGCGGGGGGATTGTCACGCGCCGCCCGGTTTTCTACAGGTCCGCGCGGACTGGCGAGGACGCAGAACACTCATGATCGCGGTGGACGTAGCGCGTGAAGATAAGAACGTACGGGGGGAAGAAACTGATCATTCTCACGGTACGTTTTACAAAAGACCACTGTGTTATCCAAAAGTGGATACCAGAGCCAAATCGGCAGGCTAGCTTCCTGATCTTTTTTTTTCCCCCTTAGGGTGTATAAGGCACATATTGTTGTGTTGTTATATAGTATACTGTTGTTGTCGCTGTCTAGTTAGTCATTTAACAGATCGCACGTAAAAAGTTACTTTGTAATTTTCCCGTTTGCAAACATGGAGAAAGCGTTTGAGCTTTGGTTTTATTGCGTCCTGTAGCGCCGCAGTGTCCTGCTGATCGCATTAACAAAGGGGCTACGTGCAAACTTGCTCGGGCAGCGATTTCCAACTGGCACGTATACTTCACATTTGATAAATCTAATTAAAGTGATCAAACAACTCTGCAGAAATTGTTCTGTTACAGTTTAACGACGGTTTTATTGAACGGTGGGTGAGCTGTGATCACATCTTGTAAATCCTTAAAATAAAGTTGTGTGTACACCCTTAGACGTGATCAGCTCAGTTTCGTTTCAGGTGTTTAGTTGGACGGTTAGACTTGATATAGTTATGTTTTCCGTTTCATTTACCTGAAACCACTTATTGATTTAGACATTTGAATAGGATACATTTGGAATACACAGATTTTAGTTAAGAGAAATGGACTTTATACCCACACTGTTATAGTGCACTAATGATCTTAGCAAAACTGGCGTATCTGATGAGAGGCGATGGTGTTCACTACTCTTTCCCGTTCTCTACCTGACTAGGTCGCACGAGTGGCTCCTCCGTATAGGTCATGGAGAAAACTTTGCATCTGCTGCAGAATCCAGTAGGTAGTGCTGACCAGGTTATGGAGGAACCGCCGCTGAGTCTGGTCACGAGAAATGGAGAGTTTGCGGACCAGCAAATGGGACTATCTGATAAAATACCCTTGGTTAAACCTTATTTTAAAAAGAAGCACGCCCAGAGAAAGCTAGACTCGAAATGTCTTCGGACGTTGGATGATCCCATTCTCGCTACGTTGCTGAGCTCGGATGCACTTGTCTCGGGCGACGGAGTATTTGTGCCACAGAATGCCCCGCGAACGCAGACCAACCTCTGCGCTGCAGCGGTGGAGAAGCAGGCGAGGATAAATCATGTGTGTTTAAAGGACGATGCCGTTTCTGAGCTCATAACCGGCGAAGGCGACGGTGACATAACCGAGCCGACGGCGGAGCTCGGCGAGAGGGGACAAAAGGTTACCGACATCCAGGGGGTGACAATAGCGACTAATGAGCACCGCTTTCAGCCGCAGGCGCGCGACGTGGCGGCGCCCACCGCAGTCATTTCCCCGTGTGAGGGGGCAAAGATGAATGGCATCTACAACTCTGAACCGTTGCAGGGTGCAAATTGCCTCACCATCAAAGACGGCCAGCTGAAAAGCGAGATCTTTCAGGATAAAAGCGAAGAAGCGTCTTTGGATCTCGTGTTTGAACTTCTGACCCAGCTTCAGTATCACACACATCAAGGCAACGCGGCAACAATCTGCGTGGATTTCCTGCAGGGGGTCTGCGTATATGGTAACGACTGCCAGCAGCACCATACTGTGCTGCCCTACCACTGGCAAATCCGAAAAGCTGATACTCAGATTTGGCAAAGTATATCGGATGACTCCCAAGAACAATTGGAAAGGCTTTATTGCAATCCAGACAATGAACAAGCCCGCCTTAAGTTTCAGTAAGTACTTGAATTTCTGTTTTGTTGAGGTGATTCTGCTTGTTTGCTTTTGTTTAAAATCGTTTCAGCATTCATCCTACCATACAGTTAAAATAAGGTACATCTTTAATACTCAGAATGTAAACAGCCGGCCAAGATCCATTACAGGACACTAAATGGGTTTCAGCAGCCGCTCAAAACTTGTGTTTTAGTCGCAGTGCGCCCATATGTGCAATAGATGAATGCCAGTAGAAATCCTGGTTTTCTGCATATGGCTGAAGTACCCAGTGAAGCGTTCGCTGCTTGTTTCTCCTTGTGTCGTCCTCTGAGTTGCAAACACGGAACTGCAGCTGGCTTAGCAGTGAACTTGCGTGACCCGCTGATGTCTGGTGCGGTCAACTGACAAAGGCAGGCACGCACACACACACACACGCACGCACACACGCACGCACACACTAAGCGCGGTCGCCTGCGGGCACAGACGGACGTAGGCACGCAGAAACATTACAACTGAAACGAACGATTCCTCCATCAACATTCACACGCTAAAACTTATGCATTCTCAGTCTTGCAAATTCTCGCAGCTGTTTTTTTTTTTTTCAGAAGGGAAGCGAATTCAGTAGAGCATTATTTTACATGTTCCGCATTCAACGAAAAATACACGTGAGTGTCCAAGGCAGTAAATGTCAGTTGTATTGGAATCATAAACAAACCTGGTTATGAACAGGAAGTGTGCATATTCATTGTGACTTGCCCTGGTAAGAGGTATGCCAGCTACCACAAGATACTGTTGGATTTTTTTTCTTAATACTTACAAAGTGTATTTTCCTGTCATTGGAATAGCCAGACTGGATGAACACACAGCTTTTTAAAATAACATTAAAATGTATTTCAGTTAAGTAGTTATTTTTTTCAGAACAAACACTGATGGTATAACTGTCAGACTTACAACTTTTGGAGAGTTCTTCCAGAATATGCTCGCAAACCTCAGAAGTTTTCACATCTCAATATTCATATATCTCCATGTCAACAAGACAGTGTTGCATTCCCTTAGCAACAAGAGCTAGATAACAGTGAGCCGGGCACCACAAACGCAGCGTGTGACAAACGCAGTCTTGGGTGTGGAGTTTTGCAGATTGCCAAGTAGTTAAAGTGTCTGTGGAAAAGACCAGGGCCTGCATGGCCACATCATAGATTCTCCTGTAGGCAAACATCCATGTAAACACACAGTCTCATGGTTTTCATGAAATGGTTTTCATTTTGCCCCCCCCCCCCCCAGGAGACCTCCTCGACTGATTGCAGTTTAATGTGTTTTATGTTAGACTTGTAATGTAATTGGGTCTGTGTGTGTCCATGTGTGTCTGTGTGTGTCTCCTCATATGTATGTGTGCATAATGTTTGGGGCATAGGCTGCGCCTTTTGAGAGGGAGAGAGGTTGTGTGGCTAAAAATAAAATGGAAAAAAAGGAACATAACTTTTTCACAAACGTGACAGTGTCCTCTGGGCTCTGGAGAACTTGGGGCCCAGTGACGTAATACCGTTCTCCTTCACATGCCAGAGGGAGGAGTTGGCAGTTACCTGGTGAATCACTTGCATGTGGCTGAGCCATGTCTATACAGCGCACTGTGGTGGGATTTTAACCCTTCACCTTCATTTCCTGTCTAAGAATGCCCAGGGTCTAACATGGGACAGGTGGTTAACCTCCAAATAAAATTTTTTAACTAATTAAAAATTTCCTCTAAAATTTCCTTTATGCTGCTGGTTTGTCTCCTGTGTTTACAGTATCTCCAGCTCTATTGTACCATGTTGTGTCTGGGTAGTACCTAGGCGCACACATCCAGAGCTTGCAGATAATATGGAGTGTGTCTAACACACCTGTCTGACTTTTTTTTCCTGGGTTTTCCAAGCAAATACTTCCCTTTTATTGCAATTTCAGTTAGGAAATGGGTGTAGCTGCTGGTCTCTTACCATTAAAAACTTGGGGGGAAAAAACCCATAGTTACTTACATATAAAATGAAAACAACTAAAACCTACCAAGTTGTGTTCAGTCACTAGCCAGCTAAACCGTGGTAGTAATACTCTGAAACTGATGCTTTCAATATTAAACTAATCTGTTCACCACAAAATCAATAGTGTTTAGCTTTCATTCATTGACAGATATATTCCTACAGACTGACAGGTTCTTTATTTGAGAAGCTCGTGAGTGATGTGCTCAGTCAAACTCAAGTTTTGTCCTACAAAAGGCTTAATATTGTGTCTTCAAAAACATCTTACTATGCATGAGGAAAAACTAGTTCCACTTTCTAACCAGGATGGATTGATTTTAAAAGCACAGTGGAAACCGTCTTGTTTTGTTAATTTGCCCATTAAGGAATTTAGGGTGTTTCTTTTCTAGTTTTCTGTCAAGCGTACTCAATGAGGTAGAGACATAGAGAGAGCTTTTCGAGAATGGGCTGGTACAAGCCTTAATATCATATGTCTCTCACACTGGGGATCATCCCACCCCGGAGAAACAGGTCTCACCCAAGGATGTTTGGGAGTGCTCAATGGGCGGAGTTTCCAAGAGTTGCCTGGCCTTTGGTTTTGCTTGTTTTGTGTGTGCGTATGTGTAGGTAACTGTAGCATTCCTTGCCGTAAGCAACTTCAGCAAGTCTGGTGATGTTGTGTCATCGGCATATCGTCTGTGTGAGCATATTTTTCGTATAAAGAATGTGACTAAGACGGCATTGCCAGTCAAGAGTGGAGGGCCCTAATCAGAGGAGTGGATTGTGTGTGTGTATTCATGAGATGAAAGTCGTGTAGACACAGGGAGTGACCAGCAACTAGTCCTCAGCTCACCTTCTCAGGAATCCCTGACATGCTCATGCATTTAGTTAACCCATAGTGTGCTGCTTTCTTGACAGGCACTTAATACTGCTTATTGAGTTATTTTCAGTGTTAAATGCAGCAGGAGGTGGGAAACGCCAGCTTTTGTGTGTGTGTGCGCATGAGAGCGTGTGCGCATGGCGGACGTGTGAGAGAATCCCTGTGAGACGAATTACACGCCCAGACAGACTGCATTCTTGCCACATCTCTTGAGGCTCGTCCCAGCGCTGTGAGAAGATGAGTTGCATGTTAGCTGGGTGTAGCATGCTGGCACTAGCTCTCTATTTGTGCTCCCTTTGTTTCATACGCTGAACCTTGAAGTGTGCGTGCGTGCGTGCGTAATTGCGTGCGTGCGTGCCTGTGTGCGTGTGTATATGTGAGGAGGAAATGGGGGCACATGCCTGTGTTCTGACTGGTGCTGGAGGACGTGCTGCCAGCCAGCCCTGTCTTTGCTGTAATCTGACCGACACGGGTCCTGTGCCTGTGAGCTGC
The DNA here is from genome assembly GCA_025773905.1 of Chitala chitala. Lineage (NCBI taxonomy): Eukaryota > Metazoa > Chordata > Actinopteri > Osteoglossiformes > Notopteridae > Chitala > Chitala chitala. The sequence continues at coordinate 731,773 of JABJVR010000032.1, forward strand.
TCACAGCCTGGGAAAATCGCTCTTCCCTCCCCCACGCTCTTTCTGTTCAATTTGAATTCAGATAACAGCATTTGCATGGCAAGTTCTCTCTTCTACTGTTGATTCAGCTTGGCATAGCTTTTCTGAGGTTACAGAACAGGCTGTGTGTGCGTGTGTGTGTGCGCACAGTGGATTAGACTTCCTGAAAGCACTGACGGACTGAACATCAACCGTGCCCTTTGACCAGACTTACCCTGAGGAATTCTGGGCCACCTTCTCTGCTCCTAGCATAGACGTGCCTTGTGTGTTTTTTTGTCCTGTTGCCATGCTTACCCAAGGGTTCTCAGCGAAGGGGTTGGCATATCTTGTATGCTTGTCAAAAGTTGAATCTAGCTGTCCTTTTCTCAAAGTGCTCAAGATATTTGGGTCATAGCCTGTTATATAAACATGACCAATATCACAGAAAAAATAACCTTTTACCACCCCTGTAGCCGCCTTCTTGGTCCTAACTCTTCCACTAGCACACAGAAGTTTATTATAAAATAGTCACATGAGCTTTTGCCCCCTTCTAATATTACCTTTGTATTTTTGAAACGTTTTTACTTAGAGAGTTGTCTGAAATCCCATGAAGATGAGCCTAAGGTGGGTGAACAATAGCTCTAGTGAATATGGCACTTTAACTGGCACACTAATGAATGCCAGTGGTCCCTCTTTGCACTCAATTTAACTGGTGGAATTTAATTTTTACAATGGGAGTTTCTCGCTGTGGAAGCCGAAGGAGTCGGCGCCTGATTTAGGTCAAGGAGCGGTTCACCTCCACGGGGGCCTGGTTGCCTCAAGACCCCCAAAAACTGCAGGTTGCAGCACCTACATCCCCCTGCACTACTGGCAATTGTCATCTCTCTTTTTTGAACGACCAATGGCTCGCCCCGTGGCTACAGACACCTGCGGCCACCTGGGGCCTCCTCCCACTGGTACGCCACGCCTCGTTGTGTAATGCAGGCGTCGACTTGATACTGAGCGCCAGAGCAGTTTCTGTGGAAGCTCTTGTGTGTGTGAATGCGTGTAGGGTGTGGAGTTTGGGAAACGGTTGTTCAGAGTACGCTGTATTCCAGCTATATTCCATTTATCACCTGATACAGGCATCATCCTGTGTTATGTTATGAAGAAGCCACTGCGGGTTCCTGTTTGTTCCTCGGGAGGTAAAGTCAGTCCTGTTGAGTGAAACTGAAGAGAAGGAACAGGCGCTTCTTCACACTGAAAAAATAGTGCCCAGGTTTTTTTTTTTTTTTCCTTTTTGTTAATTGTGCCATCTCAGCACATCCAGTAGGCAGTACAAAAAAAGTTTTGTGACTTTTGTGTTTGTCATAAATCTCACATTAAAATATAATAAAATAGTGATGGTATTAATAATAACGCTGTAATAATGCTGCATACATGTTCTCCGTGAAACATGAATTGGGGGACAGAAGTGGGATCCAAAGGGAAGTGGCACAAAAAATGCTAATGATCTTGTGATGGTGCATTGATCAGCATTTCGTGCTAAGTACCAAGTGATGATTGTGTGGTTTTGGAGATAATAGAAATAGAAATATTGCACGCGCGCACGCACACAAACGCACCCAAAATCTCCTGCAAGAGAACAGTTAGGACTGGAGACTGAAGAACCTACCTAATGGCTTTCATATTGCTGCATGTAGAAAATGGCATGAGTGCATATTTGTAATAAAAAAATGCGTCCACTTGTGCTGTATGACCCACTGGAGTACTTTGGTTATGTGTCCTGCCCTTCTGCCGTGGTACAGTCCCTGAAGGCTGGTACAGTCAGGGACAGTCAGGGACTGTCCCTGTTCAGGGACAGTCAGTTCAGCAAGCTCTGGGCCAGGGGGGTTGACGCACAGAACCGAAGACAGCATGTCCAGGACTTGCTGAACTGTGGAGCCCAACATGTTCCTACCCTGGGACTGACAGCACAGAGCTGTAAAGCGATGCGGGAGTAGGCATCAGAGAGGACATCGGGACGAGGTGTTGAAAGGAAACACACAAATTCTCAATACTTTAGTTTTATTTCTCCACCATCTCTCACAGTATCTACTTAAATCTGAAAGCCAGCCAGGTTTAGCAGATGAATGAGCGATTTGTTTTTGTCTAGTATGCACAAACAAGCATAACTATGTGAGAGAGGGGGGGGGGCTGTTTTTCCTTAACGCCAGTCTCTATTCTTGGTTATGAGTGGTTGTTCCAAATATGTCCTTTATTAAAGGTTTACTGCTTTAGGTCTTGTGTGACTGGCATATGATAAGGATATGGGCTTTCAAGGTCCATGAAAGTAGTCAATATTGTTTCTATGAGCTGGATTATTTTCTGAAAATGTGTGCACTACAGTACCAAGCTGTAAATGTTGTAACTTAAATGCAAACAAAGCCCTCAAAGAATTATAAAGGCTCAATATAGTCATTGTCAGTTTAAAAAATATATTTTAAAATAAATTTTTATTGACCTTTTTTCTTTTTTGATTTAGGGGTCATTATTGGTGTTAAAATAAAAGTCAGTGGAAAGTAACTATGGTGATAAAGGAGTGACATTCGATCTTTAAATTAGTTTCTACTCCGGGAACTTGTAGTGTTCATACAACCTGTTAACCTGCTCTGTTTTGACATGTGACGAGCTCTCCCCGATCGGCTCAGATAACTGTGTACCGGGATGTCTCGGTTCAGGCTCCCCATCCCAGCATTCTTTGCATTTGTGAAGACCGTAAGGAATTATGCCATTGTGAAGTGTCCTTTACAGAATGTTCCTGTTACGTTCTCGTTTCTTGTGTCAGCTTTCTTCAGCAGGTCCTCTTTTATGGCTGCCCGCGAGGAAATAGAATGTGCAAGACCTGGAATGCCAGTAACTGGTTGTGGGGGAAGGATTGGATTGGCTATGGTCATGTGACCTCGTAGCCCTTGCAGAGCAGTTTAAGATGACCTTTTGACCTTTTTGCTTAAAATATAGTTTGCCTTGGTTTGGTTTCTCTGCGTCATGTTGCTCTTTCATGCCTGATTGAAGTATATATGTTCCTCATGATAGCAGAGTCACTAGGACTGAGCTGAAGCTACAAACCCTATAAATTCTTGCCTGTTTGAGTAGTTTTGTGTCTGTCACAGGGGAAGCAGATTCCAACAATAATTCAGTTGTTCACATGGTGGAATGTTTGTGGATGTGTTTGGGGGTGTCTGACAGAGGTCAGTCAGTTGACCCAGCTTGCCAGCAACGCTCACTGTGTGTATACCCGCCTCACAGACTGTTCCTTCTCGCATGTCTTTGCAGCAGTCGCATGTTTACTTTGGACTTCGCTGCCATGCGGGTGGTCGACCTGGAGTTTGACCTGGTTCGACGTCTGTCAACGCCCCCCTGTTCGACGACCGTACCCCCTGGGTCAACGACCACGCCCCTCAACTCAAGCCCTGCCTCCAACTGCCACACCGTGTGGAAGTACTACTGCAGAGACAACTTTGGGTGGAGGGAGTACTCAGAGGTGAGTGGGACACCAAAGTGGGCATGTGCTTAGATATCCCCACTGTTCAGACATATCACGCACACGCTTTCCAGACTGAAACCTCATAACACACACAAGTGCATCCCATTGGCTTGGATGCCTCAACTGTAGAAGTGCCTCACGTGCAAAGCACCTGATTGCTGCCATGTATTTCAGTGTTTACCTCAATTGACTGCCTTTAGTGAAAACAGGTGCTATACTTTTCAGACTGTTTTGGGTTGGGGGGGGGGGGGTGCAGGGGCAGCTGTTGAAGTATGCAGGAGATGGGAACAGGGGAAAGAAAATGTATCTGAGCATTTCTGCAGCTGGACATATAACCCTGTGCTTGCCTGGCCAGGACCAGCCTATGCGTGCATGTGTGTGTTTGTACCACTGAGATGTGAACATGCTATATGCCGTTGATTTCTTCTATCACGTGATGCACACGTGTGGTCATGCTGAGGGACGTCTCCCCACTTTGCAGCCCGTAGTACGTCTTATCGAAGAGGCGAGCGAGCGAGGCTTGAAGGAGGTGCGTTTCATCACGCTCCAGAACCAGTACATCCTGAACATCAGAGAAGGCTTTCAGCAGAACGCCATCTTCGGGTTCCGCCGGCAAATCAAGAAGAGGCCTCTCTTCCGTTCGGCCATCATGCTCACACCTTACCTTCAGTAAGCCCCTCTCCCGCGCTCGCTGTTCACCACGGCTTTTTTAAAATGGGACACGGGAACCTGACACTATGAGAAAAAGGTTTTAGCTGTAACAGTCTGCCACGTGCTAGGGAGCTGCTGTGCTAGGCTGTGGTGGGTAGCTGCTGGTAAGAAACAGCCTTTATACTGCAAAACAAGACTAAGTAAGAGGCCTGGTCGGTTCCTGACAGTGTGCGGTGTGAATGAGGATGTGGAGGCAGGAGCACAATTGCGGCCCAGAGACTGCGTGTTCCGCAGTGTGCAGGGTACGGCTCTGTGAGCTGCCAGCTAAACAGCTGCAGAAGCAGAGCCTGCACAGAGCGTGGGAGTGCGTGAGACAGGAGAGGACAACTACAGGGAGGTGACTGAGGGTGAACGCGTGTGTGTGTGTGTGTGTGTGTGTGTGTGTGTATGCTATCTATCGTTATTTTCTGTTGTTATTAAGACAAAAGTTTACACTTTATTAAGTTTTTTCCTGAACTACCTGAAAGAAAGCCTTATGGGGCCATTCCAAAGTAATTTTGAACAAGATCGTTTAATTCTTTTTTGAGTTTTTTTTTTTTTTTTTTTTTTATTCCAGTTCACTAATCTTTTGAGTGTGTGTGTGTGTTGTGTGTGTGCGCGTGCGCGCATGCGTGCGTCTGAGTTAGAGAGATGGGGTACGTACATGGGGACGGAGGAGGTTCAAATTACGGCAAAGCACCTCTCACCCAGCATTTCATAGGAAATTTATAGGTCTATCAGCCAAGTTCCTCTTATCTGCCTGGAGTCTGACCCAGCCTGGGATCGAGGTGTGTGTGTGTGTGTGTGTGTGTGCGTGTGCGTGAGTGTGCGTGAGACAGAGCTGCCCCTTCAGCCCAGCTGGAAGCACAGTTTTCAGGAACGCCAAGTCCCTTGCGTGATGGAAGTCATTAGCTGAAGTGGCAGGCTGGCAGCAGTCACTGTGCCTCCTGCGCCTCCTCCACACTAAACAGCCTCAACTCCTAACTCATAAACACTCCTTCCTACTCCTCCATACTTTCTCAGTTCCTCTTTTGACAGCGATGTGGTTATTTTAATTTTTTTTCCCCGTCTTCAAGCGGAGGTGACTTGTAGGATTGATATATCTCTTGGCCGTTTTGGTGCGCTTGTCTTTTGGCCGGCTGCATTCTGGGAACACGCAGGGCCCATGCCTTTGTCACGTCCCGAAAAGAGAAGCAGAACACACATGAAACATACGCCCCTCTGCACGGTGCTGTCCTACAGCTGTGTGTTCAATGTGATGATAAAATTCTTTCCACTCGTGTTAGCATTAGCATTCCCAGGTGGTGCAAGCCAGTTTCAGTTCCCCAGATGTTAAATTTTTCCTGAATCTACTGTGCAAGGGGTTCCCCCCACCTCCCGAACTGCATGGTTTTCTGCCTTCTCGGTATGCAAATGGTGTTTGTTTAATTGCCTTTGACTGTCCAACAGCAGCGTTGTTTAAACGTAATGATGACGTTCTTTGGAGCTTCCGTACTGACAAAGCTCACTACACGTGTGAAACGGTTGAATGCATGTGCACACATCCCTCCTCCCTCATTGCTGCAGGACGTTGAGCGGCCTCGCCTCCTCGCCGAGCCTCAGCCTGCTGCCCCTGTCGCCCACCTCGCCCGACTCCTCCCGACTGTACCCAGAGACGTGGCTGCCCATGTGCTCGTCCCAGGACTTCATGCAGGTGCCTGTGTCCCGGGAGGACCGAAGCTACCGCACTGTGTACAGCCTCTTCCACAAGACCGTGTCTGAAACCAAGTTCCGCATCATCCGTATCCTGCGCGTGCAGAACCCCTTCTTGTGGGAGAAGTACAAGAGGTGAGGGGTGATGCCAACTGTCTGAGAGGGACAGGGAAATATAGAGACATAAACAGGGAGAGGTCTCGTACACTTCTGCAGGAAATAGTGGGCAGACACATGGGGCCCTCTTTTTTTTTTTTCCTCCCTTATTTTCTTGCAATCTTGTTGAAGCGTCTTCCTTGGTCTGAGGGTGGGAGGACTAACGAATGAGTCAGGGACGTAAGGGAGGATGTTGAGTCACGGAAAGTGCGTGCGTCTGTGAGCCTGTGGTGCGTTTCCGTGTGTCGCTGGCCTACATGAGTCCCCAGTGGAATACACGACAAACGGTTCCCGGCAACGGAGGCTCCCTGAGCACGCGGTCGGAGCGAGCGAGCTACGCTAGGTGTAGAAAAATGCAGGTGGATAGAAAGGGAGATGTAATTCCTCCATGCTCAGATGCAGTGGGACCAAGGGTGATGAAAGGGAGGCATAGTTAAGGTGCACCACCTTCATGAGGTTAAGTGGGGTAAAATTGACTGGGACTATTTTGTCTGTCCCAGACATAGCCTAATTAGTTGTGCATGTTGTGTATGTGAGAGACTTGCTGTACATACATACAAGCACACACAAAGACCCCTTTTTGTCACACTTGCAATATTCTAATGGTCCTTCCCTCCTCCCGCAAACAGGAAGAAAGAGTACATGTCGAGGAAGATGTCGGAGGTGGACCGCATGCTGAACGAGCGCCACCTGTTTCACGGCACGTCCCAGGATGTGGTGGAGGGCATCTGCAAGCACAACTTTGACCCGCGCGTGTGCGGGAAGCACGCCACCATGTTCGGCCAGGGCAGCTACTTCGCCCGCAAGGCCGTGTACTCGCACAATTTCTCCAAGCGTTCGCCTAAGGGCGTGCACTGCATGTTCCTGGCTAAGGTTCTGACGGGCCGATTCACTGTGGGGAACCCGTCTATCCGCCGCCCGCCCCCCCTCAACCCCAGGGAGCCCTCCAGCGACCTGTACGACTCCTGTGTGGACAGCTGGGTTGACCCCCAGATCTTTGTCATTTTCAATGATGACCAGAGTTACCCGTACTTTATCATCCAGTATGAGGAGGTGCCTGGCACCGTGTCTGTTTGAGCCCAGCCACGCATGAACCTTCGGCTGTTGTTTTGTACCAGGCATCTCCTGCTACGCTGCTCATTAGCGCCCCGGGTCCATGCAGCGACGCTACTTGGGGCGTGACCCTGTCCGGGGCTGGACAGTCTCGCTCCGTCCCCCTTGTTCCGCTGACATCAGTCACCCCCACTCTCCCCATCCCTCATGTGTCTCAGACTTTCAAGATGGCTTGATCTTTTTTGGAACAGCCTGAAACTCCCATTTCTTGTTGCCCCAGCTGGAGTTCAACCATGTCATGTGGCAAGATGTGTGTATATATAGTCTTTGTTTATATTTGGACTGTGTGCCTTTTTGTTCATAAAAATGTTTATTTATGTTAGTAAATGTAACATTGAAATAAAGGTTTTAATGAGACTTTCAATGTTTTTTTGGAATTTTAAATTGATTATAGCTATTTGTAACTCCATTTTTTTTTTTTTGCTAAAGTTTTATTAGGCTTTCTTTCTGCACGTCTGTGAGTGCTGTGCACTTTGTGTGTCTGTGTGTGCGCGTGTGCGTTTCTAATCCTCTTGCCCGTTGATTGTCCTCATTAGACCACGCGCTGAGGACCCTCGGGAACTTCGTGCCTTTTTCTGACTAATCAGGTCACGTGTGTAACTAATCTCAAATGTCCCTCTAAAGCTGGCGGTCCCAGCACACACATTCATAGTGATAGTGCATAAATTCCAGTCCTGGCTGGAAGCTTAGAGTCTCTTCTACACTTTGAACACAAGGTGCAGACAGGGACAGGGATGGATAAACCCTAAATCCAGCCTAGAAACAAGGTAGCAGACAACCCTGTGGAGTGGCTGCTAGGCTTCTGACCAGGGAGAATAACGGGGGTACTCTGATCGACAGGTGGGAAAAGTGCGTGCATATGTATGTGTGTGTGTGTGTGTGTGGTCACAGCCAGTCAGCTGCTTGTTCTGAGCCTCCTACAGAACTACTTTAGTGGCTTCTCACTCCGTAAGCTAAGTGTGTCACCTGCTTAACACCATTGCTCGGCAGTACTGATTTAATCAGTCGTGTTTTATAATCTTCCCGTCTAGATGCTTAAAGCACACACTTACAGTACAGCTAGAAGGAGTTGTACAGATTTGGGTGATGGTCAGCCGTAGCTGGTCTATCAAATCCTCCACTACTGATTATTCAGAGCACCTGAAAGTTGTTTTGCTTCTGGCTGACTGTGAAGAAGATCACAACAAAGGGGGAAAAGGGGAGGGGGATACAACGCAAGCTCATCGGCCACACCCTGCACTTTCTGACCCTGAGTCTGTATTGTACAAGCCCACCACAGCTGCAACCAATGAACATTCCAGTTCAGTTTGCATCATTTCAAATTTTAACCATAAGCTTTTAAGAGCTTGGCCTTTCCAAATATGGGCTCTTATTGTGAACTTTGAGTAACCCCAAAGCAGCCTACTCAGTATGACCTTTGGACTTTGCCATAAGGAAGGAGTTTTAAAGGCAACTTTCTCAGGCCAGTTTTTGCCCTCTGTAGTTGTGTCTCCTTCAAGACTGCACATTCCCTTTACCTGAAATTGCACAGAATTGTGACTATTAATTAGGCAACCTTCCCTGTCAAACTATTGTAGAGAACAGTTCAGGAACCGTGATGATGGTCCTTCCCCTTTCATCTTAACCTGCTGTCAGATTTGCTTTTTGTAATTGGGTTTCAGAACCCTTTATTCAGCAGTTAAGAAAGTTGGATTTCCAGGAACTGGCTCATTAAAGTAAAAAAGAAAAGGTTGATAGTTCTCAATAATGGCTGAGTCTTCAGAACTGCATTAATCCAGAATTAATTTGTTTGTGTGCAAAAGACTGAGTAAAACCAAGACCAACAGTATAAAATTTGTAACTAATTAGAAATATGCTACTAAAATATTCATATTTATGCTACTTTGAGGATTGAAGGTGTGTTAACCATATCCTGAAATATGATGGACAATTACATTTGATTTACATGAATGACAAACAGGAGTTTTTTTCTTTATTTTGTCCAGCAGCCTGGGGGCTCATTGTGTGGACCATCAGGCTGGGATGTGGAAGTCTCCTGGTTTGAATCCAGGTCCAGCTACAACCTTGAGTACAACACCCAGCACCAGCTCCCCAGGCATCACATGTAACTGCCCACTGCTTCCCCCAGCAGGATGGGTAAAATGCAGAGAACGAATTTCATTTTAACATGTATATACTGTATACACAATGGCAATAAAAGCTGATTATGAATTTGTAGGTAATATCGAGGTCAATTTACTCATATACCACATTTAAGTACAACTCAGTTGTCCAAAGTGCTTTACAACTACAAAATTAAGAAAAAACTAAGGAAATGAAAACTAAATAGCCTAATTAAAATAACTGAAGTTTAAAGCACATTGGGCAGGATACCAACAGTAATAAAGACAGGTCTACAGGACAAAGGCTCAGCTCAGCTATGACTAACACACCACCTCACTATTCAATGGGAACATTAAAAGCCTGGGAAAATAAAAATGTCTTCAAATGTGTTTTAAAACACGGTAATGAAGGAGCTTGTCTGATATAGAGCGGCAACACATTCCAGAATTTCGGCAGCTGAAAATGAACGTTCACCTCTGCTTTTTAACCTGGTTTTAGGGGCTGCCAACAGTAATTGTTCACTTGACCGAAGAGAACGTGATGGTTTATACAGTTCTAACACATTTGAAATATGGCAAGGCGTACGATCGTGAAGGGCTTTAAAGGTCATCAGTGAAATCTTAAATTTAAATCTGAGCTGAACCGGTAACCAATGAGGGGACTGCAGGACAGGGGTGATATGCTGGCGCTTGCGTATCTTTGTTAAGAAACGTGCTGCCGCATTCTGTACCAATTGCAGTCTGACCAGTGAGGTTTTGGCTACTCCAACATACAAAGCATTACAATAATCAATTCTACAGGTAATAAAGGCATGAAAGACCTACCGGGAAAGATGTCTCAATTGAAAAAAGCTAAAAGATAATCCAGGTGATGAAGAAGTATAATAAGCAGTAATGGAGAGGGGTTAATCAAAAGGAGAAATGAGAGTGGCACCAGGCAGGACTTAGCGCATACAGGTGAATGAAATGTCTGGGTATACAGAAGCAAACTGAACACTGCAGGTGTGGAACTGGAGGAGCACTTGACGTGAGTATGTAGGCTGTCACACACGAAACACACGTAATACTTATAAGCATAGCCCATTTTTCCTTTGTCACACAACACCTTGCAATAACACAATGTAACAAAAAGTTTAAATTTTTTTTTTTTGTGTAATTCTATGGTCCTGGTTGTTATGGCACTATTTATTTTCACATAGCAATATTTTGGTGTCTATTTAGGTCAAGTAAGTTTTAGAACTCCTATCATTAATTATGAAATATTGGTTTAGCACAGATATGTTTTTGTACTCATTTTAAATGGAACATGGAGAGAGGTTTCATCAGGACATACAGCTGATGGAGAAAAGATACCAGGGAAGGTGGGATGAAGCGATGACGGGTGACTACGTGTGGAAGTTGGATTGTGAGGACGGTACTAGTCATAAAAGACGAGCCAACATACACTTCTGCAGTTTTGGACGACTCAAGTTTACTGTTCATGTTGCACTTTTGTTGTTAGGTCAGTATTATACATGTACCGTGTAATTTTTATCCATGAGTAATAACAGATTAGCATGTATAAGTTGTCAATATATTTTGTTAGTTTTTATTAGCACTGTTGATGATACACAAAAGTAATGTGATTTTTGTATTCAGCATGTCAAACTTCATAAAGAAACACTAAAAACAAAAGCTAAACAAAGGTTTTATAAAAATGACGGTGTAATTGCACATTTGCATTAATGTTATGCATACACTCCCACACGTGCATTTTGTTTTCTAATTATCAGTGCAGCACTGCTTCATATAGCAGCTGCTGGATAATTGCCATTATTTTTATGCGAATCATGTAAACACTATGCTATAAAATATGGCATACATTTTTATGAATATATAGGCAATGTTGTTTTCACATATGCAGTACTATTGGTAAAACAACATTGCATTTCACAAGTCATTATAGAGAACAAGACAAATTAAATATTTTTAATATACATTTTAATTGTAATGTTATATTATCACCAAGCGCTTCTTTCTTTGCTAAAATACATTAATATAGCACCAGTGCATCCAAAATGTATTAGGAATTAAAACTGAGAAATGCCTCCCTGTGAAGGTCACAGATTAAGGACTGAGTAGGGAAATTTGGTATCAGCCTGTGATTCTGTTGAAAATAAAGCCCTTTTTCTTTCAGAAAAGCAAGCCACACAGCATTGCTTAACCCTCTCAAAAGCCTTAATATTTTCCCATCTGTGGTTTCATACTTGCAATAAAGAAAACAACAAAAAAAAACATTCCTTGAACCTATCAAAAAGTGCACAGTTGTGCTGGAGCCAATGAGGAGTGAGAGGGAGCAGGAAGGAGGCAGGCCTCCTGAAAGTCTATATACCCACTGTGAATGCAGAAGTGTTTTACGCTGAGACTGAAGAAAGCCTGCGTGCACCCCCATGCCCACCCCACCCCCCCAAACCCCAGCACCCAATTACAGTTTAAAAAGCTGGGACGTGCTGGAAAGGCCAGTGCCCGTGGGGCGTGCTGAGGTGAGGGGGGGAAGGGGAGGGGGGGGCTGGCATGCGTACGTGCCGCATGGTAAGCCTCACCGAGAGAGGCAACAGGATGTTCCCTCAGGAATGCAGACACCCAGAGAGGCGTCTGCAAAACGCGTCTCCCAATGCGGAGAAAGTGCTGCGGGAACGGCAACAACATGAAAGGGAGAGTGAACTGGCGCTGACTCCTCACCCCAACAAATACGGACAAATTATCAGCATGGCACTTGGGATTACATCACTAGTTTTTCCCTTTCATTACATCCTCTTATTTAACTGGGAGGAGTTCAGACCGGGCACTCTCACCAAACTGGGAGACTGTAGCCCCTCCCTTTTCCCTCCATTTCCTCTTTTCACTAATCAGTTATCCATTATAACATCGCTTAAAATCAATTATCTGAGAGCCCGGCTCAATAGTTTGTGTTTCAATTGCTAATAAGATTGTGTTTCATGACGTGCGTGTTGGAAACTCTGTTACTCATTTACCTCAAGAACCATAATCAATGTAAAAATCCAAGATAAAAAGAAGCTGTCTCATGCCTTAAAAGCTTCTTTAGATTTATGGTATAAAAATGTAGACCAACTTCCATACATGCCAGAAAACAGTACAAAAACACACACACTGATGACTATGCATACACTCTCTTTAACAGGAACTCTGTGAATATATTCCCACTCTCTCACACAACGATACAGGTAGAGAAATCATGCCAACACAGCACATACTTTAAAGGCATCTTATGTATATTAAATAAACACACTTTCTGACATGCAACAAAACATTATTTCCAAGATCAGCTCTGTAGATTTGTATAACCTTGGTAGTCTTTGCATACTGTTTGCCCTTAGGAATTTTTATGCTATGCAGTCTGTGAGGCTGGTCAGGTGTTTTGCTGTTTGTTGTTTCATTGGTATCCTTGGCAACTAGTCGGGGCCAGCGTGTCCCATACAGTTCCTGGTGCTTGGAGTTTGCTTTTCTAAATTAAAAATGTCTCTCATCTAGACAGATTCAGAGGCCCGATATCTCCCTCCATCTGAAGCCAACGTTCTTCTAAGCAGATACACGTGTTTAGAGTCAGTGAGGGTTTTGGATTTCTTTCCACTATGATTCTGATAGATCGCAAGAGATTTTGTAAGAACAAAGCCAAAGACGACAGAGCATGTGACCAGTTTTGGTCTCAGTTCTCTTTGAACAGTCCATTGCAAGCACTGCACATGTGCTCCTACAAATGCAGATAAAGCAGATTACCTATCTGTGTCATACTTTGCCTCTTAGACTCATGACTGCTAGTTACTAACAATAAACTATTTGATTTGAACAGAAAATGATGAGCCAGTATGTGATCTTGCTGACAATAGGCCCTGGAATTTTCCACTGAAGTTCATCGTTTCATTATTTACACATACAACACTTGATGTAATACACTTTAAACCGATTAATGAACTCAGGATCCTGCAATTTTTAAAAATGGTAAAAAGGGAGACATAGAAGTTACATTAAAAAGTGGAAGAACACCTTGGTTTTACACAAGTGTTAATGAATTAATTTCAGTCTGGAAACAGTCATTAGATGGATTTAAAAAAATAAATAAATCTTCCGGCCTGCATATGGTTTTCCTTAAGTCACACCTGGATCAAAGAATGTTTGCTGGTTGTGTAAGATGACAGGATGTGTTGTCATGGCAGGAGTTGTGAGGGATACCAGCAGAACTCAAAAATACAGTCAAGGTGGGCATCGGGAATTATAGTTGCAGTGTGTAATGCTAACACCCACGTTTGGAATTTTCCTCCTATTATCAAGGTCATTCTTAACATGATATATTCACTAATTAGCACAACTGTGCATTGTAAATGACATTTACATTCCAGCTCATTGATGTGTGTTCAAAACTGTATTTATGTATCATATGCCTCTGTGTAAACCTGAGCATGGAGTTTGCACGTTCTCCCTGTGCTTGCATGGGTTTCCTCTGAGTTCTCCGGTTTCCTCCCATAGCCCAAAGCCAAGCTAGTTAGATGGATCACACGCCTTTATATTGCTGTTATTGTGTGTGTGTGCCCTGCAGTGGGTCATCGACCTTTCTGGGGTGTACCCTGTCTTGCACCCTAGTCTGTCGGAGATAAACTCAGCCTCCCATGACCCTGTACAAAATGAACGAATGGATGGATGTTCCGTACGTATGTATCTTGGACAAAGAATATAAAAAGTATATAAAAAGTGTGTCCACCTTTATGACATATATATATATATATATATATATATATAGAGCGAGAGAGAGAGAGCCCATGTCATATTAATTAATTAATTGATTAATTAATTAATTAATCAATCAATCAATCCCGCAACCTTTCTCTCAACCTGTTTCGAAGGGGTGAAGAGGTAAGAAGTATTTAACGAAGAGATAAAAAGGATTATTTTTTGTCATTAGAACATCCGAGTGCCTGATATCTTTTTCTTGGTCCACCTGGGGTGGTCCGATTAAATGTACCACAATGAAATCCATTTGATACCAATCAAACTGGAACTATGTGCTCGAGCAAGGCCCACTTGAACACTGCAGCTGAATATTACGATTGCAAGATCCAATCTAAGTTCCTACAGTAAACTCCTGTAATTTGCAAACATGAATCTGCACCTTCACTATTACGATGGGTGCTCACTGTAGGCTGTATTTTCAAAGCATTACCCTTCAAGGAAATTTCATCAGAAACGTTATAATCTCGTTTGTGGATAGTTTACTTGGGCACACTGAAAACTTGCGACTTTTGCAAGAAAAGTGTTTCTATGTTATGTTAATATTGCAAAGCATTTTTGCCCTACTTCCTCTAACGTGTCTAGCAAAGGGTCATTACCGCAGCACTGACTTTACAAAACGTGGTTCTAACGTAATGTGGTTGACACATTACCTTTTACACAACTAAAACAAGGAAATGAATCAGTAGTAAAGAACAAAAACGTAATATCCAATCGGCTGCAGAAATTTACTAATAAATTTAAACTGCTACGCGATTTAGTGTCAAAAGACATATGGAACTAAGTACTACTGTCACTGGAAATTGATTTATATATCTTAACGCTAGGCCAGTTTCATTCCGTTTGTAGATTTTTTATCTTTACATTAAAATATAGCATCTAACGAACTGGCATAAAGAACTGGAATCGATGCAACACAAAGAATTAACTGAAATAGATGTGGCGAGAGCCTACTGGGGAAACGCGCATCTCTGACTCACTGCGTTGCCCCCGGAGGGAGAAGGAAAACGGGGGAGGGGGACACGACGCCGACCCAGTCACGTTTCCCAGCTTCGGTACAGGTCGTGCAACGGCTCAATAAAAGCACGCGTGTGTCTTCATCACTTTTGTGCAAGTGCTTTCCATATTAGGTGCGATTTCCCCATCTCAGTTCATTAATAACAGTAATAAAACACACACTAGTGTAACAAGTAGCCTGTGTCAAAAACAATCTTGTGTCGTGAAATAAAGTCTTAAAAGACAATTTCGTGTTGCAAAATAGGCTCATTGTCAAAACTGATGCCTGTTTGTAATAATTATAATAACTACTGACAGTCATAAGTTAAAAATAAGTAATTAATATGTATTATATGCGATCATATTTAAAGTGTTGTCCTGGAAGCATACAGTATACGAAAGGGTGTATCCTACATCACGAACTCTTATTAAACAATAGGGTATTCACACGTCCAGTCCCAGACTAATTTAGACCAACAAACTCAAATTGTCTTTTTGCTGTAGGCGGAAATCCGAGTACTAGAGGTAAATGTACACGAAACAAGAGGACACGAAAATTAAGCATTGTTAGCTCCGGATTTCACCTACAACCCGGGATATGCATGCAATGCAACATTAAATAATGTGATGATGATGTGTTTATCTTAAAGTTCAGGGCTATGGACTTGTCTGAATAAGCATTCTAAAAATAAACTTTTTATTAATAATAAACTGGCGAACTGCCTTTTAATACTTGTGATTAAACCGAATACTGGGCCTTAGTGGGTTTGTGTATGTATTAAACTATCGTATGTGAAAAGTAAAGAGTATTGTTTAACCTCTAACTTAAGGACTTGTTTGCTTTCACGTTAACTGTATTCGCCTACTGCTGATCTGGCTTTGTCGCTCCGCCCCGCCTGGTTGCTGCGTGACTTCATACTTCAGTCCCTCTGCGGTTATTTGAATTGATCTGGCGAATTGTCACGACATCCGCAACTCAAACATCTAACACAAAAGTGGCGTGAGAGGACTCTGCAGGCTGTCATGCAAATCAATTCATATGAGACCTTGAGTGGGCACCCGCATGCCGAAACACACGCACCCGCTGTCAGATACTTAACTTAGTCTCACAATATTTTTAATTTTAATGTCCAATATGCATATAATTTTTGAGCTGTGACATTCGCCTTGCCTGCATCTTGAAAACAATTTATACACATTTGCAAAAAAATGTACTGTACTGTTATATACAATTTATTTAAAGTCCTGGCTGTATCTTCACTGCTGTGGTTGTGTTTGCAGGGATTTTCACCCATGGAACGGTTTTTACCACAGCGTTGTTAAAATGCCGCAACCTCCTTTCACGAAACAGATAACGTAAAAACCGTGTAGTCACGCAATTGCAATTTACTCGCTCAAGAAAAACAGGTCGGCCTGAGCTGTGACATTCTCCCATCAAATATCACTTTTTACGTCATGCATCTTACACACGAAAGACGCTGCGGCGATTGCGTGCAGACGTGGAGGACGGACCATTTTGTGTTCCGGTTCCCGGGGAGACAAATCTTTGGGGATTGAGCACGTGATAGTGTAAACCTTGAAACCAGTAATGTTTAACATGAAGGGGTTATCATGTTTCACGAGTTCTACAACCTATTATATATTTATAAATTAATAAATGTAAAAGGTTGATGTTTAAAATAAAATTATGACCTTTTTAGATTTCATAAGATGACAGTACAGTTCACGTAAATACAAGATAATGCAGTTTGAGTAATTATATGATATGGCTACAGCTTCCCTTTATGCACGTCTAAAGCAGTAATACAGTCGGACGGGGGAGGGGTGTTGAACGTCTTCGGAGTTTCGGGCTCTACTCTTCCGGATTGTTCATATTACTAATGTTGCGGACCGGACACAATGATTAGGGTGGGGGTAGCGCCCCCATCCAAAGTCTTTGGTGGAAGGACGACCGCCCCCATTCTGCAGCTGACACTGTAATAGTACTGATGATTATTATTATTATTATTATTATTATTATTATTATTATTATTATTATTATTATTATTATTGTTGTTGTTGTTGTTTGAAGGACTAAAATGTGGTCAGACACTCCCTATGGGTGTTTCTTGTCTGGTGAGCTGCGACGACCCGGGTTCGAAACTCGCCGACTACCTCCATCCGTTACAACAGTCATGACTCATTGCTCATTTTTCATTGTCATCCAAGTTAAAAATTGCAGTAACATACCACTTCCTGTGATAGTATGCTAATTAAAAGCTCATACATTTTCTCTTGACTTTATCCCAACGTCTTCATATTATTCTGTTCATACCACACTCATACAGAAACAGCACTTCCAGACTCTATGTTAGAATACTGACCTTTTCCAGAAACTGAGGATACGATCACATTAACATCAACATCCAGAATAATTGCATTCCCGTACAACAAATGTTTGACGTTGTTGTACTGATACGTTTAACGTGATTTATGTCCTTTTAGCTTTCAGAAACAGTGACACATTCTAACCTTATTTGTATGCTGTTACATTGGCACTGGATAAATTACATAAGGCGCAATCTTGCGCGCGATGAGAGGTCATCTAATCGTAATTGGGATAGTAAAAATCCAATTTACTGACACTGAGACGTATCTGTTACTTTGCGTGCAGGCATTGGTGTAGCTCCAATGGCAACATAACGTAGGCGTTTCTGCAGTCCGAAAACAACCTTTGCATCTTTTTATAATCTCACTCGTCATTTACTGCGCAAAGGCGGTGGACAAACCAGCACGAACACATAGTGTACAAGTGGTGGGCGACAGAATCCTTAATAAGCAGTGGGTCCGCACGATTCGTTGACGAAAGAAGAACACGAAGCGCTCACAGCAAACTGCATTAACCCATATTTTCGCAAACGTGGGTGGAGCCGGGAGTAAAATTGGAACAGTAACGCCATAAAGCACTGAAGAGCTGTTTACTGAAATAAAAATACTGACAAAAAATTGTCTTGGGAATGGTTACATGAAACAATTAAACACCCATAGGGAGTGTCTGACCACAGTTTAAGTACGCTAAAGGCAAATTAGTAAACACATAGACAAAACAAGGCTTGGAACGATTTAGGGGATTGAATGATATTGCCTAGCGTGCTGTGTACAGCAATATGATGCTCATCACAGCAAGCCATGCAATGCGTATCGGAGCAGTTTGCGCGCATGTGTCCTGCGCATTTTACGTAAAATAAGCACAGTATCCATAGTTACAGTAAACGATGGAATATCCTTGGCAAGACAAGGAATAAATTCTACCAGGAAAAAAAAAAAACTTTTTTTTCTCACTGAAATGAGTTATTGGGTAGGTGAATTTCTGTTTATCAAAAACGAAACACTGTACAAAAGTAAGCGAAGTAAATGAACGAATTTAGTAGTTCAAACACCAGTAGTAAATGATCGTAGGAAGAAACGGAACGTATAAGAAAACAGATGTTGAAACTATCAGGGTAAAACAGAATAAATATTTATTTATTTACTTATTGCTTACTGATAAGGTTTACATGCGACCTGTCACGTGTAGAAATATAGTTGTCGATAAAAGTAATTGACCAGCGCAGCACAGCCTGCTGTACACGCAAGTTAGAATGTTCAGTCCTAAACGACGATAACGTCGCGGAAGCTTTAAAGGTATCTGAATTAAAAGTATTTCTTCTAGCAAGGTCATAATACATACTATTGACATTATGCAATCTTCACTCATATTTGGCGGTACAGTTCAAATTGTCGCGCACACAATCCAGTTGCGACCATGAAATAACGATAATAATTTACTGTGTCATTAACGCAAATTTACGCAATAAAAATAAAACCTTCAGTTATATTTGAATAATTTATATAAGAAACTGAATGTTTTATACGGCAAGCCTTTCTGAATATTGATTCCTTTAAACAAGCACGCGCTCACGCACGCACACACGCAACTCAACACACACAACTCGTAACGGTGTGCACTGAAATAAAGCGTGCGAGTTAATGGGTTAATTGTTACATATTTTTCTTCCCTAGAGCCAAGAGAACACAAGATTGAGGAAATGGAGAGATACAACCCTGTTTACCCTTTACCTGTGGAGATCCAGCAGGTGAAGTCAATTTGCTGTAACAATTTCTAAGGAAAAAAATGTCCTCTGTGCTGACGAAAAGCAAAAGCAGCTTTAAGAGAAGATGACACAAGCCTAAAAGCTCAGCATTTGCAGCTGCAGGGCATTTTTCCTTTCCATTCACCTGTAAAGGAATGAAGTATAATAATCAATTTTACTTAAATAATTCATTGGTGCAATTTACCCCATATCCAAAGGCTAATGAGATATATACAGGATGTTCTGTAACAGAAATGCTGTACAGAAAATGGAAGGTTTTTCAGTCCTGTTTTTGATCCTTGGTATTTAGGGAGATACCAGCAGAGTGTCAATTATTTCAGAAGTAGGACGGAGGCTTGGAATGTACAGCCCTGGACTCAGCAGATGACAGATGTGTGCTAAATTGCAAGGGGGGTGCCTTTGCCAAGGTTTCAGGTGGTGCTGCGTCTTGAGTGTTGTAACAGAACTGATCTGGGTTGTCCTGCTGGAGGAAGATAATGATCCTTTCCTTCATCTGTGACTAGTTTGTTCTCCGACAATCTCCCATTTCCCCTTTAGGGAAATACCTCGTGCTGGGCTGTCTCCATGCTAGTGCTGACCACACTTTCTCCTGCATGCAAAATTAATGAAAGTATGGCAAGTGTTTAGGTCAAGAGTTAATCCATCATAGCCCCCTGGTTGGTTTGCTTTGTTTGCACTTAAATAATAGACTGTTAAAAGACACATTTCACCTTACGAGAAGTTCTGGGTAATGACTGCGTGTGCTCCGCTGTAAGTCTTGCATCCAGAAACGTAGTGACCTTCGATTATTCCCTAACTCCTGCACACAAGGTCTTGCATACCAATACATACCAATTCCAGTCTTGGTAATTGCAGCCTCTCTTACTTTTTCGCACAACCTGTGCATTCTCTCCGAGATAATCAGGGAGAACAGCATGTTTCGACAGACCTCCATCATCACTTTGTGAATGAGCGGTTGCTCTAAAGCTCCTAAGAGTGAGTAATTTGCTTTATTTTGGCCATGTCTCAGTTTATTCCACGCTCCAAAGACATCGGGCTAAACCAGAGTCTGACTCACCTGTCAACAGCTATTTTCTTTTTGTCTTTCTGCGCAGTTATTTTGTGCTTTTCCACATGTAGCTAGGCGTACCCCATCTTCAACCTCTTTCCCCTTTCCTCATTCCCTTACAGATGAATCCTAGTCTGCGGTGCCTCCCCTCCCAGCAGGCCTAGGTGATTTCCACTAGTGCTGCGAGTAGCACAAAGATGAGGAATTTCAGTGCCAGCTCACTGGGCACCACAGGGGGTACTTAGCTCCCTGGAAACGTAGAGGTCCCAGTCACACATGCACACAAACACGTGCTCGAAAGCCCAAAGAGCAATTTTGAAATTAAACTCTATCTTTGAGCAATTTTGAAAATGTGCTTAAGGACTTCCACAGGAATACAAAACGGTCGGACAGGCAGATACAGAGGCTCAAGGTGTCTTTGTCTTTGGAAGTTTTTTTTTTAAATTTTGTGTTCTTGATTCAAGGCCATATTGTCAGTTGATAAAACTATGAATAAATTTGAGGTATATCATCATTATCCCTCAGGCTGGCTAAAAACCCTCTCGTGAGCTGAGCCCCTGTGTGAAATCCTGAACCACAGTGGGTTGGGCTTTGGGTTTGGGAGACACACAATGTAAGTAGCATGGCTGGAATGAAGGGCGTTGTTTTTGGAGTGTGTTAGGCAGTGTCTTCAGAGGAGAGGGTGTGATCTACTGAGAGTGTCAGGTTATCAGTTTGAACTGTTGCCAGATGCTTTAAGCTATATACCTGTCTAATGTCTCAAGGTAAGTAATGTTAGTGTAACCCATCAGGCTAAGTTTAAAAACTTCACAGGTAATAAATTAAAAGTTTGTCCTTAACTGCAAATTGTTGGAAAAAATGCTAAGGGGGCCCAGTCATTGCACTTGAGCAAATAAGATAGGAAATCTTTTATAGTGTTCTAACTAGCCAGATGGAGTCTCTACCAAAGCACTACTGCCAGATTGTTTTTCCAGTTTATGATTCTCCTCTTGCTGCCCAGACAAAGGAGAGGATGAAATTTCTGCAGCCTTTTCGTCACTTGTCACCCACACGGCTCCCACGTTCTTCTTTGCCTTGAGATTTGGAAGATGAGTGCGACCTGGCAGGGCTGTTGTTGCCCAAGGGGAGGGCCCCCCAGGCCTGGGGGGGGGGTGTCACTGAAGTGGAGGCAGCCCCATGGACAGCGGTGCTGTGGGCAAAAGCGAAGTGTGTGTGTGTGTGTGTGTGTGTGTGTGTAGGTTGGGTACTTGGATTTAAAAAAAAAAAAAACTTGCAGCTTGAGGGAAGCAGATCAGGGGCTGGGAAGTGTGGGGTGGGGGGGTTGAGGCTTCAGAAGGCATTATGGCTCCCTCAGATGAAAGCATGAGAAGCTCCACCCTGGGCTTCCACTCTGCTTTGATGACAGAGCAGCGAATGGTTTTCTGACATGATGTGATGGAAGGGACTGCCATGTCATGGCAGACAAGCAGACCCAGGAGAGTGACAATGAGAAAGAGACTGCTAGACATGACCACAGAACAGACAGCGTAACCTGGCCCCTGAGACCACATTGATACAAGCATGGATGCATTTACTGTATTTGTATTTAATAGTGTTATAGTGATGCGCTCAGCTCACCAAACACTTGATTTTCTCACAATATCCAACACAAAATTCAAAAATAAAAATAAATAAAACAAAATAAAAAACATTTTTTGTAAGACAGGCTGTGGTTCCATGGACATTTTTTTTTTCCAACAGAATTAAAATCATTCCTATTAAAGATTCCAGTTTAACTGTTCACATGAACGCCAATCCGATAAAATGTGCGTTTACATGCTCAAAGCATTTAAGTAATAGTTTTGTGACATGAGCGTACTGATGTGTGGACTGGTGTAAACCATAGTTTTTCAACCTGTGTTTTTTTTTTCAAACCATAGTTTTTCAACCTGTGGTCTGCGGATCGGTACCAGGCCTTGGGCTGAGTGTTAGAACCAGATGTGTAATCTACAAAATGCATTTTTCATAAAACATTTTTTAATTGCATGTCAAATAAAAAAATAATTTTAAAAATCTAAAGTAAATTTATTACACCAAAGGAAAAATAATAATAAAAATGATTTGTACTATACGTTAAGTTTTGTTTGTTTTACCTGCTCTGCTGAAAAACAGTCGGTGGATTGAGAGGATAAAGGCAACACCTAAAAAGTAAACATTAATTCGAAACTAGAGAAAAAGAAATACGAATTAATCGCATTTTTGTTGGTAATGATGTTTATGTTAAAATCTCACAACTATGCGGCGATACCATCGTCTGCACATCCTCACTCGTTTTGCATTACGATGCATCGTTACGTTATTATACGTCGTTACATCCCGTATGCATTATTATAATGATAATTATAAACATATTTGCTTTCAACGCCATTTTAATTGTTTTTGTTGGAGCCATTGCATATTCTGTTGTTGAAATTTTCTTGGAAATACACAGTTGTGTCTACAGAAATGTGTTCCACGCCGGCCTTTGGCGTTTTAGCGTCAAATATCTGAATCAGGAAAATAACGCAGACATTTACAGAGAGGCAAAACGAACAACTGTTCACGGTATGTTGATTGAGCTTTTGGCTGTCTGGTAGATGGAACATTAGGATGAATAACCTCCTAAATTGCTATAACTTAGCAGTTTAGAAATGCGATATGTAAACATTACGAGCACACATGCTGCAGTTATGTAAATAAATATTTAGAGTTTCTTGTATATGGAGAAAGCCATGTATTAAAAATAAGGACCTTATGGTACAACAGTATAGCCTAACCTGCCAGTGGTTTAGTCTTTGGATTGATGCGCAAAAGAAGCATTTATTATGGACTGACTTTATTAATTTTTGCAGTGGCTCATTAGTTGCTCTTGGCTGTCTGCTGTACAGATGGGGCCCTCCGACACCGTGTGCAGGTACTGTGGCGTGAGCTACCTGGTCCTGCACGAGTTCCAGCGCCTGCAGCAGAGGCTGTCCACCGTGGAGGAAGAGCTGCGCAGGCATGAGGGCTGCTTGGAAAGGGAAAAGGCCCTCCAGGCCCACGTGGAAGAGCTGAGCGTGACCCAGCGTGAGCTAGCTGACAGGTGAGCTTGGGCCAGCAGTGGCTGCAGCGGCTGTGCTTCAGACTTGGACAGGTGCGGGGTGAAAAAGCTGAACATTTTCCACTGTAGGTGGCATGCCACTGCCCTCGCCATGCATGCCCATTCTCAATGGCTTCAGCAAAGGTCCACCTGTGTAAATGGCTTAAAAATGCAAACTCCTCTGTTTGCATACAGTTGCCGAGCAAGATCAACAAACGCTCACCTCCAGCAATTGTGTAAATTTCCATATCATGCTTAAATCCCAGGGATCTGAGTGTCGGGTTTTTCAGCAGCCTCCGTACCAAGACACTTGATTTGTTCATGGTTCGTGTGTGCGTGTACGTGTCTTTCAAACAAAGCACTGAAATATGGAATGAGTTTGGAGGAAGCACAGGGCAAGCCTGCTTATGAACATACGGCTCGAAAAGACAAACTGTCAAAAATGAAGAGCAAATTATGTAAAAAATAGAAACATCTGTGTAGAAAGAACATGCAAAGAATTTAGTTTCACATTTTGAATGAGTGGAAAGCATGCTCTGGGCTGGGGTAGGAGCCCCCTAGCTGGGGTTCACTGACTGACCAGGTCGCACAGTGCTTCTGAAGGTGTGCCTACAGGTCTTGCTCTGTTGATTTGGTCGATGTATGTGGTTGATGTTGCGGTCAGCCTTTTTCCTTTCCCTCGGTTCTTTCTGCTCTCGTGAAATCGCTCTAGCACGAGCTGTCAGGTGTCACTCTGACACTAGAAGGTACGCCGCATTCAGCAGAAGGTAGCCAGAACTGAACAGCAATCACTGCACTTCAGTGATGTCACAAGCTTGAACATTCAAACCTTGAGAAGTTCTGCTTTAATGTTGTCCATTATCATAGTTTTATATTGTTAAAAATGAAACCAGCTTGTTGTTTGTGGTTACAAATTAATTGTTACTGACTTAATTTTGTTTGATACTACTAAGAGAATTTGATATGCTGTTCGCTTTGAGAAGAATTTATCTCATGCTGACTAAAGATTTCTCACATAAGATTTGTAATTGTGTGGTATGTCTTACGAGACAAAAATGCAGACAGTACTAATGCTTAGTCTGACTGGCTTAGCTGCGGAAGAGAAACTTGATCGAAGACAGAAAGATAGACAAAAGAAAAACTGAATAATGCCAAAAGCTTCCTGGCTTCTTGTGCTGTGTCCATTGTGGGGAGAAGCACTGATGTGTGGTGAGTGGAGGGAGAGAGACGGGGAGAGGGACAGGGAAAAACAGAGGCAGAGAGAGAGAGGGAGAGAGAGATGGGGAGAGGGACAGGGAAAAACAGGCAGAGAGAGAGGCAGAGAAGGAGAGAGCGAGACAAAGAGAGGGGCAGGGACAGATGGAGAGAGAGAGAGAGAGAGAGAGAGAGCGAGAGAGAGACGGGGGCGGGGGGTGGAGAGAGAGTTGAGTGATTTCATGCCAGTGAGTCAGGCCTGTTTGGTTTGCATACGGAGAGGAGTCTGTGTAAAGAGGCTGATGCAGTCTTATCAGCTTTAACCATCTTCTGCACTCACACTTACGTTCACAAGCCTGATACCAGCACAACAGGGTGGGTCTGACCTTCAGTACCAGTCAGGCCTTCAAACCCTTGAGAGTATGTGCTGGTGTGCATTTTCCTGCCTGTGTGTGTTAGCGCATGTAGTACCTCTTACCTGTACATGCTGCAGGCTATCTCATGGTGTGAAAGCAATTTTAATTCAAGGTTTAAGCCTGCCAATTATAGCGTGACTCACGGCCGGAGACTGCGTCGTTTCTCCTGTCTTGTGACGCGAATGCGGCGTGTAATTATACCTTTAAAAATCTCAATCAAATGTAAACCTCTTAACATGAGCATCTCCAATATTTTGTGTTGGAAAAAAGTGCATGTAATTGTGGCTGCCATTGCAGCATGCCTACAGCTACTAATAATAACGGCCAAGGTGCAGCCCTGCTGAAAGAGAGCGACCCGCTGCCGCACGTGTGGATGAGCCTCCGGATTAATTTGTTTTGGATCCCATCTCCTGCAGACGGCTCACTGTGTGCGCCAGCGAACCGACTGAGTGCAAACCCTGTGATGTATTTCCAATCAGCCATTACAGTAAGAAATACCAGTACAGGAACTTAAACAGTCTGTCTCTCTCTGTATTGCTCACTGAGGGGGATGTGAAAAAAGATCTTGGGTACTGTGGCAACATGTAGGTTTGAATCCTCAGTTCTCATTAGCAGAGAAGAAAAAAACATGAGAAAAAAGGTTTTTCGGGGGCCCCTTTTGATCTCGGAAAGCTTTTTTTGACCTTCTGAACGCAGCGCAAATGCCGTTTGAGTCAGAGACCGGAGATTGAACGAGTCTGCTGCACGCATCTGCAACTGCCAATAGAATGCTCTCCGCCTGATCTGCTGCATCATTCTTCGTTTTGCATCTCAGACTGACGGACATGCGCATCTCTGTGCCTGAAAGCAGCGTGTCATGTTCACCCGCCTCACCATTATGCATAGGACCGTGTGTGCGTGCCTGTGTGCTGTGGGAGCCTGACGGTGTGCGTGTCACCCAAATAAGTGTAGCTCACAGAGCTGGTGGAACAGGAAGTTCGATGGGCAGATAGGTAGACTGCAGGTTTTTCACATCCGTACCAAGCTGCACACGCTGCTGGGAAAGTCGCTTCAGCTGAGGGCCACAAAACCAGTGTCACCAGCTGTGCACTACACATCGGTGTGGGAACTGCTGAGTGTGTGCTTCTCTATGTGAGTGCACGTGTGTGGGTGCCCGCTGCACCAACAGCTCCCGCGTGCACCTGCATACGTGCGTGCGCGTGTCAGCTATGCCGCAGGTCAACCCGCATCGTTCTGTTTCGGCACACGGTTTCGACTGCCCTATGCACGTGAGCACTGGCTGCAGCCTGGTGTGTGACAGGGCAACGTGTCAGGCAAAGTCACAGCAGGAAGTGAAAGTAGGGGACTGACCATGCGAGTCTCACCTCAGCTGTTATCTTTCTGTATCTGGTCCGTTTCACTCAGTGGTGTATTATTAGCCAGCTAAGGAATGCGTTTGAAAGATACGACGTGTGTGCGTGGAATCTTTGTCAATTTTTTTTTCCATAGTAAAAATTTTAAAAACAACAGTGGGACTTTAAATAACAGCTGTTGGTGTGGCACTTCAGCACAATGAACCATGGGTAGATAGTAGTGTTTACATTGCAGCTGACCCTTATGACATCATGTGCATTTTTTATTGTGATTGTATTTATTACAAACAACAGGAAGAAGAGGGACTTCCCTGTACTTTAGGAGGGAAACCAAAAAATCAAAAACTAATGATTTTCAGCTGTTTGACTAAACATACCTGTATGTACTTTTCAAAGCTGTTGGATGTGAACAATTTAGATAGTTTAGCCTTTAAAAAAGGTGGCCTTGTAAGCAGGTATCTTTAGAACACGGGGCCTTTGGCAAAAAACATAAACACAAACAGAAGTGTGTGTGACTTTGGTTCTGGTTGATGTGTGGTGTACCGGTCTACATTATACCATATATAATGAAAGTATAATGCCATACAAGTGTCACTAAAAGGTCTCCCAAGAAAACAGTTTACTAAACTACTTGAGATATTGTTTTTTGGTGTATTTTACAGTTAAAGTTACACATTTTTATATATTGTGGCATCTGGTAGGTCTAGACATAATGACATAACATCCAAGGGTTGCAGTGCAACAACTAAGGCTCTTTAATTACTTTCCTTGAAAGGACAGTCAGTGGCAGTATGCACAGTAGCACCCTTGAACCTGGTTACCAAGACAGGGGGAGAGTAGGGGTCACGACATGGCTTAACAAACAGGTAGGGAAACTACAGTAGGGCTCTTTATACACTGCTGCTGCTGGGAGTATGCAAATGATCCCCTCAGCAAGTCTGATTGGTTGATGGGTGCACTACTGTTACAATATTGTAAGGGAGATTTAAAGTTTTTTAATGTGTTTATTGGATGGAGCGTGTATGAAAACTGCATATACTGGGTGTTAAAGTTGTACATGGCAACACAAGTGTTTTAAGTAAAAAATAAGAGGACAGACAAGTGAAATATCCATTAAAATCCTCAAGAGCGTCACTCCCCTGTACATGTAATTCAGCAAGCATCACGCATCTCGCTCTGTCCCTCACATCTGGTGTCCTGGGCCTGCAAGAGACACCGAGCAGCGTGCTCCTTGTCACTGCCATGCGCCGTGTTATCAACTGTTGTCATTGTCATGGCTGTTTAGTTAAGAAGGACATACAGTACGATCTGAGGGAGGATGTGGGGCACCACACATTCAGAGAGACACGCATATTTGTAAAAAAAGGCTGAGCATTTACAGTAAGGGTTTAATAACTCCATTCTAATGTGCTCCTCTGTTGTTACCACTAGCAACTGCAAAAACACAAACAAATGTTTCGGGACTGCTTTTTGATGATTTGGCACTTAAACAGGGTTTGGTTTTTATCAGCACAAGTTCTTAACTTTCTTACTTTCTTAACAGCCACAGTTATTTGATGAAACGTTCCTATTTAAGCAACCTTCATCAGTGGTACAATAATAGGTTTAAGCCTCAGGACCAAAAACCTTCTGACCTCACATCCAGTTCTTCACCCCACAGACTGTCTACCTCATTAGGCTCATTAGATATTACTGTTATTATCAAGCACATAATTCAGGAAGGCCAAACCTGCCAGATAAAGAAGCCAAGATGAAGAACGGGGATTTAGCCCACACATACAAATTCTCGGCTGCTTGTGTGATTACATTCAGGACTGTGGCATTATGCAACGTAACCAAGTAACTTGAAATAAACACAAGATGAGGTACATACAAACTGAGAAGTAATGCACACACTGACATAGGCTTGTTTGTGCCTGCTGGGAGCAAAACGGGAATTATTTTTACTGGGATCTGTTTTATTTAGTGCGCTGCATCCTCATACAATAAACGTTTGATGTGTAATAATGTGTTGATGTACATAATTGGATAAAATACATCAACCATTTTTGTACAATATTTCCACTGATCCTATTTTCGTCATTGTTTCTTTGTTAAAGCTGCTTTATTATTTATTTAAAAGGAGGGAGGACACTTGGTGTAGCAGCCCAGTTTAGGGCAGAGCCGGCCATGTGGGCCTGCAACCTGCAGAAAGCTTTAGAGGCAAAAACATTGGAAAGTGCAAGTGGATTTGCTGGAGAAACATTCATGACCCGAAGGCAAAAGACCAGGCCGAGAACCACATTGTCTGGGCCGGGCCGCTCTTCCCTGGATCGCAAAGGGCTGCGTGATTGGCCACAGCTTCCGCACTAGGGGAAAAATAAATTCTGTTCCTTCCATGTCTAACCCATCTGCCAGTGTGCAGCTAAGTAATGCTCCAATGGCGTGCTCTGCCATCCACATGTGTCAGGTTTGCTGGCTTCCTGTTTTCTGAGTGCGTGGCAGCATCCCTGTTAAACGGGGGTTGAGTGGGAGGGGGGCTCTTTATGGTGTTAGAGCTGTTGATCGAGTCGTGCTCTTTAAGAGCTGGCCCTCGCAGCTTTTTAACCGGGGCTTTTAATGTGCCTGATTAGTTTCCATCGCAAGCACGTTTTGAAGTCTGCACGTCAGCAGGGATCTGTAAGCCCTTAAAGCCCTTATCTCTTTTATCGGCTCTTTGAAAGTCTGTTTCTTCTCACCTTTTTCTGCAGAACGATTACCAAATTATCTTGCAGATTATGAGGAAGGAACGGGAGAAATAATTTCCTGTTGAGCGAGTTTCTTTTTTTTTTTTGATTATTTATGCTTTCAGCTGTTAGAGCGCATTAATTTTTTATTTTACCAACATGAATAAAGTATAAAGTAAAAATAAGATACTGTGCATGGAAATGTGTTTAAGTTATGCTGTTTCTCATATCCTTTTTCATTTCAAATACTCCCACTTTTTCCCCTGCTCTGTTTCTTCAGCGCTTTTCACCTCTCTCCATTGTTCCTGCAGCATAGGTTTAAAGGAAAAACAAGAATATTATAGTTAAAACATATTCCAGTTGTGGAATTCAAAGCATAAGATGTCCTCTTACAGCAAAACAATACGTCTTTTGGCAGTAGCAGATTTGTGGATGTTTTACAACCAATGGAGAGTACAGCTTTCTTCTTTGAGTTTGTGTTAATTTAAAAATAAAAAAAAAGTTGGAATTGCATAGTCACACAGTTTCTCTCCTGTTTGTTCTGTGTGTGAATGTGTGTGTGTGTGTGTGTGTGCGCACGCTCGTGTCCGCGTGCTCTTTTTTGGCTGTGTGTGCGGTTGTGTGTGTGCTTGTGTGCGTGTGTATGTGCTCTTTCTTGGGTGTGTGTGCGTGCGTGTTCGCATGCATGCGTGTCAGGACTCACGCCCTCGGACAGCAGCTGGAGAGCACAAGCTTGGAGCGGGACGGCCTGGAGCAGGAGATGGACGCGGCGCGTGAGAGCCGCCGTCGCCTCAGGTGAGGAAACAGGAAAACAATGCAGCCAGCAGAGCAGAGAACAGGCGGCGGGGAGGGAGGGACAAAGGGCAGGGAGGCACGAGAATGAGGGGATGAGACGCACGCAAGGGCAGAAGCACGAGAACGAGGGGATGAGACGCACGCAGGCAGGGACGGAGGGAAACAGGAAAGAAAGCAGCTGAGGAGAAAGAAGCACAAAGGGTCGGGTCAGGCACGTTTGTTTTGATTGTTTGTGTTTTGGGGGCTGGGGTGGGAGGGGGAATGGGGGGGGTGTTAGTGTTAAGTAGACAATGGCTCCATGGTAGCAGCGGGCCCAGCAAACCAAACCCCGGAGCCCTGCACCTGTGCCTCCGTAGGAGGACAGCCAACAATAGGAAACACCTGCGCACACTCTGCTGCACCACAGAGCTGCAAGGTCAAGTCCAGCTGCACCCAGCAGAGAGGAAGCAGCGGCGCGGCGCTCAGCTCCAACGGCTGGAACGCGTCTCCTGCACGCCGCGCAGCTGTGCAAAGGCCGTCCCTCGTCTGTTTGTTGTAACGCGCAACCGCCGCTGCCTTTCCCAAATCAAATTCAGAGGAGGCTTGCGGCTGTTTTAACCTTGGCTTATTGTGTGCAGATACACCCTCAAATAAAACGCCTGCTTGGCTCGACGACGGAGTCTGTAGTGTGTGTGCGGACACGCTTCGGCAACAGATTAGGCGTAGTCATGCATACACGTGGTGCTGGATGCTGCGTTGCCTATAGCAATAGAAAGGGAAACATTGTTGAATTAATTTCTCTCCTTTCCTCATAAGGTGCCCTAATATGCCAGGGCTGTTTGTGTCCTCTTCGTACAGGATCGTGTTTCTGCATTCCTGACCGGGCCAAGCATGGGGCCAAGTTTGACAGCTGAATCACCGCATAATTTTGGTGATTGGTTTGGTTAGTCTCTGTGTGGTGGTTCTCTTTTTTGGCTGCAGGGCTGATTTGTATCACACGACGGCAAATGCAGGCCTTCGCCTAGTGTCTCCTGCCTTGCCCATACTGAGAAGAGTTAGGAGAGTTTGTAGAGGAGACATGGAGCAAGTCCTGTACAGAGCTGCGATTTGGTCAGCCAGTACTCGGCTTGCTCTGCTTTGCATTTTGGGGTTCTGTTACTGTTGACAGCATGATGACAGTTACACCTCCCTCTGTCTTAATGCTGCTCACTTTTCTGTGTTTTGTGCCGAATGGATGAGTTTACCAAATGAGGGAAAGAAAAATGTTTCCTACCTTTTCAGGATGACTTCTTCCTTTTCCCAGCTTCTAACTTCATTCTTTTGCCCACTGTCTAAGTAGTACAGTCAGGAGGTTAAAGAGTGGACATGGCCGTGATGGTTACGGATGTAGAGCAGGAAAAACAGTGCACACATTTCTCCATCTTTAAAACTTCCGCTGCCACGCTTAGAAGTGATGTATGATTTTATGGCGTCGTCAGATGTTGTAGATTTCCGAAGCTGACGATAGTGATGGTGATCATAACACCCCCGACTGGCTTAAAAAAGAGCTATGGTAACGGCCTGCGTGCACAAACACTCAGCAGGAGCGTGGGGTTCCTGACCTCTTTCTCACAGCCCTCTCACACCACAGCACCCTGTTCCTGGAGGCTCTTCCCTTTTTTTAATGCCATTTCCCCCAGATGGAGAGAAAACGGACCGCCATGGCTAGCGCTCCGAGGGAGGGAAACACTTATTAATGCCATGTGTATAAGTTACCATAGCTCCCGGCTTGTGTTTACAGTCCATGTCCTAACCATGTCTGCTGAATTCCATGCACCATTCTTTTCAGACTGAGCTGTCTTGAAGTGGTGGTGTTTCACATTACTCAGTTTATTACTCACTGCCATATACATCTTTCACTTTTAAGGAATGGTGGTGGTTGCATGAATCCTGAGTGACAAACATCAAAATCATTTAGACACAGGCTTTAAGACGGACAAATGCAAATAACATATTTCTTCAGTTTTTACTGAATAGGAGAATAGAACAGATGATTTTTAAATAAGGTGTATCTTACACAGTATAAAAAGTTTACTGATTTGTACTACACACACACACACACACACACACACACACACACACTCACTCTGACCTCAGGCTATGGTATTCCAGGAACAGGAGCAATCTGCAAGAGAAGACCCTGGAGGCAGCCCTGTCACTTCTCCGATCCTCACGCCAGGAGCTGCAGGACTTCGCGCAAAGCGTGGCCCAGCTGTGCAGCTTCTGGAGCAGCTGGAGCTCGCAGCTGCTGCAGATCAGCCACTGCGCAGATGCAGGTAGAAACCTTTCACCAGGAAGCAGTATGTTGGTATGAACTCTGTACATAGATATGAGCTTTTTGTTTGTCAGTGGCGTGACGTGCTGCTGCATCAGTTATGAGGCATTGACCTGTTTGTGAGGCATAGGTGTGAGTCATTTACACGTCAGTGAGAAAGTCTAACATGGACAAGGCTATAAACTGCTAAAAGTACAAATCATTGGACAGAGTTTTGCAGCTGAGATTGGAAGGCTTACAAATTCACAGAAACATGCTGAAACAGGTAAACCATGTGCCAGAGGCGTGAGGTACCTCTGTACAAAATATACAGGTATGTAGTCATATTGGTAGGAATTGCAGTGAGGTGTGCTGGTCCACATTTCTCACAGTGCTTAAAGATTTGGGAGGATTGGACCTGAGTATACATGTAGAAGTGCACAAGCATGGCTGCATTTACTGGATGGATGAGCACAGGCAAGCATGTTTATGGGTACAACCACAGTCACTGGCATCTGTACTGATAGTGTAGTACAGGTGTCAATATACAGTGTTACACAGTTAAACCTGACTGCATGTTATTCTTGTCTGGTTGTCGATGGTACTTGTTAGTACATTCATAGCATATAAAAAGCAAGTGAATTCATCACTGCACTGTAGTCCCGTGTTCCCGTGCCATACTCGTCAATTAAAAAAAAGATCAAAGCAGAAAATTTTTCACTCAAGACCAGGGTTGTAAAACCATGTCCAAAACTTATACTTAAAACTTATTTTCCTATGGTCAAACAAATGACAAATATAAAATGAAAAATCCAGGAGAAAAATAGTTTTTGAAAACGACCGCAAAAAGTACCAAATTACTTTGCAAAGAGCGCTTTCCTTCCTTTTTACTAAGCCTGAGGTTTTTATTAGCGCCATGTTTGTGCTTTGCCTTGCAGTGGGGCAGAAGTACAGTGTAGTGGCTGATGGAGCCAGGGCTTGGCACCTCCCTGTAGTGCTTCAGTGTGTGATGGTGTGGAAGGGGGTCTTAGACAAAGGGACTGTAGGGGAAAGGAACTGTGCAGTCACATGTTAAAAGCCTGTCTGACACTGCTCAGGAACATCAGTATGAATATTTAAAGAGAGTATATGACGCTCTCCGACCTTCTGGCGAACAGATCGTGCTGCTAGATGGCTCGGTTGTGGGAACAGGACAGAACAGCGTCTCTAAATCACAGCACACACGCTGCTGTTTGAAACCCTTTTGTCTGAAATACCAGAGTGTGGCTCTCTGGTCAGCGTTATTTTTTGTGCAAATTTTAAAATGGATGAGTTGAAACTGAACACACTGGCCAGTGTGAAGATTCTCTGCAATGAAAGTGTAGTGAAATGGGTGTTTTTTAATGTGTACGTGGAAAGATGTTGCAGCTGTTTTTAAAGGTGTATTTCAAGTCTCCGTGAAGTCAGTAGTATTGGATTCTGCTCTTCTTCACGTAATCACTCTCCTTCATGGATTACTGCTACAGTTGATTTCATTGCTGGACTTGGTCAACTATTAGCAGATGCAATTTGGGCATGTTATCAGAAATGCTTTCTGTGTTTTATGTTTCTTTTTGAAATACTCCACATTGATTTTTCTGTTAGCAATAACCACATCCACAATAACGAGGTTCTACTCTGCTGAAATATACTTTCTCTGCTGCTACAACACGGTCCTATGAACAAGTGAAAAATTCTGCTGTTCTGAAATCGAAACTCTTAATGGCTTATTGTTCATATGAACTAGGGTCGTAGTCTTCAATAAGTACATCATCCATTTAAATTTTTTAATATTCCTTTTAAATGTACCAGAGTCTTAATCCACCTGTTGAGATTTATATTCAAACGCCGTTGAATTTGTACCGATCATTGAAGGGGGGAAAAAGAGATTTGCTTGTGTGCTTTACACATTCACGCTTATGACAGCAATTGCTATGTTAAGGAAAAATAACTTCATTTGCTGACAAGTGATCTGTAATTCAGTTTTGTGTTTTGTATAGATGCATAATTGTGTTGCCTATTTAACAATAATATGCCTCTGTACTTTGATAGCATCCAGAAATTATACAGTGAATGGCCAGAACGCGTTATACTGTTGGATGTGTTTTAACTGCTCTGAAAGATGAATACCGCTTGGGAAATACGTCATGAAGCAATTGAGAAAAGCTATAAAATGAAGCCCCCACCCCTAGAAGTGAATAACATCTCCCCATCCCTAGGAAGTACTTTTTTATGCATGACTAGGAATTAAATAGTCTGAACTGTCTTTCACCTTGTTTGGTTTTTTTAAACATTCTCACTTACATTTAGCATCAAATCCACTGCACCTACACTAATACTGTAGGGCACTTGTGTTTGCAAGCATTTTTGTTTGCGTGTGCGTGCTTGCTTGCTTGTGTTTGTGTGTGCGTGTGTGTGTGTGCATGCACACTTTTGTTTGTGCATCCGTGCGTGAACATTTGCACATAAATGGGAAGCAGCTGGTATTTGTCTTTTTGTGTCAGTGTTTAAAGATTTCTTTTAAAAATCGCAGTATGGATTGTTACAGAACACGCGTTTGAGTCTGTACTTACCATTTACCTTTAGAGCTGGTCTTTTGGGCCGAGTTGCCTACTTGCTCACGTTATACAGTCGCACTTTGTGGCCCTCGACTCAGCGGTCTAATAGCATGTGGCTCATTAGCTAGGTACAGACTGAGAAAGCGGGCGTGGCTCATGATGCACTGCAACTTGCCTGCCTGCTTTCTGCGGTCAGAAAGAGATGCACTGACAACCGTGAGAGGGAGATAGAATGGTAATGATGTGGCCTCTACATGAACTCAGGGGCTGGACATTGGCACAGCAGTAGTTCGAGCCCTATTAGTATTGGGGAAAAAACAGAGATATTCACAGAACACAGTGGCTTATAACATATAACTTTGACATGTTGGTTTATTTTTAAGTCCCAAGATTCAGGTAGGCACAATGCCCTTTGGTAAGGTTGTACTTCAGGTAAAACCAAAGTACACTACATT
>JABJVR010000032.1:783450-799086 GCA_025773905.1 Chitala chitala
TTTGTTATTATTTTTTGTTTGAATACATTTTTATCACTTAAAACAAATGCTGCTTTTAAAATAAACCACGTAATCAAAAACGCCAAAAAAAAAAAAAAAAAAAAAAAAAAAACACCTTAAGGTTTGGTTAAGGTTACAGTAGGCACAAAAATACCTCTCCCCACCATTTGCTCAGAGGTTTTCATGATGGAACGATGCATGCTGCTTACCTACAGCAGCTGGTTCATATGATACACCACCTGCCATGAGCTGCAGGGAAATTGTGAGGCCTAAGATCTCACAAAATAGAGCCAGGAGTAATCACCTTTTTATTAAGTAAAAATTAGACATGAACACGTGCAGACTAAAAACCAGTGTAACAAATTCACCACGATTCTAACAAAGGAGGTCAGAAATCAAGTGCCTGCAGTCAGCTGTAAAAAAATAAGGTCTATTGCCTAGAGAACCCCGTTTTCTCGCATCTGTACAGCACTTTTCTATACGTCTGCCCGTACAATTAAAACATGTCCATTTCACCTTAAACTGTGCAAAATAATCTTTCCTGAATTTATTTTCCCTCCCTCCCTGCCCACTATTAACAGTTGCTTTTATAAATCAAAGCATTTGTTGCAATTCGTTGGCATTATGCCAGCTTTATACTGTCATGTGCAGTTTCAAGTTTAACTTTACACCTAAAGGTCTGAAAAGAAAAGAAAAAAAAAAAAAAAAAAAAAAAACCATACAGACAGAATGAAGTCCCTGCACACACTTTTCCCCTCCTGATTGGAAGCGGCAGAACATCTCAGCGCCGGTGTCGACTGTGGCCCGAATGGCCGCCGCTGTGGTGCTTGGTCTTGTGAGCGCGGTCGTACGATCGGGACCGTTCCCGCCGATCCCGGTGATGACCGCCGCTGCTACGTTCGTGTTTGTGCTTCTTCGCAGCAGGGTCAGAAGCGACTCGCTCACGTTCGCGGTCCCGGTCGCGAGATTTGCTGGCAGATCGCGAACGCGACTTCTTCCTCTTGTGGCCGTGGCGGCTCTGCGGCTTTAGCTCATCCGCTCGATGCTTAGGTTTCAGGTGTGGCGGCAGCAGCAGAGGTGGCGGCGGCGAGACGTGATTCTGGTGCCGCCGTGGCGATGGGCTGCGGCTGTGCGATCGGCTACGGGAGCGGGAGCTGTAGGTGCCAGAGCGACTCCTGCGCGTGTTGTAGCTGCACAAAAAATGCAAAATGCAAACATGACCTTCAAAATGAACAGAGCCTGAGCATTGTGACAGGACGCCCCGAACGATTTAGGCGTAAGGAAGCCAGATAGCACATTCACTTACTGCCTTCGAGGTGAACGGGAGCGAGACCGTGACCTGGACCGTGAATGACTCTCACTCCTGCTGTTCCGATTCAGCTTGTTCTCTTTCCTTAGGCTGCAAAGTTTTTTAAGGAGGGAAAAATTAGTGTGCCTCTTGGAACCATAAAACAACTTACTTCAAAGGCAATACAGAATGCTCTTGTGATCACGCCAGGTACTCACCCGTTGTGAGGACTCTTGGAACTCTGCGGTCGGTCTTCTGGTTCCTTTTTCACAACCTTCAACACTGGAGGGTTTGGAGACTTTTCATCTCCTTTGGATTCTCTTGGAGAACCTGGCAAAGGGAAGGCAAAACACACTCAGGCCACAGGTAAAGGAAAAATGGTAAACTAGTCCCAGGACCTTGCATTTATGGACTGTCCACAAAAGCACAGTGTTCCACACTAGCACTCACATGGCTTTGAGCCTGGTGAGAAACCTCCAAGAGTGGACAAGGCCGGAGTGCCATCAGGATTCAGTCCCTTTGCCTTCAGCTTAGCCTCCTGCAGGGCCATTTTTCTCTTTTCAACCTCCTTCTCCAAAAGCTCATAATTTGGCTAGAAGGGCCAAAAAAAAAAAATTATAAAAAAAAAATTAACCACAGAAGACATTAAATGAATGATAAAGGCGACTCACATCCACACAAGAGAAACCTACCTTCTTCCTAGTGTACAGCTTCAAAGTTGTGAGACAGATATCTTTGATCTCTTCCTCCGTGGCCCCGAACAGCAGATACCAATGTGGCTTGCAAGGAAGTGGAATCTGTTTGGAATACAGAGCTCAAGTCAATCAAGTTACACGCTAACAATGACCGAGTAAACACCAAACTAAAGCAGCTCTAAAATTAGCAAATTAAAGGAGCACAAGACTCACCTGTAGAGCTCGGGCAGCAAGGTAAATGCAGGCACAGGCAATAGTTTCCACTTGAAACCTCACAAACACATTTGTCCGAAGGCTGTCGTTCATGTAATTCCTACAAGAAAAAACACACAACCTCGTTGCTACACTGGTGTCCTAACTTCCTAATATAAACAAGGTGCATTTTCTGTAACATGGAGACTCAATGTAACTTTGTCCTTTCTCACTGAGGTTTGTCCATGGTGATAACGAGATTTAGGAGCATCAAGGACGAAGGGCACAGCTCCTTGTGCCTTTCTGTCAAGAAACAGCGCCATCTAGCTGTAGAGTTTGACTAACAGTGAAACAAGTGTTGGGGGCTGCAAACTTACAACCACCGTCAAGTCAGCATGCAAACTAACAACCTCACAAAAAAAAAAAAAAAAAAAACTTTAAAAGGTGAGAGACCATGAATTCTGAAGGCCAATGTAGAACTAAAACCATTAACATCTAATATGCTGTGAACTTGGGTGAACCATTAGAATGTGTAGACATGAACAGGGCATGTAAGGAATGGCAGTGGAATGGTACATCTTCAAATGAAATGATATAGCGTGATCTCCCAAAACATCCTAGAGTCCAGAACCTATGCCCTTTCAAACAGCGCCAAATGCACCAAAGTGCAGGGCAAGGCCAAGTACTCCTGCAGGTGCTGCAGGCATTAAGCAAGAAAAATGAACGTCAATGGCCCAAGGGGCTCAGAATGGTAATACAAAAAAAAATCCTTACATGTCATAAAGCACTGGAGAAAGGAAACTAACAAAAATGCTCTAAATATGAAAGGTATGAAAGACAGTGGATATGATGAATGTGAAATTGGTCACCATT
The DNA here is from genome assembly GCA_025773905.1 of Chitala chitala. Taxonomy (NCBI): domain Eukaryota; kingdom Metazoa; phylum Chordata; class Actinopteri; order Osteoglossiformes; family Notopteridae; genus Chitala; species Chitala chitala. The sequence goes on from JABJVR010000032.1 coordinate 786,499, forward strand.
TCACCTGTCTCCATCCCACTGACACAAAAGGCTGCCAGGCACAGCAAAGCCCATATACCTAACATGACGCATGGACAGGACACCAACACTGGCCAAGTCCGTAAAAAAAAAAAAAAAATATATATATATATATATATATATGACCCAAGAGCCTTTGGTGCATTACACCACAGATAAAAATGCACGCTGGATACTGATTGAGTAAAGGCCGGCGACAGAACAGGGTCCTGGGAGGCAAAGCCTTTAGAGGGAGGGATCCTGAAAAACATCTCTAGAAACCACATCAGTCTAGGATAGAATGCAGACACAATAATGCATTACAGTTTATCTACATTCCAAAAATTTTACTCAGAGGAAAAAAAAAATAAAAAAAAAACTTTTGCTAGGTTTACTGCTTTTGTTCCATTATGCAAGTAGGAAAATTGTGTGCAGTTTAATTCTATAAAACTACTAAAAAAAAATTAATTACACCTGGAAGCAAACAAAAAATACAAATCCTTTTGACACCCCAAGAAAACAAGATGATGTTGCCAGATGGTAAAGGACCCCTTCAGTGAATCTCGGCAGAGAGCTCTCACTGGATTGGCTGTCTCGAGAAGGGCAGCCAATGGGGGAGATTCCTGAGGTCATGTGGTTGGAGGAGCAGAGTTCAGAGGTTCTTTATGAGACTTACCATCATGGACTACCCTTTAATCAAAGAGTAGAAAGAAAGGACAAAGTTAAACTGAGTTCTCCATTTAACTGAAAAATGAAATTTATGAGATCAAAGGCTAAGCCATAACACGAGACGAAGTTTGAGTAAGAAATTCCATGAGAGAAGCAGAACTGAAATTTTACAGAATGTCAAGGTAAACAATTTAGCAGGCATGACTGTTGTAACAACAGCCCAAAGTGACTGACTACTTACCAGGCAGTCTGTACCAGGGGTTGGTTCTTCTCGCATTCAAGGACTTGCAGGTACGTTACAATGATCTGAAACACACATTACAACTTATGCACATCTACTATGAACTACAAGCACTTCTTGGGATCTTTAAAGGCTAAAGTAGCACAAGTCCAAGTACAAGGAACATCCTTTGACAACTGAAACACACAAACCACAGAAAATGCCATAAGCCCTTATCAGCAGGTGCTGCACATTGCAGCCTTGCAGGTGTTTCCTCTAAATTAAACCCAGTGGCACTTTGCGGCTCAACGACCGCTACTGCAAATCAAGCAAAATGTTAGAAGACTCACCTTGTGGGGGTGCTTGACGTGAACGCAGAAGCCCAGCTCCTTCAAAACCCGTCGCTCTGCTTTAATAACTTGATTTTTGGTGTTAATGTAGTTCTGATCTAGAATCAATGGGCTTGGAGTCCTAATGTTCAAAAGAACAGAACATATGCCTTCCAGGTAAACATATAAAAAGTACCCTTTTCCTTCAGGTCTGTTTTCCCCTTTCAACCAACTAAGGCAACAGGTCCTAATGTTTTGACTCCTGTAACTTCAGTAGAAGCTTTTGAATCCAGCTGCCAAAAGAGAAACAGACAATCCAGCCTCACCACAAACACGCACAGCTTCAGCAGAAACCCAGGATCACCAAACACCCATCAGCAGGGCAACAGATGCCTGGGACACAACCCGATTCACAATCACACCTTAACTTCTAATTTTACCACAACCTTTGCTCAGGCACTGGCCTGTGCTCTCCCCTACCCTGCCACCCATACACTCAGGTTGAATCTTACAACGGTTTGGCTGCACAATGCCAAACAGATAAAAATGCCTATCCAATTCATTACAATATGGGTGAAATAATGCAATGCCAAACACTTCTTTGTTCCATATTTACACCTTAACTGTTTATAAAACTCAAGGTTTAATGTTAAGAGAAAAAAAAGTTTTAAACGCTGACAGCCTGAAGTTTACATTTCAAATGAAAATCCCTAGGCTACTCTTTCTTAAAGCCACCAATAAACTATACATCAACTCACGTGACGTAACAATGCATTACAACTCACATATCAACTAGAAACCTAAAATTTCTGGTTTTTCATCTTAATGAAGGCTAACACTACTCACCATGTAACAGACATGTAAAGTCAAGGTTTCTCAATAACAGACTCATACACATCTTAGAATTTTATATGGCTAAAGCAAGACAACCAAAACTAATGAGGGAAAACTGATCTACTGCAACCTGTAGGTTCTTCACATAGAACTGAATTCATAAATTCCTTAAAGATTATCAGAACATTTTAAAGCAAGAATGAGGTCTTGTCCCCTTCCCAAGGATAGAAATACACCACACAGGCATTCCGGTAGCAACAGTGGATAGTCTTCCCCCACTCACATGCTTTTCTCTACATCTTTACATGCAGAGGAAAAAATAAAAAAACAAACCGACACCCAGAACTAACCATTGTGTTAAACAAATACATATATATATATATATGCGGCTTCAGCCCAACGTATAACCTGTGAGAGCTACGCGTACAAAAAAAGCCTGACATTTTCTGTGAAAGCCATGTTATTTGTCTTTAGCTGTATTGACAAAGGATTTTATAACAAGGGCTGGCAGCCAGGACAAAAGCTTAAACTGAGATACAGGAGTTTCCCAGACGCCTGGAAGGAGCGGCCAACCTGTTGTCCCCGATTCCAGTGACCCGCTGTCAGACCACTGGCTTCTCCCATGGGAGGAGGGGGGAATGCAACACTTCGCTCACTGTTGCCATGCCGACAGCTTCATCTCTACGTACCATTCCACATCACCCAGGCATTGGTAAATGTAGCTGGTCGCTGTTAGTTGGTTGCAAGGGGAAAAGAGAACTTAAGTTAATGCCACAGCCCCGATTTAACAAAAATCAGATTTTTCTCACACCACTGATAGTGGTAAACACTCAATGCTGAGCTCATTTTAAATGAGGTTCTTCTGTCAGATAGCTGAAAACTTAATATTGAACTGTTTGAGGTGCACATGGGGAGGAGATCTTGAACAGGTTAAGTAAAATTTGTTGTACTGCATGATGGGACTAAAGTCATAACCACAAATGGAGAAAGTGTGATAAACCTCTTCAATACAAAACATGGAAATTTTTAATTGTTGAAATATGTAACGGGGTTCTAAATTAAACAAAAAAGAATACTTACAAAAGTTCAGGAAGTATCTACTAATATCAGATTAGGCAATAAACGTCAATTTGTTTCAATTACAGTGCTTCCTGAATTGGAAAGGAAGTTGTTGGTGTTGGGGTGGAATAAAAGTTTTAAAAAACGTACACAAATGAAAAGTATCACCAAGTATGATGCTTACCTTTTCGCTCTCAGCTGCCTCAAGTGATGGAAAACATTTATCACATCTCTTATGCGACGCGGTGCCTCCTCGATTTTAGAAGCCAGATTCACGCAGGCCATCGCCACAATCTGAAAAACAGAGCAACAAAAACGATCAATTAATGTCCACTGCCGAAACAATTTGTTACGCCGTATCCCACACTGTTTTTTTCTTTACCGTTATTTTAAATAACAGATTGGTTGCCGTTAAAAAATTCAAACTTCAAATTCAAACAGCCATATCATATATAAATATATTTTCTTGTAAAAAAAAACGTGCAAGTCAGATTGCCACGTATAACTCAATCCGAAAATAACGGTGTTATCACACAATTTATCCTCAGGCTCATTAGCAGATTTGTGCTTTTAATCCCTCGGACATACACAGACACACACGCTGCCAGTTTACGTTACCTGCCTAGTACAACATGGCGGCCTTACCAAGCTTTCGGTTTAGCAAACAGATTCGTAGGTACGGAGACTTACCTCAAAACTGTGTTTGACGAACGACTTCGAGTAAAAAAAACGATGAAAAAGCACTTGTCCCGTAGCCATAGCCACCTAAAGTGAAGGCAAAGCAAAATATTACATCGTTGACACAGGCTGTTCATATAACCTTACAACATGGCGCCCGCCATTTTGTTTTTGCGATTATTCGTTTTGAACTAAGAGATCGACTTAAACGAGAAAACATTCGAAGATTACGAAACATGTATTACACCTCAGCTAAATAACGTATAATCAGTAACATTTCTGGTAGGTGACATTTTAATTTTGGGGACTGGGGAAAATAAAAAAACTTGAATAACTCGCTCCTACTGTTGAACATTATTAGAACTACCAATATTCCTAATAATACATTTTTTATAATTTCTAAATCAAAAACAATGGTTCAGTCGTACCTGTGGCAACCGAAGAAGAATGCCGGCAGACTGGATGAGCTCACAACCTAAGATACGCAGGTCTGTCTCGGTGTGGAGATCGAGGCCGTCCAACATAGACGGCGTTGGGGAAAGCCTTTCCTCCGGTATAAGGGAATTGTCGATCGTGAGAAAGACTTCAGAATAAACTTTATCGCCAATGAGTATACCTTCATTGCCAGTGGCCGTGTTGGCGGCCGCAGAGAAGGAGCCGGTTGCCATCTTCGTTGCAATCGAAACAAGAGCGCAGAACGCGGAGATGGCCGACAGAGCAGTCCGCGCGCGAGGAGACGGCCTCTGACGCACACGCGCTGTGACACTGCGCCGTGGTGCCGTGGCCTGTGTACATCCGCGGTTTGTCTTCGAGCAGAATTAGTGACAAAAAACTAGTGCGCTTTGATTTTTTTTGCGAACGCGAGTTAGTTGATCGACGTGCCCATAATCACTGTAATTCTGTTGTCGAAATAGGACAGAAATTAATCTAAACATTTACAATAACACCGACCTCAGAGACTGTTTTAACTTTAGAAATTGTTATATTAGTAAAATTAATCATAAACAGTATAATGTTCCTATAGTTTAAAAGTATTTTATCCCCAATGTAATGCGTAATTATTTACTTAGATTATTAATACAATTCATTATGTACACAATCACAACATATACAATACATTGCATTAATATGTGGTTTATTTTATGTAAGTGTTATGTACGTGTTAGTTGGACCGTCGTGGAATTGGCATGAAAAAGCTCAATGTTAAAGTAAAAGAAGGCTACCAGATACAGTGTATACCTTTTGTTGAGTATGCAGTGTACTGCCAGATCAGTACCATTGGGTATTTTCGGTGAAGTTTGGGTTTTTAAATCACTGGGTACCTTTCATGAAGTGTGATGCTTGATTTTAATTGCGCTTGATTTGCCAATAGCACACTTGAAGCCGGCATAAAGAAATTGCAATAAATGAGATGTCTAGGATGGTGTAGTACTGGTTTTAGGTCTTAGCAGTTCTCAGTAAAATTAATATTATCATACAAAGTATGGACTAAGTGAGGTGCGCAGTATAAAATACCATCCCAACAAATGGGAAATGTTCCCAGAACATTCACTAACTGGGAACATTCCCTCTTTGCTGGGATGGCAATATACATCACTCCATTATCTTCTGAAACGAGTAACTTCAATTTGTGGTACGCCCACTAGTTTAGTATTCCACCGGACAGAGGGAGATGTCAGGTTCGAAACCTGCCTGCTCGCTTGATCTGTTACACGGGTGTCTGAAGTGGGGTAGAATCCTATGTGTTGTAGATGAGGTTTAAGTGGGCTAGCGAGGGGAATAGTGTAGGGAAGGCTGCATGTGGTAGCAGATCGGCTGCAATGAGGGTGACGTCACCCCAAAGGTCAAAACAAGAGTTCAGTTACCTCTAAGAGCAGGCGACTAGGGTCTTTAACTAAGAAGGCTAATCCTTTTGTCTGGTGAGCTGTGCAGGTGCCAACAACCCGGGTTCAAAACTTGCTTGCTCCCTCAGTCCATTACAGTACGTTAGAATTAAAGGATTGAGGGAGCAGGCAGATTTCCAATCAGGGTCATTGCTGCCCACACAGTGTACCAGACAGGAGGATTGGCCAGTTGAGCCAAACATTTCACTGGGTGCGTCCAGTCTCTATGGCCAAGCCTAGCAGATGCCACAATATGTACCTACCTGTTTCGTATATATGTCTTTATACAGAAATTGGCCATATAATTTCATTAACTAAAAGCATTTTATTTCAAATTGTAAATGTCATAACCTTGTAAATTTCCATTTAAATTTCAAAAGACCATCACATCTCCTCTCTTTCTCCAATCGCTTATCCAGTGCAGGGTCACATGTGGTCTGGAGCCCACCCCAGGCAGAAAATGACACAAGGCAGATACAAGACTATTTAGTCAGAAACCAAGTCAATTAGTAAATAGTCAGATATTTGTCAACATGTTTTTGTTAGATATTTGTGATGTTAACTAGCATGTTATCTAATTAACTGTTTGTCACTTTTGTGATTATTTTAAGATCATGAGTGCTTATAGACAGCATAGGAACAAATTTGACATTCATTAAGGTAAGGGGGCAGAAGACAAAATACAGTCAGCTAGTTAATTAATTATGTAAAGCAATAAAGTAAGTCTTTGTCAAAATGCAAAAACTTTGCAAGTGTCTATATCAGATGTAACCAAACTCAACAAATTATTTGAATAAAATGGCAATCATGACAAGCAAGCAAACTCAGGCAGACTAAACCTTACTGGGAGAACCACTTCGTTTAAGTCAGTGCTGCAATACCATTAATTGTCCATGAAATAGAAGCACTACTGAATGTAATTAGTAGTACAGATGTTTCTGTGGAGATTGCTCAACAACTCTATGAATTGCTATAACCTGTTGAGTGCAGAATAATAGAAACAGGGTTAAATAAATGCAAATAATGGACATCTGTGTAATGTATGTCACTACAGTACTTGAAATATCTGGATCTTCTCTAAAATGCAGGGGAGATTGCATGGGCTGTTTGTATGAGTCCCACTGAAAACCAGGAGTCATTTTGAGATGGTTTCCAGGTGTATGGAAGTCTCACTATGGCAGAATAGGAATATTCATGCAGTCCTTTGGGCTTGAGTAAGAGAAGAAATGCACCTCAAAGTTTTGCAAGTACCCACTACCTGTCAAAGATTTCGCACTGAAACTTGTGAACCAAATGACCAGTGTTCATGAAGCTGTATCCATCTGAAGAAACCACGACTTGGGGGTGATGTTCTTTAAAATTGGCTTGATACTGTTCTGTATCTTGTAATTGGAGTGGTATGCACAGTCTTGTAAACGCGGGTTCGCAAAAAATGTGAAGCAGTATGTAGTAAATATATCACAAAAACAGATCTCAGTTGTTAGCCACCTTGTCCTTGAAAAATAGAAAATGGAACACATAAAAAAACTCTTGTTTCAGTTTGTTCTCAGAACTTCACGTTCACACTATGTACTGTTCAATTTCAACTGAGTCATTGACAAGGGAAGTTCCAGTGACGTAATTTCCAGGAATAGTTCAGTTTCAGACGAGCATCTGAACATATCACTCCGCGAATATGTCCGCTTTCAACGAAATGGCTTATGGGAAACCGGGTGAACGTCTTTGTTACGTTTTGCGGGTGGGGATACGAGCAAATAAATAAATAAATAATAAAGTGACGTAGCGACATGAAGTTGCAAGGTTTTGTAAACATCAACAGATGCGACCGGCTCAGCTGTTATAACGTTTATTTTCAACAGTAATTTTCTCTAAGCCTGAGTATCATATACAGCACAGTATATTCAAATGTGGATTTTATTGAATTTGGAACATTCCAGCCATTTTGTGATATGGTCTACAACTATATTTTTTGTTGTCTTACCTGAGCATTTAATACAAACAAGTTACTTCTGGAACCAATTAGGACAGAACAGAAGTTAGGCAAATCACCCATGTAATGGCTAAGAACTGATGCCTTTGCGTTCAATTGCATTACACTGCTTAAATACAAATTTTACAGATTTTTCAAAATCCACAGTGATTAAGAATATGTGGCATGCATTGTGCTAGGAGCTCACTAAAAGCAATCTGTGCAGACTTCTTTTGTTAGGGACTCCTCTGAGACCCCATATGAGAGGACATTTAAAGATGCAGTCTAAACTTTGCAACAAGCTTGGTTCAGTTTGACCACTTGTTACAAAAGGATACATTGGTTTTTCTTTCGTGTAGTTTATGGTGCCAAGTGTTTCCCTTAAATAGTTCTATTAAGTAGTTAATCACTGGGAATAAACAATGTTATTAAAACATGAACCTGACTGAACAGATTTATTTTTTAAATAATGTATTACGAAATAGTAGTATTGAGCCATAAAGTAGTAGTAGTAGTAGTGAGCCATAAATTTATACAAACATGACACTTAGCATCAGGGCAAGAACTTGTGCATAAGAACAAAAGTTTTTTTCACTGTCATTGAGTACAAATGTTACAGTGAAACTGGTTCTCTGAATTCAACATATCCCCCGGGGGAAGCAATGGGCAGTGATCCTTCACCACCCCGGGAGCTAGTACTGAGCGTTTTGTTCAAGGACACACCTGGTGGCTAGGCCAGGATTCGAAGCCAGAGACGTCAGCTTCCCAGCAAGCTGCTGTGTTCCTTGAGCCAGAGGTCACTCAAGTTAGAACCGATCAATCTGCTCCTGACTAATCTGCAAGCCTATTCAGGGATAGCTGACAGAAACATTAATTCTCTATATGACGCTGAAAATGCATGTATTAGGACTGAACGGTTTAAACTCCTTAAAAGTAAAATATTTTTAAGCTTTAACGACTGTGCTGTAGTTCAGTAGCTCTCAACCTTTTTTTGATTCCAAGGTTTATTTTCTCTCTGCTAGCCTCTGATGTTTCTTATGTTAATTTAGTAAATTTGTGAAGGAAATTTGAGGCTACTTGTCAAAAAATATTTTTCTGTCAAATTTTGCGATTCTATGAAGTACCCCCTGAGGTGCTGTTGAGAACCCAGGGGGTATTAATACCACTATTTGTGAACCATTTGTGTAGCTATGTGATATGATTCTGTATTACCCTCCAGGCTGCTGAATGCAGTCAAGTGGAAGCCCTGGTGGTTCCAATACACTGGCATAGACCTGAACAAATCTTGGCTGTCAGCAGCAACTGGATAGGTGAGGGGTGGCATTTTAAAACTGTGAGCTACAGCTTCCTGAATGTGGGCATTACTGCAGGTCCAAGATGAGAATTGCAAAATCAACTAAGCCACAGGCTGCCTGGGCAATGCCCTTACTGACAAAGAGCTCTAGTGCCACGAGGGCTCCATCCTCTTCTGTGCTGCCACCCTGAGCCTGCTCTCAGCTGGTGGGGATGTGCCAGTTAACCCAGAAGAGTGTGAGGGTAAACAGTACGATAGTGTTTACTCAGGGACCCAGCACCACTCAGCACCGTCAGTGCCCACAGCAGTTCAGGTGGGACAGGCTTTCGGGTACTCACTCACAACTGGCATAGCTCATACTGCCTTAGGAACTCTAGAACTGTAGGTGGAGAGACAAGCTTCGAGAGCCTGTACAGGACGACTTTGGTGTGATTGCCGTTCTGCTGCGTCTGTGAAATGAGTAGGCGACGTATCAGCGTGATTTATGTAAAAGGCTGGAGGCTCTGCATTTACTTACAGACACTGACTCTAATTTCAATTGGTCATCCTCCAGGCAAAGGTTCGCTCTACAGATGACAAACGATTGGTTGCAGCTACAGAGCAGTTCTAATAGTGCAGAAAATTGTAGAGAAATGACCCAGGGAATACAGTACATGTAAAATGCATGTGTGGTTCTAGTACTTTAGAGATGCTTTGAGTCCTGCTGGATCACATGACTTGATGCTTTTGCACTGATCTAACCATTTCTTTCATAGCAGCGACCTTACCTGCCCCTTGCCAGGTAACCATGCTGTTTTCGTCCACTTGGTCTGTAAGTTTTTCCATCAGCTCGGAGAGATGTGGCTACCATGCCAACTATGCTTTACTCATGGCTATTGTGTAAGGCTGTTTCTTATCTGTGTTGTTTCTTCAGCTCACCCAAAGAGAATGGTTTTAGATGCTAAACACGTGGCAGTAAACAACATGCGATTCATGAGTTATGTCCACACACAGCTATGGTAATCGCTTACTTAACTCTTTATGTAAATTCAAGGAAAAACAAAGGTGAAATCACCTTGTTTGGTATTATTAATTACAATGTCTCCTCTTAAAGCACAGAGGTACCATTAAGAGCAGGTCTGATTAGGCTGGAACCCATTACACAATACCACTGTGATCTTATGGTTGTACTAGGGATGGTCTCTCCTGACAACGGTGTTGCTAAGGGATAGGCAAACCACGCAATTCCTGGGGACCCTGAGACAATGGGGTGCCCCTGCTAGTGATAGACTTGGACTAAATGGAGTACATACCCAGTTATGGTTATCTCTGGTAAGAGCCACATTTAATACTTGAAACTATTGAATGCATATATTCTTTGTTATGCTCCAGGAAACACTCTGGCCCGAGACTTTATTGGGGTGGATGTGTAAAAGAAATCTGTGGGCCCCAGTGAAGTTCAAAATTGCCACCATGTTCTGGACAGAGTGTTCTAGATTAGGCTTGCATTCTGTAAGCAACAGGAAGTGGGACGTAGTGACAAAAGTCTCTGGCAGTTAAGGATCAGAACATACTGTCTCATACTAAAGTAATTACTCTTAGTTGCTGATTCTCAAGCACAGAATGCTTCATTTGCCCAGCTAAATTACACCGCTCCTTAAAACACTTAAATTTGCATAGATCTGCAGATGTCACTTTGGACCGATTGCACACGATAGCGAAGATGAACCAATGAACGGAGACGAGGCCTTTTTTTACCTTCACACTGTGCCATTTGTTCAAAGCACAGCCTGAAGAATTCTCACATCCCACCAGCGCAATTGCTGCTACTGCAAACGACAAGCTAATTTCTTTTACAAATTCAGTTCTGGATCACCACCATATCACTGACTCTGCCTGTTTCTTTGTCTCGCTCTGTACGATGAGATGCCTCGTTGGCATTCGGGCCTCAGAATTCTGCAGCTTCTCAACGTAGCCTTGTGTTCAGACTCTAGGTGGCGCCACCCAAAATTTCAGTTCACCCAGCACTTCTTTTTCCCAAGCTAATGACGTTCCTTTGCCACAGCAAATATGTATGGAGAATGCTTCTTATAGTTATAAAGGCTGCATCTTAATCTGTGTGTTGATGGTAAATGTAGTATGCTTCAACGTTTTAATTAATTTTTATATAGCACCTTTTACAGCAATGTGCCTCAAAGCGTTCAAAGATTTGTTGTCTTACAAAGCAAATAAGATTGTCGATGACATTTAGGAATTTAATTCTCCTATATCTGGGATCTTGTGAATCACTGTGTTTAATTTCTTTCTCTAACATATAGAATTCGTTGCGTTAACTGATATAAGAAGTGTCCACAAGAGGGCGAAATAAGTCTAGCCAGCACAAAGCATACCTCTATGGAGACAGGGCACCATAGAGATCAGTGAAGACTTTTCCACTGTCATCAAATAAATTGTTTTTGTTTCTGATGTTTTTGCCGTGTTCCGTGCAAGTACTTCATTTTGTCAGCATAAATATCTAAACTACTCTGACAAATAAAATTGCCCTAGTATTTACTTGTTTTAAGTAATGTTATGCTTTAATGAGAATGCCTTTCATATTGTTGCTTAAACGAGCTTATTGTGTAATTTCACACACAATAAAAGCCAGAGTCCATATCCTCTGTGTGTGAAAATGGCACAGTTGATTTGAGGCAGACACAAATGTTCCCTAACATGAAGAGAGGTGCTACACATGCATCCTGGTCCTACCTTCAGGGTGACATCTACTGCCAGACACAGCAAACCCCTGCAGACACCTGGGCGGTGACGTCAGTGCGGGGGGGCAGGCGACCTTTTAGCTTCCACTCACAGCAAGGCTGTTTCAAAGCTGACCAAAGTCACAAGTCACCTCAGAATGCCATCATAGTCTACCTCTTCTTACACACATACGTCAACAAAGAATACAGAATGCACGATGTTGCCATAGCATTAAAGGTTTCTTACTATCATTCTTATACAAGCAAATTTCTTCTAAGTCACTTAGTCATTCAGTCAGTCCGTCCATCCGTCCCTTTGTCCAACTGCTTGTCCTGTTCTTGTTGCATGGCTCTTACTTTAAGTCTACTGCCACAGTAGTAGACATTGTCCTTGAAATGGCAAAACTGCCAGACAAAGTCACGTATCCATGAAAACCCAATTTTTCCTCTAAAAGGGAAGCGTAATGTTCACATGTATGCTACACGTTCATTTAACAGAATTGTCTCAGAAACGACACGCAGACCAGGAGCACACAGAAACAACTAACGCGTGTAGAAACCATAACTGGCATGTGGCCATTGGTGGTAGCTGCTCAACGAAGTGTTCGAAGCATAAAAGCATAAATACGTATCAACGCAGATGCAAGCATGATGTACTTAATGTGAAATAAAATATTCAGAGATCTGTACCGATCGGTGCTGAACACACATCTGGTATCGGCTAACTGGAGTGAGTGTGCATAAAATCTGTTGGGCTCAAGAAAAAAGTCCTGCAGTGAAAATGTGAAAAGAATTCCACGTTGTTCTAATCCAAGTGACATGTGTTTCAGTGACTGCATGCGCAGACGGACGATATCGGCAGCTCACGTTGCCTTACATTAAACTAGCAGATGATTGGATTTTAGGCATATTTACTTGTTTACATAACACGACAAGAATATA
>JABJVR010000032.1:799186-823549 GCA_025773905.1 Chitala chitala
AATGTTAAGCTCTGGCATAATGATGTAAAATTATTAATAATGGTAATAATAGATGTTGCAATGGGTTAACGGGCCTTCAGAAACCCCCCTCCCCCCCAAGGACCGGCCACTTCTCTCAGACCTCACCTTACCAAACACTGTCAAGAAGGAGCAGATCTCATTGGTAACCAAACCCAGCCCTATTTACAACAGTTGACTTGAAGGAAAGAACTCCAAAAACAGGAAAAAAAAAACAGCACCAGCATAGAGGTGCACACAGAAAGATATGCCTATGGTTCAAAAACAGAAGCCATCGATTACGCAAAGTTATGTGCTGCTACTTATACCATCAATGTGGCTGTGTAGAACTGTGTATTGTGCACTGTTTAGAACATAGTCTGCTTCACAAGATAATTTAAGAGCCTTTCATTTCACACTTGTATCTCAATCTGTTGTGGAGGTTACTCACAACATGTTTTTATTGTGCATAGAGCTATAATAGGATGTGGTGCTGAAAAGCCAACTGTAGGTCACCTTAATGGACTGTGCATGAAGTATTGAAATATGGGCTCTGTAAAAAGCCATAGATCTTAGGCTCCATTGTGATTTAGCGGCTCTCCCACTGAGAAATGCGTATGGCTTACAACTGTCTCCTTGGGTATGTGTTTGGTAAAAGTATTTAATCAATGAGATGCAATCAAAGCAGTAAAGCAGTACACATAATTAATTAAAACCAAAACAAACATTAAAAGGCCTGTACCTAAAATGGACATAATGTAACCCATTTATCAGTGATGCCCTTTAACAAAAAAGGTACATGATAACATTTTTATCCAATTTGTCTTTATATGCAGTATTCAGTATTCTTCATAATTTACTGGTGAGTGACCACATTATATATATATATATATATATATATATATGGTTTCTTTTTTAGACCAGTTTATATATATATATATATAATAAACCAGTCAATATCTGTATTCACAACTGCTTTCTAGTGTCATGCGCAAAACAGTTAAGAAATATTAACAGCATACTACTCAGAAATTGTTTTCAGACCCATGTTCTCTAGATATTCAGGAGATTAGACTTGTTTTGAAGCATTCCGCCCTACGTATCCACAAGCATCTAAGACGCTAGAGAAGTTCATACTGACAATATACTAGAATTTTTCAATCCTATACAGTATTCTTTCAATGGTGCATGAAATTATTTATTTGAATCATAATTACTCATACAACGCTAAGGACTGTTTAGTAACAAATCACGAGCGCTTGAACGTACTGAATTTATCGCAAAAAAAAAAAAAAAACCCGAGTACAGTAATTACTTCCATCACCGCCGCAAATCCATTTCAAGCGCAGATGCCAAATTCACAACCGCTATTCTAGCAATCACCTGAAAACACATTTATTTTTGTCAATAGCAGATGATACATAAATGTTTTAATGATTTAACTTAAATAATTTTAGAGGTTTTTAATTATAAGGAAAAAGAACTTTGATGCATCGTGTCCACTTAAAAATAACTAATATTATTAACGGGATTAAAGGTTAAAAAAGCAAAACATTAATAATTAAAGGACAGCAAAAAACTAAATAATTTTCTGTAATCTAGGAGAGGAAGGAAAAATCCTTACCAAAAGGGACAGTGGAAGGATGCTGAACGGTCTCGCGTGTTATCCTGTCCTTTGCGACGCCGCGGCAGGTTCACCACACAGCTAAATAATTCCTCTAGCAGCCCTGCCTATCTCTGCTCTTATTGGCCAATTACTACCGTGCCTCTAAAAGTTCTAACACTTCACTTCTATTAACTGACATGTGTTTCCTTTTATTCCCAAACCATTCGTTTTATTTTTCATCAAATAAGAACTGTGCAATGGCAAATAAAATTAAAGATATATATTTTTTTCAGGAATAAAAAAAGTGTAATAGTCATTGGATAAACGTAATGCCAATCAATTTATGGGTAACCAATACTGAGCTGAGAGGAGTTGCTTCTGGTATTTGTATTTCAAGTACTTCTCCGAAGCATCTGATGTATTTGAAAAACATAAAGGACTACAACACCTCCTCTTAAAAAAAAAAAAATCCCGGAAGTGCAGACAGCTGTGTGGTGGCGACCGATTGGACTGTGTGAGATAGACGTCGCCTCCACACAGTCCTGTTCATAAAGAAAACTTCCGTCTTTTGGATAAAATAAAACTAATAAGTTTTGCTCTTACATTGAAGACGGAAAAGAAGAAGGTATGACATATTGACAATTTTGATATAGTAAGAACATTAAAGTACTAGTTAAAATTGCATGTTGGTAGTTTTATCGAGTTCCGTGTATCTTTTCACAGCGGACTTTTCTTATCTTAGCAGCCTAGCCCAACATTCCTACTTAGCCTGTCATTTTACGGCTTTGTGTGCTTTTGTGCTCATAGGTGGAAAATTTGCAGGGAATTTAATTAAATTCGACGCGTTTTTACTTTTTTCTTTATTCCAATTACTTAGTAACCAAAATCCGACGTCGCTACACAAAAGCGAGAGGTTGAGGACTGAGGGCCCAGCCGCGGCCTACCTTTGACGGTAAGTTGCCGTTAGTGCGGAACTCTGTGGCCGCCGTGGCAGGTCATCCCAGCCCTGCTGGGTGAATATCATGGGCCTGTCTTAATGGTGCCTTACCCAAGGCTTGTAAATCTTAGATATACAGTACTTAATGGTTTACGTTGTTTAATTACTTATTAACATTAGTTTCCAGTCAGGTAATATTTGTAATACCTTTGTTTTCTCCATCGTTGGGTATTGTAATGGAATAGTTCGGGTTAAGTTTTGTGCTGTGGAACCAGCATCCAACAGGCCCATATCCTTAACCTGTGTCCCATCTACTGTCCCTGTTGTGTCGAGTAATCGGGCGTTTGTTTACAAGCACTGACCGTAGTAATTTTGCCGTAAACACTGTTCGTGTTCTTGAAGGCAGTAAGAAGTAGGTTGCCCTTCGTGCAATCCAAAAACTTTCATGAGTATGTGTATAGTGTCATAGTTTCGTTCATTTGATTGCTTAGTTCGCAGACTTATCGACGTATTAAAATGTATATTCAGCGCATTATAGTAGTTATCACCGCATGTTTCTGCATCGCGTGCACCTTGAATCTCGTATCCTTGTCTTTCCAGGGCCGTAGCGTCTGGTGGGTTTTCCTCCTTTCCTTTCTCGTGTGTGCGCGTGTTTTGTTACACACGTTTGCATAAGAATGTATCATCTGATATTTCAGGTCTAAATGGATAGTTTAGAAAACCTGCAAGTGCACTGGTGAAAATCTGTCTCTTCATGCCCAACAAAATATTTTGACTGCAGGGTATAATCCCACTTGACTAAGGTTTTTTTTTTCCTTTTCCCGTTAATGCTGCTGTAGTCATAGTTTACACTAACGCTGATCTGGCTCTGTTTCTTCCCCCTTTGTTTTTCATTTCTGCCATGTCTGAGAATTCTTTGCTTTTTAAGATGGGGGAATATGCCTGTTTGTGAGGGTTTTACCCATTTCACTGGTGGCCAAAACTAAATGGAACGTACTGTAATCGCCTTTTGTTTAGGAGACTATATCGGCTCATTAATGTGCATGTATTTGCATTTCCTAGTAGGCCTTGCCATTGAAGAGTGCCTTCTTTTGCATCTCCTCCAGTGCCTCTACGAGCTCTTCCTCCGAGCAGAGCCGTGGTGAACGACGTGCTGCCCGCACTCTCTCACACCTTTCCAACTGACGCGGGCCTTTGGACGACGATGACAATGGAAGAGATGAAGAATGAAGCTGATGTGACCTCGATGGTTTCCATGACGTTGTATGCTGTGATGTACCCCGTGTTCAATGAAGTGAGCTCACAGTTATTCTGGTGGTGGTGGAGTTAAGAGCAAGTGTAACTAGACATATGAGCGATTTGTTTGTGTAGGTCATGAAAAGCTAAGAGCAGGTTAAATATCTAAAATTTTATTTATTAGTTTATTTCTTGAAAGGTTTGCTTTATATATAGGAGAGGTGGTGGGGTATAGTAAAAGTGTAGGTCAGACATTCCCAGAGAAGACTGGAATATGTTTGTATTGGTCATTTGATTGTGTAAGGTTATAAATCTGGGTTAAACACTGTAGTCTGAATAAAAAGTAATCTACATTTAAAATAATGATTTTATTGGACAAGAATAAGGTTTATTTTTCTCTTTGAGGTTTAAGTCAAATGCTGTTGCTCTAATGTTCACTTTCTGTGGGTCAAGGGCTGAAAATGTTTACCTAACTTGAGTTAGCTTTGTCCATTATAGCTGTGTAAATGTTTTAACGAGCTGTGTTGCTTCAAGTACAACAGTATGTCCAGGCTGACTGACACAGGGATGAAGTAGATGTGTGGAAACCTAGAACGATTCCAAGGGTCCGTGACTGACAAGGGCCCTTAAAAATAGAACATAGCATGACATATTTCATGTGGCTCAAAATCTCTAGTGGTATCCCTGCACTAAGGTTGGTGTTTGATAATTGGCCTGCTTACTGCTCCATGCCTTTTATAGTACAAATGAATGGACGTTTGGGCTGAGACTGTCCCTCGTGTGTGCACGCACGCACACACCTGCATGACATTATTCTCAGATTTTTATTTGAACAGGGAAGGTAATGGCATATATTTCATGCGTTGCTAATGTGGTGGTAGATGAGGAAGGCATGCTGATGGCAGGGTTATTGTTTTTGAGCTCCCTGTGGGGACTGGCAGGTGTGTTGCATTTGGAAAGATGGCCTGCTCATCACTGGCAGCACATGCTGGCTCATGGTCCAGGGAGACTTTGTTAAAGACTTTGCTCATTGAGAAGAACGACAACCTATAGGGAAGGAGACATTTTCGTCAGTTTGTTGCAAACACTTTTGTTGCTGCATAGGTTTGCAGCTTTACAAGGTAACTTTTTGTTGGATGTTGATATAAGTATTTTAAAATAATAGATTTCTGTCCCCCCCCCCATTTAGCTGGAGAGAGTGAACTTGTCAGCAGCCCAGACTCTGAGAGCTGCTTTTATTAAGGTGAGTGGAACTTCTGTAGCTTCATGAGGGAAAGATGGAATTCTGTGTTATACTTTCTTTGCTGTGATGGAGATGGGTAGGGGGGAGTAAGCCTATATTTTATAACACTTCTTGTTTAGGTTATTAGGTATATCTTACATTCCTTGACAGGCAGAGAAGGAGAATCCAGGTCTCACTCAGGACATCATAATGAAAATCTTAGAGAAGAAGAATGTAGAGGTGAACTTCACGGAGTCGCTGCTGCGAATGGCCGCTGACGATGTTGAAGGTGAGATGTGCAGTGAGGAACATGAAGAAAGGCGTTCTTTCCTCCACTTAGTGTTCTCTTCAAAACGGTTTCAACATTAAATATTGCATATTCAAAAGCAAAAAATAATTAAAAAAATTTTTTTTTTATTTTGAACATTACCCCTCCGAACCTGACCTTCACACTCCATTTGTCCCAAGTGTGACATGAGTCAGGCTGTATTTCAGAAGTGTTTTGTTGCCTCAGCCTGGGGCCTGCCTTGGGCTGCGGCTGGGCTGTGCGTGCAGCGCCGCAGGACATGGTGCTCGTAGCGGGAGTCAGCAGATCCGAGCGTTGCAGTCGAGTTGCGTGGTCTGGTAGCTGTCATCTCTTTGTTACAGCACTGGTGGCGCACGAGACTTGGAGACGCTGCTGCAGCACGTTCTCCTTCGGCACTCTTCTTGCACTTCGTGTACACGCTCGTGTTTATCTGTGCATGTATGATGAGGACATCTGCAGATGCATAGATGCGTTTCTGCTCATAGATGGTGCTGTTCCGCCATGAATATAACAGAAGCAGCTGCCTGCTTTTTCCCCTGTTCCTTTGCTCCCTTTACCCTGCAAATTAAAAATGTACTCCTTGTTTATTGCAGCCTAGTGTTCACGGTTACAGTACTAATGTATCTGTATGATGTAGCTGAACACTCAGATGCTGCCGGGCTCTAACGTGTGCTAGACAACCATGCACTTGTCCTTATTAGATGGAGGGACCCACTACACAAAGGCAGGTCAGTTTGCAGCCATGCAAGGTCTAGGGAGCACTGAGGTCATGTGGTTAATATGCTGATTGACTTGGTTTGCTCTTAACACGACTTTTCAAATTGATGAGCTTCACTGTGATTAACTGTGTGTTTTTCTTTGGGCGAGACAGAGTACATGATTGACAGACCGGAGCAGGAGTTTCAGGACCTGAACGAGAAGGCCCGGGCTCTGAAACACATCCTGAGTAAAATCCCCGATGAGATCAATGACCGAGTGCGCTTCCTGCAGACAATCAAGTTAGTGATGCACAACACACACACGTACAATGCGTGCACACACACACATATGGAAGTTGTACAAGTCAGCATTTTGATCATGCTGAGAAAAGGACGAAAGTCATTTTGGCAGGTTTATTAATTTTTGTTTTGTGAAGCAGATGAATTGGTTTTAGAAAGGTAATTTGTCTGTTGGAGACACCCTTGCGGTTTCTGTTTATCAGACTTTTTTTTTTTTTTTTTTTTTTTTGAGATGAGCTTTGTGAAAATTGCGATACATGCACTTGCATTCATACTGTGAGGTACTTCACCACTGTGCTTGCAAATTAGTGCTCCACTAAAGTGTTCAGTTAAACTCCCGTAGCAGTCTGAATATCATTAATTCCAGCTACTGCTCGGTCCTCCCCCCCCCGTTGTATATGATTTTACACCTTTCCCATTTAGATTTTATGACTTTCAAGATTTTGCGTAACATATTTGCTAAGACATTTTACTGTTACTTGTTCCTTTCTGTGGTTGCTTTTGGAATGATTGATGCTGGCAAACTTGGAGACCCATTTGATATTAGCTGGACTGGATCTGATGGTTTTGTTACCTGGTTTCAGAGACATTGCCAGTGCCATCAAGGAGCTGCTGGACACCGTGAACAATGTGTTTAAAAAGTACCAGTACCAGAACCGCAGGGTAAGAGCTCACAGTGCTGGTTTGGGGTGACACCCTTTTTCCATAAAATGCATTTCCCACTCATGCGAAACACTGTTACTTACGTTAATTTCAGATGCTCTTGGGTGTTTTATAAGTTTGGGGTAAAAATGGAATGGGTTTTGTATTTCCAGGCACTTGAGCACCAAAAGAAGGAGTTTGTGAAGTACTCCAAAAGCTTCAGCGATACACTGAAAACGTACTTCAAAGATGGAAAGTAAGATGTTTTAACACAAACCAGTCTGTCAGGGTTAGCTGGCAACTGTTTAACTCTTATGTTTGTAACCGTTTTCGCACTTATTAAAAACATAGCAGTTGTATTATGGGAAATGCCAAGAGGTTTAGTTGCTTAAAAATGCTCCAGTGAAAACAACTTGGATTAAAAATTAAATTTGATGTGCTGGAGGCCTGTGGGATTAGAACAATTTAAGATCAGCATTTGTGCAGTTTTTAAACTTCTCCACATGGAAGAAGTTTGAAGCGCTGTTCTGTTCCTCTGTCCTGCACACAAACCATACCCAGCATTCATCTCTCTCACGCTGTACCCTGTGCTGTGTAAACTCCTTACTCCTCCTGACTCAGCTAGGAAACCCACACCGACTGATGGCTCACTTGTGCTTTTCTCTTTATTTCTTCTTTTTTTTTTTTCCAGGGCAATAAACGTCTTTGTCAGCGCCAACAGACTCATCCACCAAACCAACTTGATACTGCAGACTTTCAAAACTGTAGCCTAAAAGCGCCCATTTATAGTGGTGTGATGTTTAAGAAGAAATTGGATAGAATAACCTTTATGTAAAATGTAAAGTTATTTTTTGGATTATAATTTATAAAGCTTGCTTCTTGGGTGGGGAAAACTTGAGGCAAGCAACTTTGAACAAAACAATTGCCAGCTTTTATATTCCTTTGTGTTCAGCCTCGTAATCATGACCTCACCACAACGATTCTCGCTTAATTTCTTTGCTATCACTACTGTTCTATCCAAAAAAGCCAAAAGATTCTACGCCTTAAGTGTCATGTAACATTCCTTATATGAAATGTAAATATTGGTATCCTGTTTCTGACATTCTAACTTGAAGATTAAGAAATTAAATGCAGGTTATGTATTTAAAAGATTGGTGGCAAATGTTGAAATAAATAGTTTACATATGTTCTGTTTTAAGCGTCTGTTTTCGCCTGGTATTGTACGACTTTACCCTGCTGTGCTCATAGGTTTCAGTTCGTTTTTCTTTGTTCGAACCTTTCATGTCACCTGTTTGTATGCTACATTTTGTCCATTTATCGATTTTCCGCGTTTGTTTTGCACTGTTAAATTTTTGACGCACAAAACAATCAGATGGATTTGGTACCAGTAGTCATAGAAGGGCACTGAATGTTGAGCGGTTTTAAAAATGATCGATCATTGCCACATGTTTGGAGAGGGGGCATCTCATGAATGTCACAACTGTTTTATTAAATCACTGAATTTGTTTGTGTCATTTTGTTTGATATGATTTAACTGTATTGAAAAGTTGGTCTTCGCAGTCCGCTAGCTCTACTTTTTGGAGTGCTTTGTGTGGTGGGATGTGATATCATTCCAGAGCAGGGAGCTTGATAAAGAGCTCAATGGTTCACATTGTTCTGTTCGATGACCCCTAATGGACCAGATGAAGAACATTCCGGAGCTTTTCCACCTGCGGGTTGTAAGTGTTAACAGGTTTGCTGTGTAGCCCAGAACATTGTCGGCTGAATTCTAACACAATTCATGGAGGGTTTGAGGTAAAACCAGTATGCACTTTGAAGCCTGCGTATAAAGCAGAAGCGCTGGAGGTGCTTGGAAAAGTAATAACATGCAGCTCTTGCTGAACTGCCTGTCCATGTTCTTTATACTTTTCCTGGAGGTTCAGACGGGTGTCAACCTTGCTGCGTCTCAAGTTGGAATGTGTTGTGTTTTTGTTTTTGGGGCCAAGCAGATCTCCAGTGTCAGGCCTATGAATAGCGGCAGCCCGTAAGCACAAACGCTGGAGTTTAGTTGAGCTGGTTGCTGGGTAACGTATCCAAGGCGTTGGGGTTGGTGGGGTGGGTAATAAAAGTAAGAGATTTTGTCAGGGCCAAGTTTTTGTGGCTTGCTGTCCTGCTATACTGACATGCAGGATTTCCTGATTGAGAATGTGGCAGGCGAACAGGTAACCTGATCAGCACATAATCCTTTAAGTTTTGTTCTGGGCAAATGGATGGAAGTGTCTGTACTAAAGATTCGGAATCGGGAATTCATTTTCGCTTATTCATGCGGTCTGGTTTGTATATTTCAAAAGAACCTTTTTGTTGGTTGCCATGGGCATTATTGCAATTTGGATCAACTGTATAAGCGGGAGGAAGATGAGATTGTGCTGTTGTTCCTGAAGATGGTTGAAATTTACCGTGAAAATTACAGTGAATTTTAAGGAACTTAACTACTTAATAGAAACTGTTAATTTGTGTTCTTTGCTTATAGTATCTTGACTTGTTAATCTGTTTTAGTTATTTCTGTACATATTTATAATGAATATGAGAAAGTGTAAATTGGTTAATATTTTGGCCATGTCATCACATTTTTTCTGACCACAAACTTATGTAAAACGGCAGTAGAACAGCTGTTGACACCTCCTAGACTGGCCGCACTGTGTTACTGTGACATCACTTAACACATTGTTACACCAATATGGAAACATGATAAAGACCGTGCTCGTTTTACACTTCACTGCTGGATAAGTGCAAACGTGTTTCTATGACAGCTTCATTAGTGCTCGGCGTAAATTCTCACTGGCGTTTAACGCTTTGGAACTCCTGCCTAACACGAGGAAGGAACTGAGCGGAAACCATGGCGACCGCGAAAGAGGGCGAAATGCTTCAGAGCAGGCTGAGCCTGGAGGACTTTGTGAAGATGCAGAGCCTCTTTTCGGTATGGTGAAGTATTTGCTGTGACCGTGTCTATGCGTGTCGAAGTTTCAGGAAAAACCTTCGGGCCTGAGTGAGTAGACAAAAGCTAATTTCTGCTCAAGAGTGGCTACTCTATTTCCTCCAGTGCCTGCTGTCCTTGGAGGTGTGTGGTGATTTTGGACTTTCTTGCACAATGTGCTAAAGCTGGTGTCCCTGATGGGAAACACTAGAAGTGCCTGTCTGTGCCTTTGCTGTGATTATGTCATTGCATGACAGTTTTCACTGCATCAGTCTTCTACTGTCATGCTGAAGTCAGTATCCAAAAAACACTGCTGTTAGTGTGGTCTTTGTCTCACATGCAAATTTAAGATGTATAAAATAAAGCTAGGTAAAACTAGAGCGCTAAGGGGTAACATGAGGTGGCTTAACTACCTTCAAGTGGAAATGTCTATTTATCAGATTACTAGAAGTGAATAGATCAAAGGATGATGCTTGGTCCTTTAGTCTACATGACCGTCTCTCTGCAGGAGAATGATTCAGGTGTACTGAGGACCCTCACGAGAGCAGAGTTCGTAGAGCAGGCCCTGTCTGTGATCGGCCTTGGTTCCCGGGAGGAGTACGGCCAGTTGTTTGATGGGGCAGATGTGTCGCGTGAAGGTCGGCTGACCTGGACGGCAATGGCCTCCTTCCTGCTGCTGGCGCTCTCGGAGGACAACGAGCACGGTCGCGGGTCGGCGGTGGTCCAGTGGCGCCCGCTGCGCGTCCTGCCGCCCATTCACCGCGGAGCTGTCCAGCAGGTGGCATACCTCAGCACCTCTGGCAGGTACGTCACTGTGAGCCAGGAGGGCATGCTGGCCGTGTGGACGGACCGCTTCGTCTTGCATACGAGGCACCGTGTGGCCACGGACTCTGTGAGGCCCAGAGACCTCTGGGTGACTGGTATGGTGGTGCTACATAACGTCTCCAAGGTGAGCACCCCCCCCCCACCACATAAAAACACACCATGCTTGTTAATATCCAAGCCAAACTAAACAATTGAAAGCTTTATTTTTAGATACTGCTATTCCTGATTAAGGACAGCAGAAGCAGGTAGGGTTACAGTCGATCTGTCAAAAATAAAGAAAATGATGAATGTGAGCAAGGATGCAATATTTTACTGATGAAAGGGTGATATAAATATCAAAAGAACACTACCCGATTTTTCCCGCTACCTTTGCAGACAGCTTCGAGTCGCCTAGCTATAATGGCAGGAAAGTAAACTGCAGAGCATCCTGCTGTTCTCGTTCTCCTACACGCGCTCTGCGTTGCCTCCTCGAGTCGGTGCCTCCCGCTCAGTTCAGTCCAACTTTATTTGCATGACAAACGTGCGTTCGAGAGCAGATCCTTCAGCACAAACGGCGTGGGAGAGCGACGTGTTTTCATGATGTGGATGTTCAGCCGCGGGGTTACAATGCAAATTGTAGTAATTTATTTAAGCTTACGACTGTGTAATTAAGTGTAATAACTAAGCAATTATTGCTTACTCACACTGCTGTGTCTTCAGTCTCATGAATATGAATAAGGTAACGAAATGGTTGTGGCTGAAATCAGAAAATGCGGATGTATACCGCACAGTATATAGCTCGATTTTATATGGTAAAAATTGTCAAAGCTGTTTTTCTGAAAGAGCCACAGTCCATAGAGCGAGTTACTGTTTCTTTCTCTCTCTCCCCCCTTTCTGCAGGTTGCTGTCAGCTTCACCTGTAATGAGATCTGCATTTACGACCTACTGTCCAAGCAGGAGTTCACCTGCCAGTACAAGCTGCAGGGCTTGAAGCACACCCCCATCAGCCTGGACTACTGGTCCAACCCCCAGAACGCTGACCAGGCCGTGCTCAGCTTTGGGGACGCGGGGGGGCAGGTGATGCGCGACGCTGCCGTGACGCGAACGGAGTAGGGCGCGTGCTGCTGTTCTGCAGGAATGTGATACAACCGGTGAAAAGAGCCGGTCGTTCGCGCTTTTGCCATTTCTTTGATCTCTCCTATGGGGCTGCAGTTCTTAATAAATACAATTTTTCAGAAGCTGAATCATTCCATGAGTCGTTCAGTTTTATTTCGTTGTATAATTGTTATACAAAGCATTAATTCAGGATAAATTTTATATCAGTCGAAGTATACAAGTGAGATGCCAGCTTTAATTATTTCTTTGTCTATTGAGGTTGACCACGTGTCCAAATACGAGAAATCGTTCAGTCCTCTTTGAGTTTTCATAGACTCTGGAGTACTGCATTCTTGCATCACCAGCACCACTTCCTTTGTCTTGCTTTGCCTGGCCTTACAATTAGTCGTGATTAAGGAAGCAGCTGCATTTGGTTGTGCTTGCAGGTGAACGCCATTTGCTTCAGAAAAGCCCAGATGTCCCTGTTTGATAGGCCCAGTACAGGGAGGGGTCAGGAGGCTGTCGTCGTCATCAAGTGGGCAGAATTAGTAGATGGGGGCCAGAGATGCTGTTACACCGTCCAGCACCAGGGTCACTCTCAGAACTGGGTCCGGCGAGGTGAGCGCTGACCCCTTCCCCCAAGAGCCCGTTTTCGTATTCATCTAGCGTCACGTCTTTGCAGTCTTTTTGGAAAGCAGGGGATTCTGGGCTTTCTTTATGCGTGTAACGGTGCCAGGATATCCTCTTATTCTTTCAGCAGTGCAAAGTATAAATAGGAAGACGTTAAATTATTAATGAAAATGGCAGCGGTAACAGTATCTAGGTTGCTTCATATTTTAGGACCTAGTTATGTTCTAGCTTTTCTTAAGAGATGTCATTCCGATAGCCACCGTGTGACTGACTGAGACCAGAACTGGGGCAGCTTGTAGCCTGAGACAGCTATTCCTGCATGTTTTATGTGCTTGTCAATGATAAATCGCCATAGATACAGGATTAGTTCTCGGGGCCCCTTTGTGAAAGAGCTCTATTTCTGTCTCTTCTCCCTGGTTAACCGATGAGTTTTAAACCTGGTTGACATCCGCCGTAGCCATGGCAGCTCACCGCGGTAGGTGTGCAGCAAGCGGCGAATCGCCCAGCGGTATCTTAATTACGTCTCTAACGATGTTATTCATCGGTGTGTCTGCGGAGCCACGCTAGACTTGGTGGGACTGCTCCGCTCGAACGCCGGCGACAGACGGCGTTTGAGCTGTGGAACGAGGGAAATGCAACTGATGAGAAGAGGAGCTCAACTAATTAGAAACGGCAGAAATGGGTAGTGAGGGGAACCCAAAACAAAACCGCTGAAAGAAAACAGAAGTAAAACATGAAAAAGGACTTAACATCTCCTGCTAAATTAAATTATCTTTCCCACGGACTCTTCCCGTCCTTTTGAAGTCATGACTCTGCAAGTTGTCTAGTGTCATGACTTACCCCCACCTCTAATGTATGCCATATTACCTCTGGCATTAGGCGGCCTCCCCCAGGAGAGCAATGCGGCTTTCTACTGCACTGCCCCCCACTGTGTCCCACTGTTAAAAAGCTAAAATCCTTACCGTCACATGCCTCTGAAAAACTCAATTGTGAGCACCAGCAATGAGAATTTCTGAGGCTGGTGGCGTCATTTTGTGCTACTGGTTGTGCTCATGCTTTCTTATTATACAGATAGACTTTGAGTCACTCTTGTCCAGAAGTGTAGCACAGCAATGTTAATGTTGCGCCACTTCTGGCCTCCTGAAACTAGGTTGATGCCTCTCTAATGTGACATGGTGAAGTATGTCATCACAGTCGTCGATCATCCTGAGGTCTCGCAAGGACACAGTTACTGCTGTGCAAACTTTGCTGAGTAAATCCAAGGGAACAGCAGTGTCAGACTAGCACTCTTCTTTACGTTTGGTCACTTTATACTACAATTTATTTCATTCTTGAATTTTGATTGCTAATCAACAGCTGTTGATTAAATTTCCATAATCATGTGGCAAATGCCATTGTCCGGATCTATAGGTCCAAGAGCAAGACTGTTTATAGATGGTGTGGTAGTTCACAGGGACTCCCTTACTTAGTAGATGTTCTGCAACAAGAAATGGAGGAAAAATGAAATCAGTTTGTAATTTATCAAAGAAAAATGTATAACTGTTTGCAAGTTGGCAGCACGGTGGTGTAGTGGTTAGCACTGTCGCCTCGCACCTCCAGGCCTGGGGTTTGATTCCTACCTTGGGTCTGTGTGTGTGGGGTTTGCATGTTCTCCCTGTGCTTGGTGGGTTTCCTCCCACAGTCCAAAGACATGATTAGGTTGATTGGTTCTCTAAATTGCCCGTAGTGGGTTGGTGCCCTGCCCTGGGTGTGCCCTGCCCTGTGCCTTATGTGTTCTGGGATGAGCTGCAGGCTTCCCTGTGACCCTTAACAGGATGAAGCAGTATAGAAGATGACTGACTGTTTGCAAGTTAATGTAGTGTGAACTAAACATGTTCCTGAGTACGTTGTTATATAGAAATTGTCCATGCCATGGAAAGTGGTATCACACTACCTGAATTGTTTTCATATAACCATGCACTTTATTCTGATTTGCCTCTTTCTTATATACTTATGGAATCGGCCTGAGTGCCTGTAAGCATGGCTGCTACTATTATGTTAGCATAACATTTTAACATTTATGCTCTAATTTTTGAGGGTCCCCATTAATCATGAGCCCTTGGAATCTTTCTCGGTTTCCATCCCTCTATGGCACCGTTGCCTCTAAGAATTATAATTAAAACGTTGGGATTCCTTAAAGCAGGGCATCAGTTCAGCGTTTCTTAGCACCTTCCTAATCCGGTGGCCTGTGCTGACCTTCTCTACCCTCCCACCCTCCCCCTGCCAGTGAAATTCTTGGGGAACATGGAGGCCCTGGCGTCCTGCAGCACGGGCAGAGAGAGCAGTATGGTGGTGGCCTGGTGGAGGGAGAGCCAACGGGGCGGCACACCCTTCAGGCTTACTGCCGCTAACACCAGGGAGGGCGCCAACGACCTGGACTACCATGCTGGGCTCAGCCTCATTGGTACCTCAGAACCCCCCTCCCCCAGAACTCCTGCTCTGTTTCCTTCTACTTTGATTGGTCCTCAGACCAGACACAAACCTTCACTAATTGCTTTGCTCTCGTGCCTTATTACTAGCGGTAGGGTTTTCAGCATCATTACTAACGAGGTCAGTTTGAAACACTGGAACTTTTTTAAAATCATAATTATCACCAATTCAAGCTCAATTAATACAGTAAATGAGTTGAAAACGGCACCGACTAGTGTTTGTTTGGCGAAAAGAATACATTGTCTTCTTATTCTTGTTTGTCCTTACTGCTGAGGTGTATTTATATTGTCTGTCAGGAATGCGTCAGTCCCTCTTATCAAGTCTGATAGCCTTGACATCAAATCATTCTCCTATTCATTGCACATCATTCCATGCATAATTTTCCTCAGTTTAAACCTTACAGCAGATAAAGGTGTAGTCTTGATGCAGAAATTTTGTTAACACTGTGCAGAGGTACTTACAAATTCATGTGACCATTACAGATGTAAATTTTTACCTGAAGGCTGACAACTGACTGCTGTTGGAAGGTGATTGGTTATCAGGCAGGGGATTAAAAATTTGAAAACAGTTGCAGGTTTATATGATGGGGATAAGTAAACAGTGACAACACACACCTGGGTGCTGCTGGGTATCTATGTAAAAGAGCTCTCCTCATTAACCTTGGCGTCACCTTTGTCCCCCCTCCCCCCTACAGCCACAGCAGGTGTGGATGGTAAGGTGTGCCTGTGGAACCCCTATGTGGTCTCCAAACCTGTAGGCATCCTGCAGGGTCACACAGCCAGTGTGTTGGGTGTACGTTTTATACCAGCCAGGAAGCAGCTTCTCAGCTTTTCCAAAGACAAGGTGAGGGGTGTGGGGGAGGAGAAGGATGTTTCCTTCTCTGCACATGGTCTCAGTTGTAAGCCAGCGTGAAGGGGACGCTGTCATGGGTGAACATTGCCGGTGAACAAGGATGGGTTGTGATGGAAAGGTAACTGTAAAGATTGGCCATACAGGTAAAAGAGGATGTTGTGTCCCTCCATCAGGTGCTCCGGTTGTGGGACGTGCACCTCCAGCTGTGTATCCAGCGGTTGGCAGGTATTTTCCCAAAGATGCACGAGAGCCGGACGCTGCTGTTCTACCACGAGGCGTTCGGACGTCTCTTCCTCACCTTCAGAAACACGATTACCATTCTGGAGGCCAAGAAGCAAGCGGGACGCTTATTAACCAGCCATGAGTATGCCATTACCTCTGTCCTCTACAACTCATACCTGAAACAGGTATGCCACTCAGGATGTTCTCGTTAAATTTCTTTGTGATTAAATTCCTCCTCTTCTTTTTAGTCCAGGCTGATTTCTTTGTCAAGGGATTAAAATGTTATCTCAATGAAGTCAGATGTTTACCTTTTCAACAAAAACAATATTTTATTAGTTTGTATAATTAGGAAATCTATATTGTGTTGGGTGAAAGCACTCTGTAAACACACGCACATGAATACATGACAAGGTGTTGATGTGACACCATCCTTCTGACCCTAACAGGTCATCAGCAGTGATGTTGGCTCTACCGTGATCTGCTGGCTTGTGGACACAGGTCACAAAGTCAAACAGTTCACGCAGTGCCATGGCAATGCTGAGATCTCCACTATGGCTCTGGATGACACTCAGACTCGCCTGTTCACGGGGGGCACGGATGGTGTGGTCAAGGTCAATGCTGGCTTACTTCAGTTGTTGCCATAGACACATGGAGGAGAATAAACATTCAAACAGTGCTGATCTTCAGTCACGTACTATCTGTCATAGAGAAACAGAACCATCCCAAAAATGGGATGTTTGTTTTCACTTTGACAGCACAAATGCCCCTGCTGCCCCGCTGTCTGTGTGATCAAATGATTTAGATGCTACAGATTCACGTTTTTTTTCTCTTCGGTTTCGTTGTTTTTACTTATTGGTTCATAATTGTTTTCCTGACTTAATTTTTTCGCTGGTAGGTTTGGGACTTCAATGGGCACTGCTACCACAAGCTAGATGCAGGCCGTGGTCTGGCTGTGGAGATCTCTAACATTTTGGTTCTGAAGAGGACGGTTCTGGTGCTGGGCTGGGAGAGGTGGGTCCCTTTGGCATATAGACAGTACAGAATGACAATTAAGCTCCTGAAAGGGGGCAGTTACTGACCAGTTCACACTCTCTTTCACTGCCTCCATCACAAACTCACCCAGTAGTAACATACAAACGGGACAATTGGTGTTAACACAATATGCATGGGGGGCGAAAAGCAATGAATGAAAACCCAGTTGGGGCTCACTGCTGAATGGGCTGTGGTCACAGAACACACTCGGGGACCGGGGGATATAGATCAAGACCTACAGTGTGGCCCTCCTCATGCTTTGTACTGGATTAGGGATACTTCTGTTCCCATCTGTTCTTTAAGAGGCATAGGCCCATCAGGAGGACATGGTCATAAAGTCCCATCAGTTGAACTACAAATGTGCAGTCTGAAGCATGTGGTGTCTGTACAATACCATGACAGTGGAGTGATGCAATCACGTGAAGCCGCTATGATTTAGTAAGAGCTATCTCGTGAGACTTGGGATGAGACTGGTGTGATGCCATGAGGCTTTTATAACACGGCTGATATTAGTACACAGTTTGGTGGCATGGGGCTCAATACTGCGCTGGTCCTTGCAGGTCAATCACTGTGTTTAGGCCCAGCACAATCTCCAAGTTCCACGTCCAGCCGTCTGAGTGGAAAGGGGGTGTCCAGCACCACGGTGACATCATATCGGCTGCCTTTTCGCCACCGCAGACACTAGTGACCGGTTAGTTTGTCAGCTTTCTCGTCTGCCGCTGTATCACAACAAAACTGTAAAAGACTGAACACACTGGGGTTTTTTTTATGATGAGAGAGTTCAGTGTGAAACCCGTCGGCTCCTTGTTTCCAGGACAATTTGTCTAGTTTATTACTCTGGTTATTTGCTGCCTTTTTTGTGTTTGTTTTTGTTTAGCATGTAATTTTATCCGAAGTAAAAACACCCAGAGCAACTTAAAGCGGGACACGCGGCAGGGTGAGGGCGTGGTTCTTCTCAAAGAGTGCAGACTCAGGAAAAAGAAAAATCCGCGAGCAATTAATCGTTTATTAACCTACTGACCCATCCTATTAAAGGAAAGTGGAGCGTCTTCTATGTGTTATCACTTTTTAAACTTTTTACACCCAGTGCGGACAGCCAGCGGCCAACTACATACTCCTCCCCCCTTCTGCTCTGAAGAAACAGCAGCAGGGGTCTTCTTTCCTAAATAAGGGCCACATTATGTGAGGAATTGCACACATCCCCCCTCGCCTGCACTGATTTAAGGGTCAGAAAAAGGCAGAGACTATTTATTACTAGGAAAAGATGAAATAAAGTCTGTCTCACACTTAAACACACTGCATGACTTCCAAAATTTCTAATTCTTTTCAATCATGTTATTATACATTTTACTTTCTTAATTAATTAAAGTATTACATTATTCATTTTTTTTTTCATTTGTGCTGAGACTGATTATTTGCAGCATCCAATAATAGAGAAGTAATTTAGTTTTGACAGGATACAAAATTAGCAGAATTAAAAGACAGAGCTGAGGATCGTCAGTGTATCAGTGCTGTTTCTGTGTTGCGTGCATTTTCTTTGTACACAATTTTGTACATAACAGACGAGGCTTGTCCAACCTTCTCACAAACCCTTTGAAAGAGATGTACCCATCTCTGTTTCCAAAAAAGCTGTCATTCCCTGGGCCACAAACGCTGAATTGAACACAGCGATGTTAGACTCAGGTGAGTGTTGGTGTAGCTGCCCGCTGAGAGACCTCGTTGCCCTGACACGGACTCTGTTGAAGTGGTTTTACATGCAGCCCTAGGGATGGGATGAAAAGGATATTTATTGAGCAAAGGCTACAGATGATAAAATAGAGTGAACCGAAAGGAAACCCTAATGAAGAATGGATATTTTCACATGTTCTCTTGCATTATTTTTCCTTTTCTTCCTCCCCACACCCCTGCCCCCCCTCATCTCTCTCGCTACCCCTCCCTCTCTCCCTCAGTCTTCGCTTATGATTATTCTAATGGTCAAAATGAAACTGTGTTTATTAGAGTGAGACAGAGCCGGAGAAATCCATGGGCTGGCAGCATAAAATCAGAGAGAAGGAGAACGCTACACTGATCGGGGATCGCTCCACCCCCCCCCCCAACAGCTCATCAATATTCACACACTGCATCTGCTCAGTCTGCCGCCTGTCGCAGTGGGTCTGGAGTTCCATTTTCAAGCATTCCGTACAACCAACACCACCGCCCCCCCTCCCCATCACGTTCCCTTGTCTGAGTGATTGGAGATTCCGTCTGAAGTCTCCCAAGTTCCAGTGTGTACTGGGAGTTCGCTGGAGAGGTTTGGTGTATTGTTAAAAAAGGATAGCTTTGAAGGAGAATTAAATTATACCCTCCAATCCAGTCAACATATCCTCCCCTCCGTGGCGATTTAGCCAGCTCTGAATATGACAAATGCTGATTATCAGCAGATCAAGCCGAATTAATTCAGTTTAGATGTACAGTACATAGAACGGTTGGATTCTGTGCTTGTTATTTGCCCTAGAGAACAATGGCTGCTGGGTAAATAGTGCTGTTCTATGTGTACTGATACTGGCATCTATTTACAGAAAAAAACATGGGAGCAGCTGAGTGAATGATGTGTAAAAAGGCTCAGAAAGAATTGGGGTTTCTAACGCTTATATTTATTATGTCATGGCTTCACTGTTTCAGGTGTGATCTGGGCATCGTGTTGTTGTGGCAGGTGCAGTTTGGGCATGGTTCTGTGTCCAAGGTATGCTCCTCCCTTCTCTGTTCTTGCAGGGAGCTGTGATGGGGAGGTCACGGTGTGGAACAACAGCACGGAGCACGCCCTGCGCAAACTCAGGCCAGACTCCTCACTCCAGCAGAGCTCCAGTTCAGGTCAGCCAAAATACTCCGTATTTCTCCCCTGACAGTCACGTGGATTTTAGAGCAGTTTTTTTTGTATAAAGAAACATTTAAACTATTGAATAAACACGAATCATGGAAGTAAAATTTCAAAGTGGCTTTGTGGTTTAAAGCAGTTTGATGGTCTTTGTTATGACAATGGGCTGGTGTTGACTATGGTGTCTGCTGCCCCAGGTGGCCAGGAGGACCTAGAAAGCAGTCATGCTGTTGCTCGACTGTTTTTCCTGAAGGGGAGGGAGGGTGCTGCTGCCACAGGTAAAGCACATTTTGACAGGGGGTGTTACATAAGTTACTCTGCATGTCACTTTCATTATTTAGATTCTGGGCAGTACCCTGCATTATGAAACCTTTGCCAAAATTTAAAATGTCAGGGACTTCACAGTCCCGCTTCATGTTCTTAAGGCTTCTTCAACTATGTTTAAAAATGTACATTAGCACTGAGCATCTCAACTGGGTGAAAAGATGGCATGTGTAAAAAACTATGAGCTGCCGTCGATACACTAAATATAGATGTAATGGAAATAAACTGTATAGCTTCAGTGTTTTGTATGTAGGAAAGACATTTAGACAGTCACTGAGAGATCAGAGACCCTCACATTCTTACGCATGTTGCAGATAATTTTTCCATGCTGTGAATCTCTACCAGTAAAAAACTATGGTTGGTCGTAGGTGGAGCGGACCTTGTATCATGTGGTGGCTCGGCCCAGGTGCGGTTCTGGAACGTGACGCGGGGCTGCCTCGTGGCTCAGTTTGTTGCTCACGCGGAATCCAGCTCCATCGTCATGACGGTTGACGAGGGGGGAAGATACTTGGTCACTGGCAACATGGATGGAGAAGTGAAAGTGTGGAATATCCAGGTAAAAGAGAAGGAACTGAGGCTGGCATCACTGTCTGGATTTGCAGCCACTGAGCTGCATGCTTCACTTCTGTCTATGCCAAGTGTGACATGATGCATCTCCTTTAATTGGAGTTCTGGCTTTTTGTGGGTTTGTTCAGATGGAAGTTTCTTGATGGAGGAGCATAAGGAACTGGAGAGGACATTTTTTTTTTTCCTTTCAGATGTCAGATTCTGTCACGTCAGCGTCACAGATGAAGGACAGCTAACATGGTTGGGGGGTAGGGAGGGTCATGAGAGGGGAATTGGATCCCTGGGGGGGGTGAAGGGGGGCTGCCTGCCTCTGAAAGCTGGGAACTATAAATATAATATTCAATTTCCTCCCTCCCTCAGGTGTTTAAAGCCATCAGGCACACATCGGAGCTGTGAGACAGGAAGGAGGCTTTTAAGAAATATCTTTTTCACTCAGCAGTCACATCAGAACTGTGCTGTTGTCCTTGAGAAATAAAGCATCCCTGACAATGGAGAGGTGTGATTGATGAGGAGAGGAGAAGCTGTTTGTCAATTTGCACACCCTTTCCTGAAATACGGCTACATGCACCAGCAAGGATGAATTGTACGAACATTTTGCGTTATCGATTTAATAACTCATCATCATTTCTGGCATCAGACGGCCCGGCCCTCTGGTATAATTGCGCTGCTGATTCTGTGAAGGATTGCCGTAGGTTCTCCCGATAAGTGTTGTCAGCCAGAGCGGTTGTCAACAGGTGTGTTTCTCATCCTCAAACACCTCAAGGTGGAAGGTTTCATTACCTTCTCACGCGTTTCACTCCCACACGCCCCTCAGAGCTGCCAGTTTCATCTCGTCTCTCTTGTTGACGGGCTTGTCCTGCTTTTGTGCTCCTAAGCTGCTGTCAGTCAAGAAAACAGGCTCTCTCATTGGCGACAATGCTTTGTGGCTGCCTGTCTGCCAGGGTTACTGCCTTGTCCCGGGCCAGGATGTGATCTACGAGGCCCCGGAGCTGTTGTCCTGTTTCCGGCCTCACACAGACTACCTGACCCATTTGGAGACATGCGTCCACAGAGGTCGGCTCCTTCTCCTGTCGGCCTCTGCGGACTGCAGGCTCGTCCTCAGCCACCTGCCTGGACCCAGCATTGGCACGTTTGGACAGGTGAATGCCTGAAGTGCAGGGACATCTGAGCAGAAAAGGGGAGTAAAACACAGGCAACTATTGCACATTG
Organism: Chitala chitala; assembly: GCA_025773905.1. Lineage (NCBI taxonomy): Eukaryota > Metazoa > Chordata > Actinopteri > Osteoglossiformes > Notopteridae > Chitala > Chitala chitala. Next base: position 821,143 of record JABJVR010000032.1, read on the forward strand.
TAATGAAATGTGTTGTGCAAGCGTGAGAAAATGTGTTCAGTAAATGCTGGTTGTCAGTAATACGACACGGAGCATGTGACCTACGGTAGATGAAGAGTCTGAATGCTTCGGTTTATTCTTGTGGTTTCTGGCTGGTTTCCCATTCAGCCGTGTGTTGTCAGTTCCACTTGGTTCCCCTCACACCCTGGTGGTCTGTCCCAGGAGGCACGCTGGAACCTGGATGAGATCAGGGAGGAACCACAGTCCCTCAGCAGCCCAGCAGAGGAGCAGCTGATTGGCTCAAGCAGTGAAGAACCACTACACCCCGCCAACCGTCCTGAAGACACCCCATTGGTCCACAGCCCCCAAAACCCTGGGGCTCAACCGGCCTTCCTGGACCTGGAGACTGACGTGAATGGTGCGGACAAAGTCCACCTGTAAGTTTGACGCCCAGCAGTGTGAAGGGCGGGTTAGACTCACCATGACTTTGAATGTCTCATACATCTAAATCCAGTTGTGTCGAAGAGGAAAAAGGGTTTATAAACGAGTGATGTGCATGATTGACAGTTCTTTGGACCAATTAAAAGCAGCAGATACAGATTCCATCAGGACCTGAAACCACTGTCAGTCAGTCATCTTCTATACCTTATTCCTGGTGAGGGTCGTGGGAGAGCCTGGAGCCCATCCCAGAATACATAGGGCACAGGACACACACACTAATCAACCTAACCTGCATGTCTTCAAACTGTGGGAGGAAACCAGAGAACCCAGAGAAAACCCAAGAGAACATTCAAACTCCACACACACACACAGACCCAACAGAGGAATTGAACCCCAGGCCTGGAGGTGCAAGGCAACAGTGCTAACCACCACACCACTGTGCCACCTTGAAACCACTGTTTTAAATGTAATGTTTCTTTCTCTAATTTGCATGACAGACAAGTGGTTCCTAAGCTTTGTATCCAGAGCCTATTGGCTTTTCTGTTTTAATTACACTAGCTAGGCAATTTGTCTGTTAACTCTTACAAGCTTGTGAGTTTTTATCATATATTTTTAAAATAAGGTAATTTAATTGATTAACATTCTCCTTGTTTTACCAAAATAATACACATTAGGTAATGTTAATTATGACGTATACCATTCACTCAGTCGCTCTGATAACTTGTAGGAAGTCTTAATTTCCTAATTTGCTTTAACATAGTGGTATTAGAGGACATAACCAGAAACATTTTATCCACAGTTTTATTTATGTGTTCATTAGTACCAAAACATCTCGGAAAATTCTCTCGCTGACAATTAAAACCAGTAGAGATGTCAGAATCAGTCAATGACTTAAGTGTAATTAGCCAGTTCTGGCAAAAACGTGTACATCTAACAGTAGGCATGCTCGAGATGAGCAAAATCTCTACCATGGGTGTCATCTGCCTAGCATTACCCAGACTCTGTATTACTGAAATGGGTAGCTCGGTTCTTATTACCGTAGAGTTTCATCAGCATTACAGCCGCAGAACGTTTGTCAAATGCATAGGTGAGCAGTTCTTTATTAGTGTCATTATTTGGTCTTGAGTGCCTCTACACAGAGTTTGGAGGGAGAGCACGTGCCAGAATGGGTGGAAAATCAAGCTCGAACTGTGCCAGCCTAGGCACTAAACTGCATGCCACGTTTGAGTTGAGTGTTTTTAATGCGGAAAGGTGCAAGGCGTGGAAGGTCATGAGGCTGTGGAGGGTGGCTGGACAAAAAATGATCCGTTGTTTGCCAAGCCCCCGAAGCAGGAAAGCAGCAACTGGCCAGAGTTAGTGTTATGGGGTGCCTTTATGTCTCAGACTTGCTGAGGTTTTGTTTTATATGCGAACACTGGAGGAAAGCTGGCTTAGCTGTTAGCAGTGAAGCCTTAGGACACAGAATGGGATTTTATGCTATAAACAGTACTGAGCATTCTCAGAGCAGGTGGAGCTCTGTGCATCCTCAACCAGCTGGTACTATAATAACCAGTACTGTGATAGTCCTTGTTTCTGCCTCCAACTACATTTAGCTGTGTCCCTGTTGACGCCGCTGCTGCGATTCTGTGCACATCACGGCAGCGGTGCGTAACATTTGTGCAGGAGGTGGTAAGAAGCGTTGTAAGGAGCAGGCATGTTCCGAGCAAGGCTGTGGCCTTGGTTACGCCCGAGGCCTTAAGGATTACCGCCTAAGGGCTCCCGCTGTGTTTTGCCCGTAGCTCATGGATGACTGCCATTCTGGAGAGCAGGAACAAGGAGAGGAGAACGACTCAGGAGAAAGACGGCAGGCGCTTCCCGTGTGAGGAAATGCCAAGCGGTGGCGGTAAGGCTGCTGTCACTTACATCCCAGCGACAGCAGTGTGAGAATTAGATTAATTACTCTGAGATGCAGGTCAGAGCTGAGCACTGTAGGTAATTTTGCTGTTGT
>JABJVR010000032.1:823649-849091 GCA_025773905.1 Chitala chitala
GGGAGGTGTTCCGGACATGTCCCACCGGGAAGAGACCCCGGGGAAGACCCAGAACACGTTGGAGGGACTACGTCTCCCGACTGTCCTGGGACAGCCTTGGCATCCCCCCGGAAGAGCTGGAGGAGGTGTCTGGGGAGAGGGAAGTCTGGAGGTCACTTCTTCGACTGCTGCCCCCGCGACCTGGCCCCGGATAAGCGGCAGAAAATGGATGGATGGATGGATGGATGGAATATGAAAATTATTGGCTGACACAAAGACATGGGCGTTGTATGTTGGGACCAGCCCTGTTAGAAGAAGTAGTGGGTCTCAGATAACATCTTTTACCTTAGAACAACTCTGGTAAGAGAGTGCTGGTCCAGCACTTTAAAGCTGGACAAACCCAGGCAGATGAAAAAATGAGGAGGCTAGGCAGAGTGACAGGGTGAAAGTTTGAGCTCCTGAGACAAGCAGCTTGAGCACCGGGCACCTATAAAATGCCACATCCTGTGGAAACAGCAAGTGTGGCAGCCACACATCGGTAGGCCCTGCATGATATATACCTGTCGTTTTTCTAATTTAAGTTTTGTTCTTCTTGTTTTTGCATCCTGTGTTTTCACTCGAGTGTTTTTTTGAACAAGCCAACGTCCCTGTGGGGCCGCCCTGTGCCTCTGGAGTCAAAGGCAGTCTGGCAGACAGTTTGGTGTATCCCCTCCCAGTTGGCAGTGATAGCATCGTGCTAATCCCCAGCCCATTCTGCCATCATCGTGTAGGACACGGTCTCTCCCCCAGCAAGCCCACCGAGCACAAAGGAGGAAGCTAATCTGCTGGAAAGTCCTTTCACCTGAATCCAAGTTTCATGCACTGGCAAAGAGTGGAGTTGAAATCTCTTTGGGTTTTTTTGTTATTGAAAAATAGGCAATAAAAGTGAGAAATGAATCAAACAATTTCCTGGTGGGAATGCATTATGGGAAATCAGAGGTTCTTCGTGGGGAAAAAAAACTGAGGTGATGTTGGATAATCTTTCATTATTGATGACAAGCAGATGCAATGTACATATTGTCGCAGATCTATGGGGACTAAGCAGACGGGCACTTGCTCCAGTGTTCTGGGTGCCTTTGTGTTGTCAAAAGGTCAAAGGTCATGTGCAGTTACATGTTGAACCTACATTGATGAAATGGACAATGGAATTTGTAAGAAATGGAATTTTGGCTTTCAAAGCCAGTGGTTGTAAAAACAGACATTTTATAGACATGACACAACCCTGTGTGTTATGTTTTACTGAAACACAACATTAAATTGTGTTGGGATACCTACTAATCTGACTGTATTTTTCTTATGATAAAATAATTTCTTTAAAAACGTTCCATTATTGGATAATAGATATCCATTAGTAGCAGTGGGTGTTTTCTGCTAACACTTAAAATTTCTGTATATACTGCTATAAGTGGTTTTTATGAATAATGGGTACGTGCAAAAACAAATTATTGTTTTTATGTTTTAATTTTATGCATTTAATAAATGCCATTTCTGCTTGATGCATGTGTCCAATATACAGTTATACCTTTAAGATGATCAAAAGAAGGCAAATGATATCTCAACACAATAATAAAATGGCTGGAGTGTATTGTTTACGTCTTGTTTTGAAATCTTTTAGATCATCCAGGTGCAGATGCATTATCAATTAACATGCCAATAACATGTAACCCGATGCCATTACAGCACTTCACTAAAGAAAATGTACAATTTCTTCATGTTTTAATTAACCTTATTTGTTTATTGGTGAAAATAAACGGAACAAGTGCTTCTAAATGACTAACTTTCTGAGTGACGGATTTGTGCTATAACTGAAGCAGCTAACTCCTGCTTTTGGGACACTCAAACTCCTTTTTGCAGTGATAAAGCTTGTTTGACCTGCCAGTTTTGATAAATCTCCTCAGCTCCTCGCTGCAAGGCCATTTGCATTCACCTGACCCCGTATTTTGGTGCTATTGCAAGGGACATCCATTAATTACGCACTTATAAATAAATATTACAGCACACATACACTGAGTCCAGCTTTGGAGGACCAGAGACGGAGCCGCGGCACACATCCTGTTGTGCATACAGAGCAAATATCATATGACACTTTCGTTGTGTGTGTTCAGCAACTTTTAGGTAAGTATAAAGAAAACCTTATTCTCTATTAACCAACCTATCCTTAGGGTCCCTTTGAACGGATACCTGATAGAGCAGGCAGTGTAAAAAGAATGATGTCCTATCTCCTGTGAAAACAGCCTTTTCAATTTGCTGTCCCAGGAACAGGAGTTTTTCTTTTGTGCTTAACAACAACGTCTTATATAATTTCTGTCACGGGGGCTGAGCGGTTGCTTAAGCAGATATGTTAGAATCAACAGACACGTGTATTCAGAATTTGTTAGGAAGGGGATGGGTGCTGTTTCAAACAAATGCCCCTGAGTAAATGCGTAACACTCATGCATGCAGGTGTGGGAGGGCACATAAACACGCGCGCACGTGCGCACACACACACACACACACACACACACACACACACACACACGCAGCTACAACATAAGTTGCCATCCTTTTGGGTATATTGTCTCAAAAGCTGTACCCAGGAAAACCTGTACCCATGCTGAGATGCACTTGCATGTAAGTAATGTGAGTGGCGCCAGGGTCCGCAGTTGTGTGTTCTGAGTGGTTATGTGCCAGCAGGATATCATTGTTTCATATGTCCTCACTTGCTTTGATGTGTTGCCCATCTGTGACCTTGATGTTCAGTTTCTTTAGTGAGCTCTGTCTGAAAGCAAGTCTATGAGTGCAAGTGCCTGCATATGTGTGTATGTGCTACTATGTGTGTGGGAATGCGTGTGTAAGATTTCAGCCTCATCAGCTTCAGCGCTGTGCCAACATTTTATTCTTTGTACTTCAGAGGCCCCACACAGAAAAGTTCATAAATGACAAGAGTAACCATTGAAATGGGACTTTCACCCCCCATCAGATTGTGTGTGTGCGTGCTCACACCTGTAAGCACTGAAGAAATCAGATATATATTTTTCTTTCACTGCACCAGATTACAGTGATGGGCCTTGCTTGGTGTGCCCGGTTTGGCCGCACTTCATCTTTTGCAGCAGAGAAGCTGCGGAGAGACGCCCAAAGGGGGCGGCAGAGCAGCCGATGACACAGCTCCGCATGTCTGGTGTCCAGGGTGACAGGTGCTGTACACTGACTGAGGGTAGCCTGGGACAGCTCAGGAAACCTGTCACCCCAGCACAATCTGCACTTACCTCCACAGGCACCATAAGCTGCAAAGACATTCGTCAAAATATAGTTTTTTTTCAATTTCTCTTCTTCTTTTATCTCCAGTTTTGTAAATAATAATTTGCAATATGTGTCTAGACAACAATATTAATGTGAAAACAAATTAACGCACCTGGATACATTCTGCTGCTGCAAGTATACACGTTTTTTTTTCCTTAATGACCTACACAGCGCTCTTTTAAGGTTAGCTGGACCGTGATTGGCCTGTTGGGGTCTGCCTGTATCATCTGCCGCCTCTCTCCATCTGTTACTACCGGTTACCGTACCAGGAATGATCAAGGATGTAGCGTGAACGCATGCGCAGAACAGATAATGCCTGAGAATCTATGTGTACATGCGTATTTATTACATTATATGCAGATATAGACGAATACGTGTGGAAGGAAAGGCTGTTATGTAAGAAAATAAAATCCATTATGAAGACTTAATGGGCTTTTATTAAACGTGTTGCAGAAGAATACCTCTCTCCAAAGCCATTGTGGAGATGATTATTTATAACAACTTCCAGCAGAGTATAATTCCGACACCTAATTGCAATCAGAGCCTGAGAAAGAGGATTATATTCAGCATTCCCATCGTGCTTGATTAAACGTTGCTGCTCCTTGCCTGTTTACCAAACTCTCAGCTGAGCAGCTTACCTTGGAAGCTGGGCAGTTTCTGTCCTGTAAATGAATTACATGCTCTGTTTATGGAGAACTTTAATCATATTATGAAAGTGCTTGGAAGCCAACATTAGCATTGCCTGTGAATTTCCTAATTCTTTTTACATCCCCAGTTACTTTTGCACGCATTTATTGAGGGGTTTTAAAAAGCACGCCGCTTAATTACTGGCGTGCAGCAAAGGAGAGCTAAGAATCTTGAATTTCCACAACTTTTTGGAAGTGAAGTCTCACCAGCGGTTAAAAGTGATGTGGACAGCATTGTACTTGACCTCTGCGCAGAGGTGACTTTTCAGCTCAGAATTTTCACTTCAGTAACAGGAAGAATGTGTTTCTAAAACACGTCTCGTTATTCGGGACTCGGCCCAAGTTTCAGGAACATCTCCAACACCATGGCGCTCATCAGGCAGTGTTGATCGAGGTTCTGTCACAGGCAGGTCATCAGTGAATTGCCGGCAGGAATTTGCTGTGCTGCTTTCTGACTGGTCGACAGCTTCCCATGGAGCCCCAAATGGTCCAATTAGCTCAGGTTAGAGCTTGTCAGGAAGCTCAAGGCGCTGCATCCCCTCACCTCTGCTGTGCTCAGAGGCCAAAGGTCACGTGAAACCTACAAAATGCATTTCTCTCCAGTACCACTTTATTCTGCAAATGCAGACTTTATCACCAAGCTATCACTAGCAGATGTTATGGCCATGGGCCAACAGGAGACATCTGTGCACCACCTTTTGTCTATCTCCTCTGGAGTAGGCGGTGCTCCTAAAAAGGATATTCTTAATCATCGCCATGACTACTGCTTCAGCATTCTTAAACAGCAAAGTTGCCACCCATTTCAGGAGTGCAGTAAATACACGAGAGGACGCAAATGGCTGCGGTATTGTGATAATGCTCCGAATAGTTTTCCTGATGTGTATCTTGTTGCATGCTCCAGTTAGCACAGAGCTGCTCCTTGAAATGGCCAGCTCTCCTTGCCTTCACACTTTACCTTCAGGGAGAACAGTGGGAGGCTTTTTCTTGGCTGCCCCACACACATCCACATATTGCCTTAGTCCTAGACATGTGAGCATCGCTCCTTGGTTTTTCACTCATTTATGACAATGTTGACTAGGGCTGTGGAGCTTTAAACTCAAAGAGAGAAGATGCCTACAATAGCTTTGAATAGAAGCAGGTCTATTCAGAGGAAAATTGGACGTTTAAGCTAGATGATACACCATAACTAAACAGATCACAGAACAAATTAATTGGTTTGCTGGTTCCTGCAGTCATTATGCAGTTTGGAGCAGTTGTATATGAAGCAGACTTATCAGTTTGCAGATCCAGATTGATTAAAATATGAAGGACTAGAATGAGTAAAAGACCAATCAGGTTGTAGATAAACATTATACTGTTTGCTGAATTTGTTGATTTAGGTAATATAATATGTGTAGATCACAATGTAAAAAAAAGCTTGGTGTGTTATCATTCAGTTGTCTGGTGTGACATCTAAAACAATCCAATTGGCTTAAAGCACATCACGTGAATGTACTATGTTTAGTGATTGTAAAAAAAGGCTGAGAGTTACTGAGACATATCCCCGAACGCTTGAATGTCAACCTTTTTTAAAACGATCAGGCTGACCTCCTGCATGCTTCTGCTAAGGAGGGCGTGATTAAGTTTTTATGCATCTCATTACAAGTGTTCATATAGCCTTCCAAGGTGAGGATGAGGAGAGTGTGGTCACACCATCGAGCTGCACGTGGCGGTTAGGCCATCACTCTCAGGGCTCCATTGATTCTCCTTGCCCTGAGCCCGTTTCTCTCTCCAATTGAAAATTGCACAAAAGGCCCGCATGCCGAAGTCATGCCGCTCGACGAATTGTATCGCCTGGCTGCGCTCGTCTCCTATCTGATTGGCCGGGGGGGTGCGAGCACATCCTGAGTGACAGCAGCTGCTTCTTTAAGTGCATTAGTGAAATTGATCTCATTACGGCTCTTTGGGTTTGCCTGCCAGTCTGGCTGAGGTGCAGCTTCCTGCTGGAGTGCGGACTTCCACACGAATGGTTCCTCAACATGTCCCCTCTAGTCCTCGTTCATGTAGGAAATCAATACTTCGCCGCTGCAGCTGGCAGTGACAGTAGGTGTGTGTGTGGGGGTTTGAAGTACAGGATGATTGTTAGAGCTTTGCGTTCAGTGACTAGAAGGTATGAATTGAACTAAGCTGTTACATTGATTAATCCGCTTGATTTTAATTTCAGTCGCATGTTAAGAGCATAATCAAGTTTCAGCAACAATTGTTTGCATATCGTGGTATAAACTGTGATATACAGTCATATTTATGTATGTGTGTGTGTTTTACGTTACTATTCAGTTGCACAGCAAGTTGGTGATGAAAGAATGAGACACCTTATGAAAAAGTTGACTCATAGCTTTGGGTAAAAAAAAAATGCGTGGTCAAAATTTGCTGCAGGGAAGAACAATTTGCCCATAGAGACAATGGAGATTGTTACAACTATAATGTGGGGAACATACAAGTAGCACCTATGAAAGACACACTAAACAACTTGTAGGTGTAAGTTACCAATTACCTTAGCGTGAATTTGACAGTTTGTGTTGACATCCATTAGCACGTTAACACGTTAGCACGTTGGCTCGTTGGTGTAACCGATGCAGTGCCTTTGCCCTCTAGAACAACAACGCTCCCCCATATGCTTCTCTGCACCTGTCTGGTTGGCAGCCATAGGTCACACTGGGCTGGGATAAGGGCTGGGGGGCAGAGTTAGGTGCTCACCCTGGGCATGGATATGGGAGGGGGAATGAGGAGGTGGTTCGCTGAACATTTCCAATATTTCTGGATCTCCTGTGGCAAGGCAGGTGCCACCAGACACTCAGTCAGGAGTGAAATGAATTTGGCCATGTTGTCTTGGTTCTTGAAATGGGATGAACATCGATGAAAAAAAAAGTGCCCCAGAAGGTCACAATTTATACCTGCTCTCTCCGGTGGCCTGGGCAAGAAAGAAAGAAGGGGAGCGAAAGTAAAGAAAAATAAACAAAAGAGAAGGAGAGAAGAATCTGTGTTGAGGCTAGACGCCTGGGTGGTGGACAAGTGTGAGTGGACAGGAGGAACAATCAATGGAACACTACAGACTACAGGAGTGGATCGGGCACGACGTAGATGACCTCGAGGTCCTAACGATCCTCCTGGTCCCAGAGTACGTGGATGAGACCGAGCAAAGCCGAGACAATCTTCTCTCCCCTGCACAAAACTGGCCCAAGGCCCAGAGCAATTTTCAATTTTCCATTGCGACTGGCGCAAAGTGCAGACACAAAAGATGATTTTATTGGTACACTTCCACAGTGACTGGCTCAAAATATAGCCCAGAATGCTGATTTAATTATTATATTTCCACAGTGATTATCTCATACTAGATTCCTGAGTGCTGATTTAATTATTATATTTCTTGCTGCTGTCTTCAAATGAGAAAAGAGAACGAGTAGGGAAATTTTGAAAACGCCAGACAAAGGTTATAGGTGGGAAAAAAATCTTTCTCGTTGATGATGTGAAGCTCTGAATAACCGTACAGACTGGTGTAGTAATCAAAATGTTAACCTTTATTATGCTTCAGATGTATATAGAGGGCATGCGTCTCTACCTGCCTACATTACTTTTTTCCCAGCAGGCTATTGGTGCAGCAGAGAAAAGCCCTAAGTAGGACCACATAACCGACATGTATTCCTCTTTCACAGCCTCTTTGACATTATGCATGTCTGAGGTCACATCATCCTCATTGCTCATGCATTGGACCACCCTCATCCCAGGGTATTCACCCAGCTGACCTGTGGCATGATGGGACTTGTCATTGTTTTTGTTTTGAGTCACTCCTTTTGTGGAAGTCAGTTTTCACTCCCTACCTTCATTTTTTCCCCCCACACTTTTCTCTGTACACCAGCTCGTGATCAAGATGGATAGTGGTTGTCTCTTCCCATTACTGGCACAAAAAAAACTGTCCCCTAAGGCTACCACCAGCTCCCCCCTCCCCGCCTGTCCCCACAGCTGCAGTCTACAGCTCTTGGCGTCTCTTGGTGAAGGGTAAGTCGGCATGCATGGATGGTCTCCATTAAGCTCATCATCTCCTCTTAGCTATGTACTTCATTACATTTACCTAGAAGTCCACTGTGCTGGCTTACCAAAACACCCTGCTCGGGATGGACCGTTACAAAGTTAATTTAGTAATGAGGATGAATCTTCCTCATTCGCAATGAAGCTTTATCATTTTGGATATTGTCAGAAAAAAAAAAAACATTTAGTAGCATAATAATCATTTAATACCGGAGAGGAGCTGTTGTAAATTACCACTGCTTTGTTGAAGTAGTATCTGGTGGTCCATCACTTTGCCATGCTAAATAGAATCTGATGTAGTGTAAAGTGGATTCATTTTTAATGTTTATAAGGCATATGCATGGAACAAACAGGAGCGTCACCTACAATGCAGATCCGTGTATGCACAGTAACTGTCTAGAACAGGGAACAGACATCCACCCTCTACCTTCTCTCTTTACATTTTTTTTGTACTGTGTGTTTGAGTTAGCATCATGACAGCGCTGTAATAGATACTGCTTGCAGTTATATACATTTGGCAGATTTGCTTTGTGCTTGTAGCAAAAAGGTCTGCCAGGATTGCTCTGGAGCATCTCCTTATTTTCTCTGTCTTACTTTAGGAAGTTTGGTGCTTCGAAGGCTAGCGTGAAATTACAGTTTTCTGCACTTCTCCTTAATAATCAGTGACTGAATTGATCGGAATATCATCTTAGGTTTCGGTTTCATGCTTTTATTTTATTTTATTTATTTATTTATTTTTTTTTTACAAATGCGCTGGCCTGAAGCCACCAGACATTATTGATAGCGAATTACTGATTTCTGTGTCTGTGTGGGTTGGCAGCTGTGTTACAGCTCCACCACTGTTCTGAGGCGGTCCCGGACTCACAGAGATACACAGTACAAAGCAATCTATACAAAATCATTTCAGAACAGAAAAGGCAGAGGACGCTGGGTAATAACAATAATGGTATCTCTAATCTTGGCCGCAGAGGCAATCTCGTTCTTTTCATTGGCTTTTGGACCGAGATCGCCGCGGCTGTCCTTGAAGAAGAATGCCAGAGTGAAGCACTAGGGCTGGCGCTGTAGCCGAAATCACACCTGGGGGGGGGTGAGGCAAGTGCCCTAGGGCCAGGAAGGTGCATGTGAGCCTTGTGGGCTGCGTGGTCAGAGCTGTCACAAGGGCTGATGCCAGAGGCTCTGTTTGATAGCTCAGTTACATTTCTTCTGGGCCAAAGAGCAAAAGGTCAGGAAGAAATGTAGAACTTGCTGGTGACCACACTATGTTTGTGTGTGTGCGTGTGTGTATGTGGACCTCAGGGCCAAGAAGTGCAGATCCTTCTCCATAAAGGTTTTGAGGTGAAGAGCTCCTCAAGCAGACCACAGGGAACTATCTTTTTGTTCCGTCATCTTCAGAACCTCAAAAAAAAAAAAACAAAAAAAAAAAACCCTGGAACACCACAAGCTATGTAATCAAAGTAGCACTTTGTTTAATTTTATTTTGGGTTATTAAAAGTTAATTCTTTTTGTAAAATTGTATGTTACTTTTGTACTCAAAAATATGATTGCTGCACTAAATTTAAATGTTAGAAAATGCATGCAAAAATCAAGACAAGATTCATGACATGCAAAAAAAAAATAAAAATTCAGACATGTTTTAAACTAATGTTTAAGAGTCCACTCTTTTTAGATTTGAAGAGGGATTGAATTTTCACTATGGCTTACTACAATGAACCTGTTCCAGATTGCTTAGCACAATGAAAAAAAAAAAATTTTCTTTTTTTTCTGTATTCCAAATGACCTCAAAAAGCAGTCACAAACATGGCTGTGAATTTTTCTTCTCATTTAGTTAAGAAGTCTGGTTTGAGAGTTTGTTGGTACCTGGAGGTATGAGGGACACAGAGACGAGGATAAGGTCCAGTCTGGGGAACGTATGCGGGCTTCTCATCTAAAATGGCCAGGTCAGGGCTGAAAAATGTTGACACTGCCCCAGTCGTGTTGTCACCCAACTGTAGTTTCCATTTAGTAGATTTTTTTCTGTTTTTTAGCAGACGTTTATGTATTTGGGAAAAAAAGTATGTATATATATATATATATATAATATTTAATTATTTTTAATATTCGGGGTAACAGGTGGTTGTAAAACTTTCCTGCTCTACATCTGGTGATTATTACATCATGAACATTAACATCTGCACAGATGCTGCTGGCTCTACATTCTAGCTATGCAAGCAGTTGCCTGTTTTCTGACATTGCTGGAGCTCTGTAATAACTCTGAAATATTATCATTTTCCTGGCTTTTTAAAATCATCCTGGATATATTAGGGAAGAGCTCCCCCCCTCAAATTCAGGAGTTTAGTTGTATTTCTCGATTTATTTGTACTTCATATAAATATATATGAAGTACAAATAAGTGTACTTGACAACGTTTATATATTGACAATCCTTTAATGAGAATATATATATATAGTATTTTTTCCATTTAAAGGCAGTGTTGCCATCAAAACAAAACATTCCAACCAACCTTTTCATATCCTCAGTTGTTTTTTTTTTGTCTTACTTTGAATGCAAGTCTAGCACACTCAATCTAAAGTAAAAACTCAATTTAGTAGAACAGGAAATTTTTTTGCTGAATAGTAAATCATTATCATTGCCATTAGACAAAATTGTAACACCTTACTAATTATAGTAATGCACAAATGTACTAGCTGTGCACTACTGATAACAAAACACACACACATACACACACACACAAATTTCTGTGTGTATAAATATGACCACACACGTGTTTGTGTTTCAGTTTTTGTCTATCCAAGTATTTGTCTGTGTCTGCGTGTGCGTGTGTGTGTGTGCGCGCGTGTCTTTTCTTGTATCTGCCTCTGTGCCTGTGCATCTGTTTGCATTTCTCTCTGTGCATGTGTGCGCGTGTGCGTGCGTCACAGTCTGTCTCTGTGCGTGTGTGTTCCTCACTGCCTCCTTGTTCTTCTCTTCTCTTGATTGGATTTCTTCAGCCTGGCCCTGCTGTGCATATTAATTAGGAGGAGCTGCGACCCACAGAGATCCAGATCACTGCAAGAGCATGTGTCTGGGAGTAGGAAAGGCTCCTATAGGTGTCACTGGTGCACTGTAGTCAAGTGTCACCTGCAGCAATGCAACATGGGAAACCAGCACTATTGGTCAGAAAGAGCAGGTCTTCCACAATCATGCTAAAAAACCAATAGCTGCTTATATTGCATTGGTCACAAACAGGGGCAATTTTAAATGGTGTTCAGGAGTAATTTTCAGATCACAGTAGGCTACTCAGTAGTCTTGTCAGCAGTTAACAGAGAGCAGAGTTTGCATTAATCGTTTGTAAGCACCGCCACACTTGAAGCATTCTCTTACACCTGTAAGCTAATGTCATGACTTATATACAGTATAAAAGTTAAAACAAACAAACTGTCAGTGTTCTGCATGGCCATCACTCCCTCCACAGGCTGTGACAGAGAAAGCCAATGGGGGGGGGGGGGTATGACACAAAATGGCTAAAAAGAAGGTGGTGAGAAGGAGGGGGTTTGGAAAAGAGTAAATGTCAGAGGCAATCCTCAGCTCTCCATGAGGACCTCAGTCCTGGAGAAGGAGGACAGCCTTTTCTGGGCTCCGAGCTGGATGATTAATGACGGGGTTTTTGGAAGGGGGTGGGACCGTTGAAAGCGGGATGGACGCTGAAGACAGGTGTTGGGAGCAGGGTTAGTGCCCATTCGTTGTGTGTTTGTGTGTAGGCCTTGTGAGGGAAGTGTGTTAACTGAGGGAGGAAGGAGGCAAGTGAGAAAGTGAAAAAGGGAGAGAGAGATGAAGTGACAAGAGGAGAACATCCCTCCTGCTCATGCTGGAAGAGGCACGGAGAGAAATACGAAAGAGAAACACGTCGGTTTGAACTCCATGTATGTCTGGTATTTGCGTTATTTGTATTGTATCACTGTTCATGTTAGTAACATTACTCTTGTATGATTGGTTTAACTACTACTATATCTGTGGTAACTAATTAAGTAAGAGGAGAGAGAGAGAGAGAGAGAGAGAGAGAGAGAGAAGTAAGATAAAAGAAAGAGCGAGAGAGAGGGAGAGAAGAGTAGAATATTCTGCTGCAAAGATTTTCCCACCAATGCAGCAGCTGCAGCAGACCTTGATAGTCCCTTCATTGTTGTAGTTTGGATACCGCCTTCTTCCATATCGATTGCTTAGCATGACCTCTGACCTCGTCTATGCTTTGATCTCCGTGCTCACCTGAAAAGAAAACTCAGTTATAATAAATATAAGCTTATTTAAGAACTCAACCATATAACTCATTAAGAAAAAAAAAGTCAATTTCAGAACAGGAAGATAAAATGAAAAAGGATTTGTGAAAGTAATCCCAAAGTACATAGTGACGTACACCATGGTCATGATGTGGAGATGAAGATGGGCTTCCCGGCAGGACCAAGGCTTGGCTGTGCACGTCCAATCAGGCCCTTGGGTCCAGGCAACAGCCACAGGTGAGTGGACGTCAAAGCGGAGAGATCTACAGCTGATATGAGACAGGCCCCCATACGCTAGACATTTGTACGGTACTGCAGCAGGGAGGGGCGGTTTACAGCATGTACATCAAGCTCAGAGGCGGCTCTCTCCATGCACCTGAGCGATTGTGAAGCGGACATGCCTGCATTTGTGCAAAACTCCTTGCTGCCCCCTACCCCCGAATATGACAGATGGGGGAGGCTGTGTTTGGAGAGGAGCAGCTAAGCAATAGGATGAGGAGCAATGAAAGTGTGAGGATTTGGAGCAATGAAAAGTGACGACGCTGTAAACTAATATAGCGCCATCCCACAGAAGGTCCAGTTTATCTGGCCTGTCTCTGCCTTCTACAAGGCAGGGAAACTTGTCATGTAGATTAATCAGGGTTTCTATCTGAAGTGAATTACTTTCTTCTTTTTCTTCTCTTTTACGCTCTCTCTTTTTCTCTCCCTCTTTCTATTTCCCTCCCTCTCCCTCTTTCTCTCTGTCTGTCTATCTCTCTTTCTCTCTCTCGCCATCTCTCCCTGTTTTTCTTAGGTTCTCATTTTCCCAATGCGAAGTCACATTGCAGGGGGTAAAGTTTTTAACAAGATGTTATTGCAGATATTCTTGAAGTATCATTAATCATAATAAAGGCATGTTCTGGGTAATTAATTGTGTTGTAGTGGAGGCAGAGCGAGTCCACAGTGATTGTCTGCTGCTGTATTCGCGCCAGGTCAATCCTCTCTGTGAAACCTCCACGTTGTGTCTGTGGCAGCCTGGTTAAAAGCATGCTTCACCAAATAAAATAATTGGATTGTGGGGAAATACAAGAAGTGTTCTGACAAACATGCAAACGTCTGCTGGTCTTTAACATACTGCAGACCTCCGTTTGTGCCCTTACAAATGGATGCAGAACAAAAACAAGTACGCACTCACACACACACACACACAGACACACATTAATTATATTTCTGGCAGTCTTCAATGTTGTACAATGTTGTCTGTGAGGGTGGTGCAGACGAACAGGACTTTATAGTCAAATACGTCTGTAGAATCAAACAGGCTTGTGCAGAGAGACAGGCCTGAGCAGACAAACAGGACTGCGCAGACACACAGGCCTGCATAAAAAACAGAACTCTACAGAAAAACACACCTGCTCAGATAAACATGCATGCTCACACAAACAGGCCTGTGCAGACAAACAGGCTTTGGCAGTAGACAAATCATGAACGGTGCTGAAACGAGGCCAGAGCTTCTCCTATGTGGCCACCAATGTCTCTGAGGAATTTTCTTAAACTGTGGAACAACACAACAGTAGAACCAGGAGTCCTGCCAAAGTGGGCTCTCGTGTCCCAGTATTAATCAGGGATTATCCATCTTCAGATACCAGGGGTATGGCTCTTTCATACTGCATACTGAAGAAAAAACAAAGACACATTGTCCTCAGGAAAAATACTACAAGAATTAGCTGTGCAGAAGTAGAGCAATTTCTTTTGCTTTAGTTCAACGATACAAACAAGCAGTACCTACCATAGTAGTCAAGAACAGAGACCTCTAAATTCAGGTTAAATCCCACGATGAGCCTTCCTGTTGTAACCTGAAGGAAGATGGTTATTTGAAGGGAAATATTATTAATGGCTTCAGCTGTTGTACCAATCTGAAATGTCAGGCTATTTGCAATGCAAAGATATGCAGAGGTGCAACAATGTTAAAATCTTCTCAGCGTTCCATCACAAAGCTTGCTTCCTCTTGTCCTGACACATTTCTGATTTGCTTAAACACAAAACATAATAATGAATAGAACAGAATAGTGCATTTTGCTTTTGCTGTGTAATGCCCACGAGAAACATATGCCATCTGCTGCTGTCTGTGTTTTCCACCTGTAAGAGAGGCACACATCGGATTTTCCTTAACGGTTCATCATAAGGTAAATGTATGACCATAAAAATGCCAAGCTAATAAAAAATGTTTCCCCAACTTGCAACAATGAGATAATTTACCTTGCTGCAGCCGATATGGAGACAAGCAGGGAGGGGGGATGGAGTCAAGGCTGAGGACTCTGCCACTCTGCCCAACAGTGTAGTTAGTGGAGAAGATTTCCACCAGTAAGCGGAGCACAGCTGATCTGAAAGCATCTGTTACATCTGTGCTATAACTCATAATAACTGGGAACATGTCACTAAAGCAGACACTAGTGCTATATCTGCACAAGAGCGGATCCACTCTATGATTTGTCCTACTACCTGTTCAGCTCCAGAACTTTGTATTTCTGGGATTCATTCTTCATCACATGCTGTTCAATGGTTCAAGGCTGCGACTAGGCTCCGGGGGAGCTACCTCAGTTGCCGCTTATGTTCTCAAAGTCGGCTGTAAGTTATGACGAGTAGAAAAAGAGATAGATGCTTGTTTTATGACCAGGGGTGCAATGGTTATGCTATGTAATGTATATGGGGTGGCTTACCAGGCACCTCACACAACAGGTGAAGTTATTGCACTCTGTACACAACAGCACCCATTCTTCCTGTACGTTTACTTCCGATGTTCATATTTTAGTGTTTTCATGGATCACACGTGGCACAAAAATGCGTCCTTTTTTCTGTTAACCAAACACCATGAAGTTGAACAGCCTGTGCGAATTGTTCTGCAGAAGGTCGCAACGTGAATTGTTAGGGCAGCCAAGGTAATGCACGCCTGCCTCAAATTTTTGTAGACAATGTTTAAGCCTCCATGCCGTCACACAGATTTGAACTTGTACTTACAGGTGAAACATTTACGCCAGGCAAAAAACCACTCCATTTCATCCATCTCATAAAGACGTCAACACAGAAATACGGATCTAAGGGTAGAAATTATTCATGGAAAGACGTTCTCAAAAGGACATTTTACTGTAGTTTTTACAGGCTGTATCAGAGAACATGTATGTTTGCCACTGCAGAAAACACTCAATTAATATCCAAACGGCACTTGGATTTAGTTTTCATCTTTCCTCTGGGAGAATTGTGAATACGTCTCTCCCCAGATCTACACATTATGTACTCTATGTACAAGTCATGAAAGAAAGACAGAACCAAGTGATAAAGCTCCCATTAATGATACCTCCTCCAAACCATGGCGGCCTATTGTAACTCAGAGGGATAAGAATGTGGAGTTTAAAATATATCTAAAGAGGAGAATCAAGATGTACAACTTCATTGTCATCAGGCTATAGACCGCAGAAGGTGACAGATATGTTTCCACAATGAGTATCTGAAAAATCATACGTGGCATTTGGATACTTCACTACAATAAATCTTTACTCGATTTAGGTATCCTCTTTTTAATACTCAGTGCTTTTTTTTAATACTAATGCATTTCATAAAGTGAAATATTCAGCTACATATTTAGCTGCTTATAAAGTTGCATGTTTTATGAGAGGTTCAACAGTCAAGACTGATTAGGTAGAGAATGGACAATCTTCTCCAAATCAGAAGACTCCTTTACAATAACAAACAGCGAGAAAACAGCTACAGCTGCAGACTGTGTGTCGGGCTTCAGTGTAGAATTAAAGACGCTGAAAAAAGCAGGCTACTGGAGCTCTTGCTTGAGACAAATGCTAGATTGACGTGTTTACAACAAGTTTCTAGGTGCAACATTCCATGCACTCTGCAAAAACCTTATAACTTTTGAAGAGTTTGAGAATATGAGATTGAGCAATGGAAAGCAAGAAAAACCAAACACCACCAACAGAAGCATGAACACCTGGGGCACAGAAGAACTGTGTGGTTCTGCAGCTAGGAATCATGATGCAGCTTATACCGCCTTAGGGTACTTTATTTCCATCACCAATTATATCCATGGCTTTAGATGCATCACAGCGCTAATTCAAGAAAACCACCAAGGCCTTCAAATTATAATTATGGGGAGGTGACACATTCTTGGCCTTTGACCGGCGCAGACACATTTGGAACTGTTTACCCGCTGGCTGCTCTGTTTCTACGTTTTCTTTCCAACGTGAAACACGTGCACGCTGGCAGCTCGTTTGATGCTCAACTTGTGGAGGTAGAACTCTGCTCAAGGCGGAGGAGAAAAGAACGCGTCTTCACTGGGAAGCCTCGCTGTCCCTGAGTCATCGCCGCACCGCAGAGCTGGCGCTATTTTGAGAAATGTCAAATTAAGATCTGGGGATTTCCCAGAATTCCTGTTCACGCTGTTGGGCAGAACGGGTTACTGGCAGTGTCCCTGTGCTGTTATGTAATGCTAACTGCCTTAAATTATGTCTAAGTAAGGTAACGCTTTAAAGCAAGTTTTAAGTTCCCAGACTGAAGAACTTTCAAGTGCAATGTCTCACAGCTAGACTTTTGTCGAAAAGCATGCTATAATTTGAGACTGTTGAGAAATGAAGCGGGGGCCATTTCTCTGGCATACTTGCAGACCTTGTGGATGGTGTTGCTCTTTCTCCGGATGATGCTAGGCATGGACGAATGAAGCAGATGTATGGGCCTGGCACACCACTCGCTGTGGTAAAAAGGGCTGCTTTGAAAAAATATGGATGAAAAATACACATTTGAGTTTAAGTGGGAAGAGCACTGAGCACGGCTGCTGTGTAATGCAGACCAGACAGGAACATGTAAAGGTGAGGTTACTGAGAGAGTTACAAGCCAGAGAAGTAGCTGGAAACAGGGGCTCCATCGAGCTCCGTAAAACAAAGATAGACGTATGTGTTATGTGCATGATGTATATTGGCGCACATGAAGGTGACATACAGCTGTGGCAGGAAATATTATCCCCTGCAGAGGAAGACAGACATTCATGGTTCTAAATCCCCAGAATATTCACCAAAAGAAAATATTCATCTTTGGTTTTTATGACAAAATAAATAAAGAAATAAACTATAGTGCTCGCGGTAACGACAAATCGCTTTTCTAAGTTTAAAATTTAGACAGCATTTTTTTTTTTTGTAGAAAAATATACCATGTAGATATTTTATATATATATATATATATATAAGTAGATTTTAAGTGCACTTGTACAGTATATGTCAGCTAATTAGACATTCACTTTTCAGTCTGCAATTTACGAGGTCATTGGCTTTTCGTTTTCAAACCTCGTTTTGGAATCGATTCTGACATATGGTGCACATAAAATGTATTTTTTTAAATGTCTGCAGCTCTACATTTCTGCAACAGCTGTCTAATTTGTGTTAATCGTATTTCAGGAACGTAATTCAGAGTCAAAGTCTTTGACATCTGGTTTTGAACAGCAATCTGAAATGATTTTGCTTGTGTGCTCTTTGTGTACAGTACAAGTATGCAGTTTGTGACTGACCTGTCATTACTCTGATGGGAGTTGTCTGGTCCTCTCTTTAATTAAGTAATTTACTGCCAGGTTGCTGAGTGACTGAGTAATTGACGGTCGTGTTGCTATCTCCCTCTCACAGGTTTTGAAATCGTTTACAGCCGAGCTCCGGTGCTCTGTTGACTTTACGCCTTGCGCTGGCCTCCATGGCGGAAGCCCCTTTTTAATATTCAGAGCTGCGAGAACATAATCAAAACAGACAAGGCTGCGAGAAAGCTGGGGTTTCGCCTGGAAGGGGGGCAATCATCAGACACTTATAATTCTGGTGTTACCATTTCTCTGAGTGCTCAACAGTCTTGATAAAATAATACCAAAGACTGTTAGCTAATGCAAAGATAAAAAACATTAATGCACATTAGCACACGAAACATAAGAAGCCACCAAGATTCCCTGATCCGATGTCAAGAGATGCTTGTTGTTTTTACTGCGCTGCTGAAATACGGCATTTCCTTTCGTGCCGATGTTGTGTCCCCTGTTCTCGTCCCTGGCAGAGCATGGCTCTAACAGGATTGTCATGCAATTTATTCCCAGGGATTCGATGGCGGTGGTAGGCGGGCCTGCGACAAGGCAATGTGGATCGGTGTGTCGGGACAAAAGCAGGCGCTGGACTCTCAGACCGGATTAATCGGTATCCGCTGAGAAATACTCACTGGCTGGAAGATTCAGCTGGAAAACGGGCTGATTAAAGTGGCTCCATGAGGGGAGAAATACAGGGCGGTGGACAGCTGATTTGAGCAGCCAGACGAGGACGTCAACAAGTATGGTGAATGTAACGCTTCCTCTCCAAGAGCCATGGCTGTTAATTAGGCGACAACCTTTGACGCGTGTCGACTGGCTCCAGGGTTCACCTTGCAGCTCTGTGGAAGTGCAGACGCCTCACGGCACACGCCGGCACCAGAGCAGCCCTCACACTGTGTCTGATGAACCGTTTCTACCGAGGGATCTGACGGCGGAACAGGGACTCCGGGAGGTGAAGGACACATCGCTGGATCAGAAAGGCAATTAAGAACTCCATTAGGGGTCATTAACAAGGCAGAGGAGACAAAGAGGGACAGTATCTGCCCACAGACAACCATTTGCTTTTCTTAGTATTTGATGTCAGTTCATTTCCAATGCAGACCCCAGAATCCCCCTAACCAGGGTTGCGATTCAATGACCATGGATCTGCCTTGGACAGTAAGGTTAAATAAGTAAGGCTTTCTTGCCTTTCTGAGACTGCATGAATATCAATAAAGTACCCTTTCTGTTTCCTGATGCATGATTAATTACCAGCAGGTCGTACATGAGCATCATTTTGTCATTCTCCTCATTTCTGTTTACTTCCACATTGTGACCTTCTATGACCTTCTCTTAATTTTCACTTTTATCTACTGTAGAAGCCAGTTGTGACCAGTACAACATAGAGTGACTCATCTCTAATGTGCCTGCCTTGTTGTCTTAATAGATTCATTGTTTATCACAGGACACATGAGGAAGACTCTTTTTTTGGTCACATACATGCAGGGTTAAATAGCACTTAGTTCTTAGTACCCCTACTTAATGTCAACGATAAGCCTTTTTAGAGCCAGCTCCGCAACATGAATAAATGCATTTTTTACAGCCAATCACCCTTCACTATCGTTTTCTAACACACAACTGTCCAAATGCAACAGCAACACAAAAGTAGGGAATTTTCTTAATGTGGTATGAACAGTACTCATATTGGGACTGATCATTGGAACAATAATTGCACTGCACTCTGAAGAGTTTGAAATTAGATACAGATCTTTTAACTTAGTAAAGTGAACCAGTCGCTTACTAGCTCATTCTCTTAATTCACTCTCAGAATACGCGCACACAAGTGACCTCTGTGTTTAAGCAACCGGCGTAAAAAAAAACGAACTCGTGGCCAAATGCTCGGTTTAGTTATAGTGCAGATGTGGTCAGCCAACTCCGAGCACCAAACCAGCCATTATCTTCTCTTCTCTTCACAGTAATTCACAGGTATTTATGTTATCTGCACATTAACTCCACACTGCACCTACCATGTGAAAAGAGAAATATTCTTGCCATTATCAGCATGTCAACAGACTGTTGCACACAATTTGCCACAGTCAGAAGAATGACGGGCGACTACCTACGGCAGTCATAATTCCATTATCATTTTTCAAGGGCGTCTACAGCAAGAGCTTTTCCCGGTTAAAAGTGTAGGAAAAAAACACCTTGTTTTTATCCATTATAAGTTAGTAATACAAAAAGCAAAACGTTCATTTAAAATAAGCAACTCGAAGACAAAGCAATTGAATTTTAACTTCGTGTTATAATCGCTTGCTCTGGAGTTTTGCTCTCTGACAGTTGCTTGTCATTCACGCCTCTTTCCCATTGGTCAGAGCTCCAGAAATGGGACTGGATCATGTAGATGTGGCTTTGCACATGAATACGTTGAAGACGTGGAGTTACTCTGAATATTTCAAGAAGCGGTGCTCATACATTGACTTTGCTCAACAATGCATCGATGCTCGCTTCCTTTCGCTGGCAGTGTGATGTGTGGTCATTACGTCTGTGCTAAACGGAAACATTATGGCCAGGCCGGTTCAGGCAAGTGAGTGCAGCACGTGGTCTCTGGTTTTCCGTTAATGTACTCCTTTGTGGTCTCTGCTTGCACCTCCGAGCTCCTGTAACTGTGTAAGACAGAATGGAGAGGGACGGGCTGCAATGACATGGAAGAATAGGATCAATCCAGAAAACTGTGGTGATTGGTCTGCTGGGAACGCTGGGGCTGTCCAGCTCAAAACGGTGCCTTTCTGAACAGTAGCCAGAGGGGTGAGGAGAGTCTGGTTTGGAAAAAAGGGTGAACCCCCAAAATGAACTCATACAGCATCGCCATGGAGATGGGGTTTTGGGAGGGAACAAGAGGGCCTTGTATGCAAAGTCACAAAAGGGGGATAAACTTTTAAACAAATTTCCTATATATATGCTAGTTTTTTCAATGTAAAAACAATTCCCATTTGGTCATTTTGTTTGCATAACACCATTACCCTCGACTTTAAGCAGAAATCAGATATTTTATCATTAAATTTACCATTTTATTAAAGCCTTTTCCTGGGCATCTCTTTAGCTGTAACAATGCATTTAGCCGCCCTCCATTACCTGCATGGAACTCATTTTTTTAATCCAGAAAGTCTGTGCATTAACTAATGGAAGTCTTTAAATGCTATTTGCATTGTCACATATTTGGTTTGTTCCTGTCTGCATGGGTGGGTAACAGCACAGAATGAGACACATTGCAAGTTTAATAATTAGGAGTCAATAAAAGTCACACAAGAGCCTTTGATTAGTGTGACACATGAATAGAAAGCAACAATCAACAGTCTGTGGTGATGTTGTTGCTCTTAGTGCTGTTGTTAGTCTGGTTGCCACTGTATTTTCACTTTACCTGCTAATGTAAATTTCACTGCTAGCAGCTGAAGATGTTCCAGCCGTGGTACAGCTCATAACCCTTGAGAGGACCAGTCTGTGCTTAAGGCAGTGAACGTCACAGTTACTCTGTGGAAGGTGCAGTGATTTGTGGAGGGGCCTGACAGGCGGAAAGGCGGAGAGGGGCAATGAAGCAGGAAAGACAGTGAGGGATAGTGAGAGATAGAGAGAGAGCCAGAGAGAGGGAGAGTGTGAGGAACAGAGAGAGAGAGAAAGACAGTAAATGAGAGAGAGAGAGTGTGAGAAGGAGAGAGAGAGAGAGAGACAGAGAGAGAGAGAGTGAGAGAGAGAGGGAGAGATAGTGAGAGGGAGACAGTGAGAAACAAAAGGTGATATAGGGAGACAGTATTTGAGAGAAAGAATGAAAGAAAAAAGAGAGTAAGAGAGAGATAGAGAGAGACAAAATGAGTGAGAGGAAGAGCAGGATATAGTGAGAAAGCTAAATAGAGAAAGAAAGAGAAAGGAACAGAGAGAGAGAGAGAGAGAGAGAGAGAGAACACAGGCAGACAGCAGATGTCAGCTGCCATGTTGCGGACGCAGGCCCCAGGACAAAGGACCCCATGTGTGTTCAGGATCTCCTATAGAGCACAGGTTCAGCTCTGCGTACACTGTTGCTGTTTCCTGGCTGTTGAGCAGGAGATGCCTGTAATTCTCAAGGCACCTCAGTCATGATGTCAACTCCCCATGGTAGTGTGTGATCACATGATGTGTGTATCTTGCTTCTGCGAGAACGGTGACAAACTGAAGCTTCTGTGGGGTATAGTGTATGCTGTCTTTTGATTCAGCTGAGCTGTTAGCATGTTCACTTTCATGTTTTCATTGAGCTGTTGATTCAGTTAATCACTCAGTGCAAATTCAATGCACCTAAATTCTTCTACAAGGGATGATAAATTGAATTTTTGTCTGTGATGAAACTGCAAGTGAGAATATATATATATATGTATATATATAGGTAGCAAGCAAACATTTTGTTCCTAAAGTTGATGTATTGGAAACAGAAAAAATGGAGAAGCGTAAGGGCTTTAACAAGGACCAAATTGTGATGGGTAGACAAGTGGTCAGAGCAACACTCAAACTGTAGCTCTTGTGAAACATTGCCAAACTGCAGTGCTCAGGACCTACCAAAAGTGGTCCAAGGAAGGAAACCTGATGAACTAGTGACAGGGTCATGGGTGGCCAAGGCTCACTGATGCACATGGGGAGTGAAGGCTGGCCCATGTAGTCTGATCCAATAGAAGAGCTTCTGTAGCTCAAATTGCTGAAAAAGCTAATGCTGATTCTGATAGAAAGGTGTCAGAACACACATTGCATTGCAGTTTGTTGTGTATTGGGCTGTGTACCCACATACCAGTCAGGGTGTCCATGCTGACCGGTGTCCACCACTGAAAGCTCTTACAATGGAAGAAGGTGGCCTGGTCTGATGAACCACATTTTCTATTATATCAAGGGAAGTAAAATGGCCGGATGTGTGTGTGCATCACATACCTGGGGAAGAGATGGCACCAGGATGCACTATGGGAAGAAGGCAAGCTAATTAAAGGCAGTGTGATGATTTGGCCAAAGCTCTGCTGGGAAACCTTGGGTCCTGCCATTCATGTGGATGTTACTTTGACATGTACCACCTACCTAAACATTGTTGCTGACCAAACACACCCCTTCATGGAAACAGTATTCCCTGCTGGCAGTGGCCTTTTTCAGCAGGATAATGCACCCTGCCACACTGCAGAAATGGTTCAAAAATGGTTTGAGAAACAGACCAAGTTTGAGATGCTGACTTGACCATCAGATTCTCCAGATCTGAATCCAATCAAACATCTCTAGAGTGGGCTGGAAAAACTAGTCTAATCCATGGAGGCCCCACCTCGCAATTTACAGGGCCTGCTACTGACGGCTTGGTGCCAGATACCACAGCATACCTTCAGAGGTCTAGTGGAGTCCATGCCTCAATGGTCAGGCCTGTTTTGGCAGCAAAAGGGAGAACTACTCAATATTAGGTGGGTGGTCATAATGTTATGGCTGTGTGCACGTATATATGTGTGTGTGTGTGTGTGTGTGTGTGTGTGTGTGTGTGTGTATAAAATCTCTTGCTTTAATTATTAAGAAAGTATTCAACATTCAACAGCCATAATATGTAAAACAGAACATTAAAATCTTATGGTCAAATGAAGGTTAAATTAAATATTTGAGTTTATCTATACCTTTCTTTCTGAGAGAAGATTTCCTACCCTGTTTCTTAGACTTTGAGATTAATGTGGTGTTAAATTGAAATTAAGTCAAGATATAACTATAAAGGTGAGCCCAACGAGTGCAATTTCAGAAAATCCATTTTACCTTAACAAAAGAATAACACTGCTAGGATTCAACATTTTCATTAATGAATTATTAGGCCATTTTTTTTTGTTCTCTGTATTTCAGCACAGCCTATTTATAAGCGATTAATGTAAAGATTACTCATAGCTCTTCTTTAAGTTTTTAAAAGAGCCAGACAAAGAGACTGTTTTTCTCTTTGAATGTCTCTTTGGTTGTGAAGACGGTGTAGAACAAGCAGTACACTGACAAAAAAAAAAAAAAAACAATGAGCGAATCCATTTAAACGGCTGCCCATGTTAAAAATTCAACCTCTGTACCTGTAAAAAAAAAAAAAATAAAAAAAACACAGGGGACAGAAGTCTTTTAGTTTTAATAGGGGACTACGGTTATAGATGGTTTGGAAGCACGAGTCAGTCAGGGACAGCACAAGACAAGCAGTGAATTGGATCCTTAGGAGCTGCAGCTTTCATGTATGTGAACCGTCCCCTAAGGCCCTGAACGTACTTATTGTGTAGGCTGAGTAATGGGACTGAGCGCTGACGGAGCACTGTTCAATTTCTGCATTCCTCCCTACATCAGGGCTTTCTCAGGAGTTCTGGCTGCAGGGCCTCTGCTATGTAAGTGATTATGGTTACGACAGAGGGATGCTGGGATGCATGCCATGAGACAGAACTGGATACTTACATCGCTGTTGTCCAACTGACATGTGGAGGTGTGGTTCAGTTTTTTTATGGGCAAGGAAAATAGAGTACATGATAGAGGAAAGAAGGATTTGTGTAGTAACAAAATGAGATGTTGTGAACTAGGTGAATGGAAATTGATATTCTCAGGTGTTTTGCAGGGAATTCAGTACCATGATAACACAGTATGTACTTTGTGAATCTCTTCCTTGTTTAACATCGTACCTAGAAGGCATATTATTGCACTGGTGGTTTTTATAAAAACTAGAATTTTAATACAGTTTTTGTTGGTCCTGTGGTCCTAACTCAGCCGTGGGAATAAAAAAAAACACATTATGAAGGCATAAAAAAACAAAACAATGTACAACAATATACAAATTTTCCCCAATATGAGATAAATCTGAAAGCCTCTCAGTGGAAATTAGTTTTAAAAGCATTGCAAAATCAAAAAGCACATTTTTTTCAGCAATCATTTGGTAGGATCATGTAAGAAATGATGTAGGGAATGGTTCAATAGGGCGGTCTCCACTACCCAAATTCCACCTAGTGGCCAACATTGTTAAAGGCACCAGAAGTTTTTTTAGACCCAGAGAATCAGGAAAAGCCAGCAGGTTCTCTTTCTCAGTGCCATCTGAATTAATCATGCATTTCAGCAGCTGTTCTTTTTTGTTTGCTGTTCATAGGAGCACTGGATCTCAAGGCTTATTTATCCTCCCTAATGATGTACTCCCAGTGCATTTTCTCTGTCTATCTCTCTCTCTCTCTGTCTCTCTCTCTCTATCTTGCACACATGCATGCACACACACACACACACACACACACACGCATGCTTTCACGGCTTCCAGGACCAGGATAGACAAGCTCAGTGTTACAGTTCTCACCAGACTGGTCCTGCATAATTTAGGTCTGGTAATGCAACACACAGTTAGTGAGAAAACTGATTTTCCTAACATTCCCATATTTCTTTCTTTATTTCTTTCTATATCTCTTTTTCTCTTTTTCTCTCTCTCTCTTTCTCTCTCCCTTGCTCTCTCTCTCTCTGTCACCTCTCCCTCTTTCTCTTAGTGGCGGGCGGGGGGGGGGGGTGGGGGGGGGGGGGGGGGGGGGGGGGGGGGGGGGGGGGGGG
>JABJVR010000032.1:851691-874757 GCA_025773905.1 Chitala chitala
AAGACTGAGCAAATGCAGGAATCTTTTTACCAGTCTTGTGTTTCAACTATTTACTTTCTAATGAAGCCTTATGATTGCTTAAGCATAAATCAGCGCAACATAACACACACACACACACACACACACAAAAACACAGTTTGTTGTTTGCCATCAGAAAACCATACCACAGTATAGCATGCTCTTCAAATTACTATTAGAACTCCATGGTTACACATTCTTGGCTCTCAACTCATTTACTTGGCAAAAGTAAAGGAGAAGAAGAAGAAGCAGATCGTACAGCTCTGCCCATTTTGACAGCGTGGGGAGCTAAGTGCATGATGCGGAAAGCAAAGCTAAAGTGCAGCTTTTCTTCTCTCTAATCGCAAGAGCAAAGCCACCTTTTGGTGGAAAGAATGAAGGCAATTCATGAAAGGTGCTCCATTGCAGGTTGCTATGAGTCTCCAGAAAACACCTAACAGAAGGATCCTCAGGGTACAATGGAGTGCCAGGCACAAAAGTGACGTGATGCAAAACTAAAACCAAAGGGTACCAACGGTGATGAAATCAAGTGCCGTAGGAACGAAAATATACTTGTGGGTAATTGCCAACCTTGAACCAAGAGAAGAACGTATAATGGCAACAGTAGATCCATATAGAAACAGCTACTATGAAACGTTACATTTTAATGGACCTAAAAGGAATCTCAGGAAAGTCACAGAGAAAAAATATATATCATCTCTGGATGGTGAAAGTGGTAAACTAGAAAATGGCAATTTTTGCCAGCTATGCTGGTGATTTATTACTGTTACTGAGATCACCAAAGGGAATGATGAAATATCATAGGGGTGGACTTGATGGAGCACTGGTCGTGCAGCGGTGCCCTAAATTAAACAGCCAGTGAGGGGAAATAGCCAGTTGCTTGAAGACAGCAGCTTAGATCAGCTCAGTCATTTGCTCAGCCCCACATAGATTTTATTGGCCTAAAGCCACAGCAAAAGTGAATATGTTTTAGTGGACGTAGATCACTTTCTTGTAGAGTAGGAAGCGCTTCTTTTTTCAAAATTGCCTGCTAAGGTGGCAGCACAGATACACCAGCACTGAAATTGTTGCCCACCATGTTACACTAACAGTGACAAAGGGCTATGTTTTGTAGGTAATACCCTGAGAACATTTCTGTAAAGCCTTGGGAGTAAAGTTCCACTGACCCTGATGTTCCCAGAGCTTGAGGGTGATCGAGTAAGGGAAAAGCACTTAATAAGAAAAAGTAATGACTTTTTTTTTCCCCTTCCAGAAGACGATTGTAACTCTTGATAAATGCATTACACCAGACACATCAAGACAATACTGCATTTAAAATTATAAGTAGAGGTGAGTTCAATGCATGAAAGTGGCATGGGAACAGAGAAGTTAAGAGCAGTAGGGATAAATGAGGGGGAAAGTTCTCAGCAAACATACCTTCAGCAATTAATGTTGAGTTTTTATGATATGTTACCAAAGAGATCACTGTCACCTGCACATGACATAATAAAATACAGTACAAAGGAAGACACGTTCATTCAGGGCCTCCCCAGTACAAAAGGAAGACACGTTCATTCAGGGCCTCCCCAGTACAAAAGGAAGACACGTTCATTCAGGGCCTCCCCGGTACAAAAGGAAGACACGTTCATTCAGGGCCTCCCAGATGTTTCTTTCCATTGATAGATATGTTGAATATTCTGCACACCTGCCAAAAAACTGTGAATATTTTACACATTTAGTTAAAGAACACACAGTAAAAGTAACAACAGCAAGTTTACTGGTAAAATATTCACCTCACAGACGGTGTCTGAATGCAGCAAACATACCAAAAACATCAGCTGATGTCCTCAGGATTAGAAAAACCTTTATGTGTGGATACATGTATTTACAAATTTGTTTAGCCAATTTTTAATCATGCATGCAAATTATGGATAAAATTCTCATTTTTAATAGTAGCCTTGCCCACAAAATCCAGCCAGAACTTGACAATAATACATGTTGAGAACACAAGGACATTTAAATGAGAATACACTCAAAATGAAGACGCAAAATTATGGCCAATGCATGAAAAATAGCACATTTCTGACGGTCATATAGAGAACCATGATCAACAGCATGGAAAAAATCAGACTGTTCCCTTTTTGTACTCTGTTCTAATATTTGGCTACAAGAAAATGAAACGTAGTGCAAGGAAAAGATGGAGTTACATATTAAATTTTTAGTTGAATGTAGTTATCAGATGAGGTGCTGCAGAGTGGGTTTGCAGCTTGGAGCAGGTCTGAAGTGTGACACCTAACAGGATTTATAGATGAGCACACAGCGGTGAGTAATGTGTCTGGTGTGGAGCCGGTTAATGGAGGGCTACAAACGTCAGTTATGTGTCTTGTCAGGAAAGCTGGTCGCAAACTTCGGTGACTGAGTGAAAGGACGTGTAAGGCATCGAGTGTGCCAGGACTCGCTAAAGATGTTATCGCTCTAGCCTAAAAGAGGAAGGAACGTCAAAGGAAACCACGGGAGCTTTTCTTCAGCTCAGAAAGCCAAGCCCATATTGGCTTCGAATAAGATGTAAGATGCACAGTGTGAGCAAAATGTACATGAAGTCGCTTTGTTGTTCTGCAGTTGCTGTTACATTTTTTTTTTTCGACTGTAAGATGCCTCTCTGGGGCGGTTCCACCTTTGACATTCAAATTACTGCTGCAATCAGAGATCTTGACCTGTCACTTACCAGAGTCCCCAGAGACAGAACACAAACATTCTTAACGGGGTGCAAACATGTTGTGATTTTACAGCAGCAGGCAACGCGTGGCTACAACTACAACAGGGCTGAGAATTCTCTTATAAAACAACAAATTAACACCACAGCTGAAAATTTCTGCGTTGACCTCCATCAACACCGTCCTCCATTCCAGCGCTTGGGACACTGGAAGTGAAATGCTGAGAGGGGTGACCCGAGAACAGCAAAATATCATCTTTGAATTGAGAGTTTCACGCTCGGCCTGATAAGTCAAAGTCATTAATCCCCCATTAGTATGTCACAGTAGGGACACTGTGCTGGAGATGAGGTGTAGGTGTGAGGCTGATGCAACACTGAGAAGGACCCTTGATTTTTTTTTTCTCTCTGAACAGGAACTTACTTGGCAGTTTGTTTTGTAGTATTTGTAGTATCTAAAAATTACCTTTCTGCTGTTTTGTGAAAACTCTGCTATTGTTAACAGTAATTAAGGGTGCAACATTAGTGCTCTGACAGACTCTGGCAAAGCTTTGCTTGTTTCTTCAGTCCTGCCCCTTCAACAGTTTTCTAAGCTTAAAACTTGTTCGCAGACCTTCGTTTTTAAGGTGATAATTTATTAGGCAATTTAGGTTTTCTAAACTGAGTAGAATTTATTAATCAGTGCTGCAACCAAAAGATTGTATATTCAATAACATTTTCTGTATATAAATCCGTGTAAATTGAATGGGGGTGAGAGCCTGTACCTATGTATGTGAGTGGAGACAGAAATCAGTCTAAATTATTTACGTGTATTATGTATGTGAGGAGTTCATACCGAGTAATAACTGAGTTGGCTGAATTCCAAAAGGACAAAGTTTAGCATTTCTGCTTATCACTACAGTGGCATTATTACTTCTTATATATGGACTCTGTATGTGAGTGCTGGAATTTTTTGGCACTGTGCCAGTGCCACATTAGTGCAATCATGACTCATCACTTTCATGATTGACTGGTTGTTTGCTTTGTGGCCACGCCCCTTCATTGTCCCAGCTCTTAGTTTTCTTGTTCCCTTCTACTGTTTTCACCTGTGTTGTATCTGTCTGGTGCTGAGGTCGCTTGCCCGTTCTTCTGTGCGTTAGTGTACTGTGATTCTGTTTGTGGTTGTACTGTTGGTTCTCCCTGTTCACACGTGCCCTGCCTTTGCCTTGGTACCCCATTTTCCCTTTGTAGTTTGTGTTGTTTTTGATTACTCTTAACTTCCTGTTTACTCATTAAGCTCAGCACATACACCTTGCCTCCGCCTTGTTGGTGTCCATCATGCTGAACATTACTTCACCTTTGTATGTTATTTGCCTTTCAGAGAGTATTATCGGCACATCGACATCAGGGAGACGACGTGTAGTGCGTAATATCACATTCTTCTGCTTGGTTCCACGTGGTTCAGGTGTTAATTTTCTAGGGCAATGTGGATTAAAATAAAAGAATACTTACGTGCATGGTTGCTAAAACAATGGTGAGCATCCGCACAAAGGTGACTGCATGTCTGAGAGTGAAAGCATGCATTAAATCATCACTGTGTACAGAACTTTTGTCAACCTGTTCGACCCACTTTGAAAATTCAAGACATTATGAGGTTTTTTTTTTTTTTTTGCTTTCTTTCTTCTCTGCCAGTCTCCACCTCACCACAGACATTTGGTTTTCCATTCTGTTTTTGGGCGTCTCCAGCTTCTTAATGCTTAACTTATGGTTTAAGGCTGCAAAATACCCACAATGCAAATGGAAAACATAATAGCTAAAACTAGAGAGTGTAAAAGAATGGAAATGGAGAATGTGCTAATCTGACATACTTTATCATTTTACCAAATGAAATTCGCAGCCATTGTCGGGAGGCAGCCACAAACGCACTCTGACAGCTGAGTTCCATCAGTGTTTCCTCAATGCTGTGGATGAAAACACGGCTAACACGCCGAGCGTGCGTGCATTCCCGTCCTCTCCTCCGTCCCCTGACAGCAAATTGTCACGGACGCGTGTTTCCTGCTCGCAGGCGACAGCTACGCAATTATCTTGACTGGGATTTAATTAATTAAATAATTAAGTGCACAAAAGGAAATGTCAATTTCCCTTCAATGCGGCTTGCAGACAGCGGGAGCAAACAGACGCACGGCCAGGACTTTGCTGGCGAGGTCCGGGATGCCGAGCGAAAGAGGAAATAAGAGGCAAACGAGTTTTTGTTTAACTGCTAACTGGCGAAGTGCCCAAGAAGGGGTCAGCGTCCAGCGCCGGTGATCTCGTTTTTTCATGACACACTCTGTTCCGAAGGCACACACACTGCCACGCCGCTGCCAAATCAAACGGAGGGCACTGCCTGTCAGCTGAAGGTTGCCATGGCGCACCGAGGGGTCGCTTATGGGCTGGCATACCGATTCTGTGGTTGCCATGGAAACAGGGGGAATCAGAGGAATAGAACCTCACTTGGGTGCCAGGCTAGGCTCCCCGAACCCAAAAAGTGTGACGATTCATCAAGCCAAAAACCTGCTTATTCTGATGCCTCCTCTGAGCTCATGGAGTAAAAGATGTGACTGAAATTTCCTTTACAGCTGGTCTGGATCCTATAGTTTAGTACTGATGGCATGTAGGCATACAGTAACTCATAACACCTTGTTCCTGTTCTTACAGCAGTTGAAGTTTTTTTTATCTTTAAATTTTAAATTGGAACAAATGATTAATAACTCAAGCCTGAATTGTTCTGTGGTATGTTTCTGGTAAACTTTGTTTTAATTTGTTAAAAATAATAGCACCACATATCTGGGGTAATTTTTATATTTTGTGATTCTCTGCAAATGCGGCACTCGCACTGCTGTTTTTTTTCGGCACGCACTCAAGGCCGCTCTATGTGGACAGGCTGGACATATGGCAGTCTAGAAGTGTGATCACAAAGGCAAAGGCTACTTCCTTTTTCATCATATTTTTGGCTCTGCGTTTCAAAGCTCAATACTCATCACAGCTCACCTGAAAATAATCACTGCACACTACAATAAACCCAAAACTCACACAGGCATAAAAAAAATTATAATTTCATTTTTATTATATATAACAAAACTAAAAAGGAGAATAAATTGTCATACTTACAATAGTATTACTGGCACGTACTATTGCATGCATTTACATGTTATACATAATTTATGACTGCTCAAAACATAATACTGCTGTGTTATGTAGTGTCTGTATGTTGTGTAAGGTTGAGTACTTGAAAGATTTTTTCATGATTTTCCATATTTGAAACTGTATACATAAAACAATAAAGTCAGTGATATTTATAGAAAGCAAGAGCCAATGGTATGTTACCCATCAGTGTGAGGTTTTGGCAGCCAGTGGCGTGACCTCACAGCTCCAATGCTGACCTCAGTTCTCCCTGTGCTGCGGCGCTCTGGAATGCTCTGGAGCTATGCAGCTCACTGCCCTCTCATTCCAGAGTGCCCACATTCTCACAGACCTGGCCCATGCCTTGACAGGTGCCTCGGGGGAACAGAGGAGGCAGAGTTGCAGACACAACAAGGACACCAACCTACTGGGAGATTGTCCGAGGTGGAGCAAGAGCAGATGGAAAGGAGTCTGCTCCTCCATTTACGTCTACATCGCTGATGTCTGTTCCACACAACACGTTGCAGCGGTTTGCACAAATGCTTGCTGTGTCACTGGCTGTTACAAAAAAGGAGGCTGCCAGGAATGTTTTGGATTACATCACAGTAATGCACAATCAGTCTCGATAAGAAACCGGATTTTCCTGTGTTGTATCATTTCACAAGCAGGGATGTTGTGCAAGAAATGAGGGTGTAGCAGTTTTCAAATACCTGAGCAGAAGAGGAACCAGATGAACCTGAGATGAACTTAGATCGTTAAGTGGACATTTCAGATGGACAAATGAATGACAGCACAAAATCAACAGCGCAATTAATAAAATTGTGTGTTTTTAAGTGGCTTGGCTATGCAACAAAGGATGAAGAGGCAGTAATATACGTGTTTACATTTTCAATCAGGTTTCTGTTGATTCGCATCACACCAAGTATATTACAGGTGTATATTAAAGAAAATGGAAGAGTCATCAATGCAGAAACTTCCTGGTAGAACAGTAAATAGACCACAGCATGCTGTACCAGCTATACATCCTGGTAGGTTTTGCTTCTTAGGACAGCAGTAAAGATGGAGATTTGAGGTTTAATTTCCCAACACATCATAAGATGGGTTATTAATTATATTCCACATGTAAATTGCAGCTCTCAATTCTCTAACCCCACTATAAGATTTTATTTTTAATCTATATCTGCTTCTCTGAAGAATATGGGCTTCTGGTTCCATTTTGGGTCCTATAGCACTCTGCCCATGTTCCCAGAGTGCTTTGCTATAGCCAGGGTAATTAATCTTTCAGCTGCTGGTAATAAATTGACATTTTGTGGTGTTAATTACAAGTGGATTTGGGGTCAGGGTCCAGTTGCCTGGTTAATTGTGGCCTGTCGGCCCAACACAGGGTCCTGTCAGGTGGCCCTCTGTGTCCCACAACACAAACGTCATGGAGAAGATAGACTGTGCAGACCCACATTTTCTCATCTGTCTTAATGAGATGCTTGAAAGAACTGAGGAGAAAAATTGTGTATGGTGTAAAAGACTTTGTCCATAAATTACCATAGAATTGGCGAAGCCTTAGGATTTTTTGCCATTAGTTATTTTACTACTTTTTCTGTTTTTGTCCTTCCACACACACACACACACACACACACACACACACACACACACACACACACACACACACACACACAAACCTCCTGTCCTTACAAGTCAGTTTAGTTAGCCCTTCTACCACCTTGATGTTCCTCGGAATCCAAAGGACAAGAGATCCACCATTACTGAACTCATACATTCAAATGGACATTGTTCTCCCCCAAATCAGAGCCCAGAACATCATAGCCCACATGTCGCTTCTCTTAACACGGCCTTCAGGGTGAGAAAACATCTGGAGAGCAGTTCCTCCTCCAGTTCTTACTGTTTCACCTGGCTCCTAACACAGGTCCCATGTCAGAGTGCGCACCTCTCCTCCTCCTGCCAGTCCATGGCCTGGCTCCCCTGCGTCTCCCATCCAGAGTCCCGTGAGACCCGAGCTGCACTCTCTACCCGTTTAAGGAAGAGATAGAGGACATAAAAAAAGAGCACGCACCACCTGGGGGGAAGGTGTGGGGGAGGGAGTACTGACAAGCTTGGCAGCAACTTGATCATGTTCTGTGATCTGGACAGCCCCTGATCGAATCAATGTAATATTCTGTTTAGAGTACGGCCGCTTCTCCAGGTCTGTGGGGAGACTGCTGGAGTTCAACCACCTCCTTACGTTTCCAAATGATTTTTCGTGCACACAGGTGCATACACACACACACACACACACACATACACACAGAAACAGTAAACCTCACCCACGTAACACAGCGGTCTGTGGGAAAATGCAAACGCTTTACCTTCATACACATATCATGAGGAGACCCATGCACACGCACACACACGTGGTTAGTTAGTAATAAACGCAGTCTGTGAGGATGTTCTGAGGAGCACAAAAATCACATTAAAAACAAAGTGAGTGGGAGACATGTGTACATTAATCCCTAGGATGTGTATCCTTTGATCTATGAACCAAAAAAATACATATATTGTTTATTCTGTTGGAAGTGTTCCTGGCTACTGTGGGTGAACACCAGGGGGCGACAGAGTTAATAAACCACAGATATACACATCTATAATAGTTCACTAGAGCTATTAACAACCAACAGTCATCTGTCAACCAACAGTCATCACAAAAGACTGGCTGATGAATGTCTTAATCTGGACACATTATAAAGCTCAAATAAAAGAAATAACAAACTGCATTCTACCTTTTTTGTTATTCTGGAGAAACCAAACATCCTTATAGGATCAGGATTTTTTAGCATAAAGATCCTGACATCTGCATAGGCTGTTTTGTTTCACTATACACTATACCACATCTTCCCCATTCTTTAAATTAGGATTGAAGGGGGCACATCTCAGCCAACATGGGGATTAGGGTGGGTACACTCTGCAGGAAGGTCCCAACTCTTTATATGACACATGCCCCCCCTCTTTCTCTCTCTCTCTCTCACACACACACACACACACACACACACACAAATTTACATGCACATATGCACAGAAGCACACAGATACACACAAATTTCCAGAGCGTCAGACTCAAACCTATTACTCTGTGGGCATGAAGCAGCATTAAAACTGAGCCCAGTCTCTGATTTTCTTTGCCTGTAGTGTCCCGATGTGCATCCAGAACCCTTCTCTTCTCCGTCCATAGCCAAGTCCCATCAACAGACTCACAGAGGCGGTGTAGTAGCTCCAGAATCCAGTAGCCTCTTCAAAAAGCATGAACCAAATGTTCCAGCAAGAGCCAGAAATGGAAGGCAATGGGAGGGGGGGGGGGCAAAGCTAGACAAAACCCAGAAAGGTCTTTTTCTGGAATCACTCAACATATGGGCCAGAACTGGGCAGAACAACCTGGGCTCCCAGAGGAACACAGGAACGCAGACGATCCATAGGGGACAGCAAAGTGAGAAGTGGGAAAGACACAGTCCACAGCAACACGGTTGTCAAGGATGGCAGTCAGAACTAGACGTTAAACTGGCCATAAAACAGAGTAAACCAAAAGGATCCACAAAAAAACCAGACCCCCCTCCCCCACTCCCTCTGTTATTCCTGTTCGGCTGCATCTGAGCCCACTTGCTCCTGACTTACAATAACCCTTTTTTCAACCTTCGGTTTCAATTTGACATTTCTTCTTCCTTTTTCTTACAAAAATCACCACAACACATATGAGGGAATAACTGTGACAGGGTAGCGGCGTAGCACACAGGAGTGAGGCAAGTCCAGAAGGTTCCAATTAAATCAACAGCGCAGATTGTGTTTTTCATACACTTCAGCCCTGTATAAATGAAAACAAAAGCAACACTAAAGTCCAAAATTTCAGAAACTGGAACAAACCAATCAAACCAATATTAAACAGCAAATATGCAGATTCAAATGTATGCCAATATATGCATCTATCATTTGAACTACTGCAGAATTTTCTTTATAATAAATAGATAGTGCTGGTAGTGGGCTAATGGTACATACGCATATTGCCCAAAAATGCTTTTAAAAGTTTCTGTACTTAGTCAATATACAGGATGCATAAACAGAACATTTGGGTTAAATTCATACATGCACCCTAAATAAATATGTAAAACATTCACATATATGCAAACACATATATGTACATAGACATACCGACCCATCTCCCTTTTACGTCTATATGCACGTTCATACATGCTAATAAACATACACATACAAACATAAACGTATATACATAGAGCATTAACACCTACCCACAAATGCATATCA
Source organism: Chitala chitala (assembly GCA_025773905.1). Taxonomy (NCBI): domain Eukaryota; kingdom Metazoa; phylum Chordata; class Actinopteri; order Osteoglossiformes; family Notopteridae; genus Chitala; species Chitala chitala. The sequence goes on from JABJVR010000032.1 coordinate 861,842, forward strand.
GCATCAAAACACAGCACTCAAACTGCACACCTCACTTCCCAGTTTCCCAAAGAGCACATTCACATATCCCACGCCTCTCTAGACAGAACCTCTCCTCTTTCTTCACTCCTGTCTGTCACTCCTCAGCTCTTTGTATTTGTTTCCTCTGTGCTTTTCACAAGTGCTTTTCATATCATTCTGAGGCCGACGCAGGTCAGGCTACTTCAGAAGAAGCTCACCCTTGACACCAGCTCTGCTCAGAACCAAAGACCACAGTCTCATTTTGCCTCTTCTACAAAACTCTGGAATGAACTGTCTGACCATCAGTCTCTCTCCAGAGCAAAACACAATGCTGAAAGACTATGCATCCCACAGACACTGCTCTTCCTGCCTCCGTGCCTCTCAGCTCCAATAGACTCCAATAGACTCCTGCTCTCACGTCTGCTGAAGGATCCTTCCTCTCGCTCCTACCACATCCCAGAGGACCTGTCTGCAGCATCTCACACAGTCTTACATGGTGTATGACATCACCCTGACACCAACTAATGCAGCAGCTCATTTACAAAACAGCATTACTGGAAATTTAATGCACTTACTGATGTTGTGCATGCATTGGTGACCTTGATCTAATGCACTCACTACCAGATACACACTCACAGATTTCTTTGGATGAATGCATCTGCCAGATAAATAAATGTAAATGCAGTGTAATACATGTGGTTGTTTATACATAATGCATACATAGACAGATGTACACAGTCACATACGCGTGCAACGAGTTTCATCCTAAAGGAGGAGCCCCAAATCAGATCTGTGAGCACACAGATTCTTTTTCTGCTGTGCCGAGCTGCTCTCTCTCCCAGATTTTCTCACACAATCTCCCCCAGGGTCTCCAGCAAACCATTCAGAGGCTCCCGCTGAGATCGAGCCCATACCACAGCGTCACACACCACTGGCACACACGCCCTGGCAGACATTCGCACGCGTGTCCAAATGCACACAAAAACAAACGCAGTCGTGCATGCTCAAGAGCGCCTACACATTCACACGCCTCCACTCAGGGATGGAAAAAGTCACCCTTATGCATGCTTTTCACGACATTCATCACACACACACACACACACACACACACACACAAAGCAATTGAATTCTTAAAATGCTATGCTATTAATGTTCATGTAGACACACAACAGCCCACAACCTTGGGACACTTGTGATGCAATAAGTTGTGTAATCAGATTCATAAGCACAGCCAAGTATTGTGATAACAGAATACCACTTGGATTAATTGCATTAATATGAAACTCACAGTTCTAATATGGAAAAAGGTTGTACTGCAATGTATAAAGCAGCCAGAAGAGGTATGAAACTGCATTACATAGTACACTTATTTCCCTGTATAAAGACACACTATTTGTAAACCTTTGACCATTTTCAGACATAGCATTACATAACATCAAGTCCTCCATTATACATTTAATGCATTCACACCCAAAAGGAAAGCTACATGCATTCTTTTCCAAGCATCATATGTGTAAAGTTATAAAACTGTGCTCTCTGTACCACAGAGTGCTTACAAAATTTACCAATCTGTGTACCTCATCTAGAACGATATAGTGCAAATAAAATGCTATCAGACTGTACTTTTGTTCCAGTAATATGTTCAACAAATAAAGTGATAATGACATGCTCAGTCTAGTGCCTCTTACTGTATGCATATAGTAAAAGACTATATGCAAATTCGTCTGAGTACCACAGTCAAGGCAGTCAGCGGCAATGTTACAAGTGCCAGGAAAACACAATTAAAAACCTGGCTCATTACATTAATTGTAGATTAACATGAGTACAGTGCACCAGGAAGAGAAGTCACAAAACACAAACTCTGAGAGGAATGGCAGCAACAACATGATGCAATGACAATGACTAGTGGAAACTACTTTAAAGCAAACTATTGCAATTCACTAACTACAGAATTCAAAAATGTACAGCTTTTTACTGCAGTAAGATTAAAAATGGCAGGCCTAGAGATGAGGTTAAAAACAGCAGAAAGCACCACTTCTACTGGACAGCACAGCTGAATTTTTTACGCTGAATGCACAGCATCACTGTAGCTTTTCAGCACCCTGGACAGAACTGGGGTCCCACTTTCAGCACCACGGACAGCACCAGTGGAGCCCATAATTTCACAATGCATTTCAGCACCATGAACAGCACCACAGTGCTATTTCAGAGACACAATCAGTGCCAGTGGATTCATTGCACACACACTCCTAGGAAGGCTATATTTAAGACAGCAAGTATATTTAACAGTAGGATATTTGTGTCACATTGCTTTAACTGAAACTTTTTTATAGGCTTGTAAATCAATATGCCCAAATTTTCATTAAAAAGCATTTCAATAAGTAATAATGTGCTTCCCTTAGTGCACATACATATTCAAAAAGCATTACAGCAAACTAATGGGTTGGTTGACCTTGCAGGGACATGAGACTTGACTGGTAAGCAATAGAGAAAAGATGAAAAGCTGTCCTACCTTTTGTTTCTATGTTCCTGCTATAAACTAATTTTCTTAGCTTTTTAATAACCCAGAGTTCAAAGAGAGTACAATTTCTAACTTTTGGAATAGAATCTCCTTCAAAGAAAGATAAAATATTTTCCCTATGCAATTTCAAGGCTAATGAATATGAACATACAGAGTAACTGTGCCAAGCGCGTGGAGGAAGTTTAAAATATATGAGCTTTAGTAAGCAAAACTGTAAAGGTCAGGCACTCAAGCAGCCCCACGTCTTTAAAGCAGGTTGCTGAGCAAACTGTACTGTATGCTTGAGTAAATGTATAAAATCACTTTCAACCAGCAAATCAGATTCTCAGTTCCTGCTCTAATTAACCAATGAGATCTTTGTTGTTTTGTAGTCTAATGATGATATGATAACAGCTCATTAAGTAAGTGATTCTAGCTCTTTTTTTGTGGTTGCTGTTGTTGTTCCTCTTTGTGGAAACATTAGCAACGGTGCATGTATCTCGCAAACATAACAAAATGATTGTTACGCAATTTAATTATCACAATGTCAAGACTGCACAGGATCAGACTGTTCTGGTTTGGGCTAAATACGCAGACATTGCATTGAAAAAAAAGTAAACGCCATGGTGAAATTACACCTCTTGCCATTACAAGCAATTTAAAGAAAAGCTTACTGCACTGTTCACTGCTGAACCAAAATGAAAAGTTCACTGCTGCAGCTGACAGCCAAATGCTTTGGCCTCCACTCTTCCCCTAGACTCCACTTTCTCCACTGCTAACACTGCACTGTCAAACTTCAATCCACCCCCCATCCCTCTGCCCCAAAGTGCAGTAACACCAAGCAGAACAGCAAAATGTCAGTGCCGAGGTCATTAATGACATTCTTGTGTGTCGGCAGATGCACACACAACGGATGTAAAAAGCAGCACACACCTGTAGACAAACCCAGAGATTAATTACCCATATCGATCCCAGTCATTGCTAGGATGATGAATACTGATTAGGGACCACAAATACCACCAGTGGTGCTGTGCAAAAGAATACAACAGACTTCATTAGCCAATAAAGGTTAACTCTCAGCCCTTCTGCCTGCCTCAGAAGCTGGCAAACGCATCGTGTCCTTTGTGTATGTCAACTCCAAAACATCATGCTAACGTTGCTTCAGCATGTCAGAAGTGCTGTCAGTCACCAGCGTGATGCTGGAACTTAACCCACACTGCACAGGCTAAGGATAAAACTATAAATGAAAAGCATAACCTGATTTGGATGATGCTGCATGTTATACCCCTACATACTGTCACATTTGGGAATGGTAGGAGGGATGCCAATCCCCTTGGAGGTCAGCTGCAGACACACTGCAGCGGTGCTAACCACGTGCAGCTGTTCCGCAGCTGTGGACGTGTTAAGCTGCCCCCCTGTGTCTCTCCCTTGCACAGAGCATGTACAGCTTCACTGCTGCAGATTTTTCATTCCCAGAGAAAACCAAAGCACCTTTTTAGCAGCTCCCTCTCATTAGGTTTGGTTATTTGACGGTGGCAGGGAGGGTACTGAAAAATTTGAGTCAAATGCAACCTCTTCATATTACTCTGTCTTTTCAAATAGTCAACAAAGTGGAAAAAAATGTTCAAAGGTACACTTACAGTTTAGCTAGTTTTAAAAGTGATTTACAAATCAATGGGTGATAAATGTGGCAACCGAAACCACGTTAAATTATTTCATCTGTGAATAGGTTTGAGTTTGCTGTCCTGTGTGAGGATGACAGAAAATTGCATTGCAACAGTGTTCTCTGGCTCTACAAACCCACCCAGGTGAGCCTGCAACTTTAGTTGTGTAGACACCTGCTCTGAGAATACCCCTTCACTCTTCTCTTCCTCTGGGGATTTTGAAGCACCCTTTTTGACTGATTTGTAAATTATAAATTGGAGGGGGGGAAAATTTCTTCAGACAGTCTTTTTTTCCTTTTACAATAACAGCCTATGCATTTTGCAAATAACACGACACATCAAGCTGTCCACACCACAGACTTCAGAAATAAGCTGAGCCTTTTTACAAAGTCAGACCACAAAAGGAAACAGGCAGCGCTCCACAGACATGGCTCACGCATCACTCGGTCCTGCCGCAGCATGACAGTGAGAAGGCATCTAATCCTCAGGACAATGTCTCAGCACAGGTTCTTGCCACAAAAATGCATCAAGCAGTCCTCTCCTGGCTCTCCAAATGGGCATGCGTAGCCAAACACAGCACAGTAGGCCTGTGCCAGCCAAAACATTCTCAGAATGCAAGGATATGCAATTCTCTTCCCGTGAGCTATGACAACATCATTTGTGCTCGTGCAGGTTGCTATTGCCAAAGAGAGTTTTGTACTGTACTAGGGTTACCCTAGAGGTGCCCTGTATTCTCTAGGTTAAAACAATCAGAAAGAATGAGCTTCTTTATTGCTACACACAGGCACACAAGGACTTCCATCAGTCCAACACACCCAACATACTCACAGAAGTGCTCTACAATTCTCAATGCTGCAACATAATAACCAGAAAATATTCCTGCTTACTTCTGGTAAACTAACAAACATTTCCCTTTAAACACTTCAGACCGAACTACCGCATGTATTACACAATTTATCAAGTAATTCTATTTTGTGGAGGCATTTTTGGTGTCTCTGTTCTCCTGCTTTTTACTTTTCTCCTGTACTGCTTTTGATAGTCATATAGCCAATTACAGCCTCTGACAGAGCAAGAACAAACAATTACAGCCAATAGGGACATATGTAACACTGAGTTAGCGAAATGCAAATGAAAACTTTGCAGAAAGCATTAAAGGTCAGAAAAAAAAAATCTACAGTGACAGCTGCCTCTGCAAATAATCTCAAAATCACACAAATACCATGATAATACCACACTACCCAGCTGTCCTTCCCAAACAACGAAAGCAGACAATAAGGGCTTCTGTCCACTTTGTTATTCATGCTTTAATGACACAGGATTGGGTTTTCCCTTCTGTGTCGTCTGTCCTTCTTATCAGCAGTGCAAGTCACCCTATTTTAGCTGAAACTGCAAGCATGGCTTTTTTTTGGGGGGGGGGGGTTCGAACAGTATTTGTTGAGTAGTTGAGTAACACAATGTAAATGCATAGTGAGATAAGAAGACAACAAAAGCCATACTGATCTGTTACTATGAGACCTTTGTCCGCAGTACTCTTGCTTTAGACATATCTACTTACTGCAAGTATGCTTATGTCTTGATTATATAACAAATAAAACATGTCATTTACCTTTGTCATATACAACTGAATATTACAAATACAGCGCAGAAAACAAGTTAGTACAATTTATTCAAATACAAACAGTACACTTGCCTACGTGTTGTGGAAAGATGTCAATTTCATACCATCAAAACAGAATGGCTAAATAGTCTGACCAGATCCTATAAATGAAATAATCTGGCAAAGTATCACTGTTTTACCAAATTTAACTGTTAAGAATAATGAATTAATTTCAGATGGAAAGCAGAAACCATGCTGACTTGGTTTATTAAATATGTGGCTATTTTACTATGCCTTCTATGACATAAAGGCATCATTAAACAGCAGTATTGCATACATGTAACCTCACGCTTACTTTTTTAATACAATCATCAGACAAATTTAGAAAAAAATTTAAATCTAAAAAAAGTATTTCACTGCATTGAGTTATTAACATTTTACAAGCCAGTTAATTAAGACCTTCTTTGGTCTTCGTTCAATGCAAATTTCAATACTTTTCTCTCACGAAAATGCTTTCCATCAACATGGTAATCATTGGACCAATCAGGTTTCCCGAGCAGTGCCAAGCAGCGGTCGAACGCAATCTCAGAGGACCTTGAAAATGGTCTATAATGAAAAATGCTGTTCGCACTACCTGTCCTTTCTCATTTAAATAAATAAATCTGCACTTAACAATATATAATACCAGCCATATGTTTTTGACAAGGCTGTCTGCAAGGTTCATCTTTTTTTTTAATGACCTTAGTATAACTTGTGATATACCTATTTTCTCAGAGAACAGCAAAAACATTCTTATTAGATGAATTACTATCAATAAATCACCCAGAGCCTAGAAACAAAAAGACCAATTTAGCTTATATGTTTAAGATATTTGTACGACATACTTTGTGGAAATCAATGACAATAAACATTACACAATAAAGCAAAACGAATATTTAATTGTTGTTTATGAATGAATTATATGTTGTTTCCTTGTTTCAAAGTACGCCGAAAAATGACTCTGTTGACATTGACCAAACGCCATCAACCACTTTCAACAAACCATAGCGAATATGTACGTCTCGTTTCTGCCCTCCTCTGGATGACATAAGAACTAACAGTTTGCAGCTACACAAGTTTAAGTATAATTGAAACCACGTGAACACCAACATAAAATCCCAAATACAGCCAGACTGGGCAAAGAAATTAAATTTTCGTTTATAAGTTTTAATTTTCTTCAGGGTATATATTTATTGAATTTGGATCTCTTGTTTTCTCTCTCAGACAACGCAAGTTGAAAAACCAGTGCACATCCTAAATCTACTTTAAATTCTAACTGCAAATAAATCGCATATTTCACACTAAAAACACCTCCGTTTTAAAGTTGCTTTCGGCAAACGAAAATGTAAATTATATTGTGCAGTTCATCTACCAGTATATATCGGTACAGTAATATTTTGATGTTAGCCACAAATAGTATGTTTTAGCACCTTTATTTCATTTAATAGTTTTTATTAAGAAGGCTTTACCAGACGCATAATCACTATACATTGATTTAACATTACCTTTACAATTAAATTTTCACTGAAATTACAGAATAAATATATGCACATTTTTTTCAAATCTTTGTGAGAGAAAACATTAAAAGTGCTTCCTACAAAGCCGTTAGTGATAATATCCAGAAGCTTTTTTTAAGAAAGTGCGTTGAACTCCATAAAATCTTGAGCGTCATAATATATTCACAAATGTTGATCCTTAGGTGCGTCCTTGAGAGAGAACTCATTTGTCCTTGATAATATATAAAATCAAATAGACCACTGAACAATAATGCGTTGCAGTATCTCTATTATACGTGAATGATAGTTTGAGCAATACCCACCCCTGCAGTTGAATGCATGCAGCAAACTGCAATAATCTACAACTGTGCCCGTCGTTTTCCGTGTGTGAGACATCCTGGTCCACGCGCATCCGAGCACGAGCTATGTCTCCTCGTTACGTGAAGGCTTCGCTTAGTATTTTGACTTAGATCCCGATGCCTCCTTCGGCACAAACAAATCTGTTCCGTATAAAAATAAGGATTGATAACATTGCTGGCTACTCTGAAAAAGGCACTTCATTGAATATCTGAGTATGGCCGTTCCTCCAAAGCGATTGGGGGAAAACATTTTATATATTTTATTTTATCATGCTGCTTTTTTCCCATTATTCTTTCGGGCTATGGAAAAGATTACGCGTTTTCTGTGGTTAGAATCTATATGATTTTTCCAGTACTTCGAGGTAATCCGGCTTCGTTTGGAGTTTGGCCCTTAACTCGAGGTATTCGCTTTGGGTTTGGTCGGGAAAACCTTTCCCCGCTGTGAAAAGCAGTGTTTCTTTAAGTCTGGCGTCTTGTTGTAAATCGGGGTATTGCATTCCGGGTGGGTGTGCATGTGCCACGTGCATGTCCTTTAATTTGGGAACTGTGCCGTACAGGCAGTCTACGAACCCCACAGTGGGGGTCGGCCTCTGACTGTCTATGACTGTGGGACAGAGCACTCCATTCTCATGAAAGCCTGCTATGTCCCCAGACTGATTGATGGTTACTATGGTGTTGAGCTGAGAGTTGGACACGGCCATTGTCCATTCCTTCTCTTTCTCTATCAGAGTTCGATAATTAGTGTTATTCTCCTTAGTCTCTGCGAACTGCTCCTCGATTTCCCCTTCGCGTGGTTTGTAAATGGGGTTGTTACACATCTGTGTGACGGGATGGGGTATATAGTCATACACGTGGCCAGGAGGTTTCTCTGGGGAGGCGGCCTGCTGGTCCTCGAACATTCTGCATTGCATCTGGATACCGGTTAGGTCCACTTCCTGCCTTTTTCTGAAGGGCAGTTTCTTACGCCTCCTCAGCACATATGCGAAAAGTCCGGCAGCCACGAAAACGGCTGAGATGAATAAAATCAGAAGGCTTAGAATGAGTACGGAGAGAGGAATGTTAGCTTTTGCAGGAGAGAATCCTAAACCGGAATCGCTAGTTGATGTTATATCGTCAGGAGCAGCCGGAGAAGGCGCTAAAATTTTCAACTCGGGGCAAATGAGCTCCGCGTCGAGGGAACGGAGGTCCTTCCCAAACGCGAACTCCGGGGTCTTGCAGATTACATCCCCGACCACGATAACTGAGCTCAGTTTTTCAATCCACTGCTTGAGAGGAATGATGTCACACGTGCAATCCCAGGGGTTCTGGTGCAGGTCGATCTGGACGATTGAGTGCAGGTGCTCAAGCACTCCGCTGACGGGCAGGTAGAGAAAGTAATTGTTGCGCAGATTTAGCCTGGACAGCGACGTCCCAGCGAAAGCGTCCACTGGCAGCGTGCGCAGAAGGTTGTCATTGAGAAACACGAGCTGCAGATTAGGCATTAGACTAAACGCGGCAGGCTGGATCTCTCGTATCACGTTATATTCGAAGTATAGGTAGCTCAGAGTTTGCAGACCTCGGAACATCCCCGGAGTCAGCCTTTCAATGTCGTTCCCGTTCAAGTAAAGAAATTTTAAATTCGGTAGATTAATGAAGGCTCCTTCCTGCACGTACGATATTCTGTTGTTACCCAAGTGTAGTAAATCCAAGCTGGAAAAGTTCCAGAAGTCTGACCTATAAATTTTTTGTATCAAATTCCCGCTAAGATAAAGCTTTTTGGCATTCAGTGGCCTGGGCAGGAGCTCGGATATGTTATGAAATCCTTTTTCTTTGCAGTTCACGGTCAAGCCTAGATCATTAATATGCAGGCTGCACGTGCATCCAGTAGGACAAATAATTGGAATCGGGGGTCTCGTTTGGTAAGCAGCGATAGGAGGCTGATTCGGACCGGGATATATGCTGCGTGGTGTCGGCGGCGTTTTATGAACCCTCGGACGCTTGGTTGGAGTTTTGTGTTTTTCTTTATATTCAACGGAAGATGCTGTGTTGTGAAACGAAGAGAGCATCGAGGACGGCTTTGTGGGCCATGTATTTTCATTGTTGAAGGGCAGGCGAGGAATGCCTAAACTCGCCTCCACCTCCGCGTCCGACAACAGCGGACACAGCTCGCTCCGTTTTATCTCCCTCAGGTCCTTGCCGTGAAAGTGAAAGGGGTACTCGCACGTGATCTCGCCGACCAGCGCAGTGTAAGGTATTCGTTCAAGCCACGTTTTGAGCTGCACAATATCGCAGATACAGTTCCACGGATTTTCCTCCAACTGGATCTCCATTAAACTCCGTCCGATATATTCCAGTGTGCCCTTATAAGGTAGAATTTTTAATCGATTTCCCCGCAAATCAAGGTGCGTTAAAGACACTGACCTGAATAAAAAATTGGGTAGTGCAGGTATTAAATTGTCATTTAAAATGAGTACCCTCAGTTTGTGCAGGTTTCTAAAGGCCCCGCTCTCAATTCTTTTTATGACATTGTAATCTGCCTGGAGATATTCTAAACTCTCCAATCCCAAAAAAGTGTCATTTCGAAACACTTCCAGCTTGTTCTCGTGCAGATAAAGCCTTTTTAAAATGGTCAACCCGTTAAAAGCGCCAGCTTGGATGTCCTGCAAAGCGTTGTTTCCCAAATTGATAGACACGGCATTGTTCAAATGTAGAAAACTGTTGAAGTAAAGCCTGCGCATGGAGTTTCTCTGCAGATAGAGTTTAAAGGGCCTCGACCACGACTGTGAAATCTGACTGATGTTTGTAAATCCTTTGCTGTCGCAGTGGATATGGAATATGCTCTCTTTCACTTCACAGTAGCAGGGGTCGAAGCAAGGCTCGTCAATCTCCTCTGAGTCCTCCAGCAAAGGAATCGGCGTAGTCCATCCCAAAGCTATTGTGCTTAGCAGAGTTACCCACAGCATCCTTCCTCGAAGACCTGCCGCTGTCAACGGCCGCGAGCCACTTCACAGCACTGCAAAACACACGAGGAGTTAGAGAGCATCCATTCCACTGTGCGCCTGGAGATGACTTGTCATTGTTGAAATTCGACATGCTTTTGCGCAATATGTAATAACATCACCAAACAGCGCATCCTTAACCGATAAAATTGAAACGAGATAATATACATTCAGGTGAATTACTCACATAAGTACTGATTGCAGAATTGTGTAATAACACCAGTAATTAAATATCAATAACGATGCACCGAGCTAAAGAAATAAAGAAAAAAACCACCTGTATTTATTACATAACATTCCGTTCCAGTTCTGTAAATCCTGCGACAAGCTAAGAGTTCGCTGCGATGTTCTCTAAATTAATGACAGTGCGGCTTTCGGAAATTCATAAATTCTTACCGCTGTCTTGTGTGTAAAATAGATCCAGCAATCAAGCTTCCGAGTGATAACGCAGTTAAGAATACTCTGAAATTCCCCCCGCATTCGCTGAAGAACAACCTATCAAACTAACGGCAATGCATTTTATGCCTAAGCACCTGTCATTGTCTTAACTACTGCGATTCGACAGTCTCCAGTGCAGTTCATGGCGTTAATTCGTACAGATTTAAGAAATCAACACATTCACGTTGTTCACGTTCGACCGCTACTCAGGAGCATTTGCCTTCCGTCAAGATGTTTGCTTCGCGGACTGAATACGCTTAACTAGTGCTGTCCTCGGTACCCCGTTATCAGCGGATCTGGTGGCTACAAATAGGTAAATAATGGTGATTCTTACAACGGCGCGTGATTAAAGAATAGTCCACCTCCCGTTATTTGGCTATGTTTCCTTTGGGATTGCGTTATTGTGAAAATTTGAATCCAGTCAATTCCAGCTGTGTGTACTAAATGTACACTAAAAGTTATTTTTGAACACAAGTCCCCGAGACATGTTCCTCATTCCTTAGGGTGGTGGGAGGGAGGGGGGAGAAAAGTGACCGCACTGCAATGAATAGGGCACTTTGTGTTTTAGCTCTATCTCCCTATTGATACCTTGCTAAAATCCAAAGGATAAAACATACATACCCACCCCCGTGTGCGTTACTAATTTATATTAATCTAATTAACATGTACCTACTCGGTTTTAATCGGATCCAACTTTACATCTCCTTCTCCTGGGTAGGAGAAGAGACAGTCGGCATTGAGTAGCTTCAGACCGATGCCTGAAAAGAGATATGCAAAGGAATTAGAGAGAGAGAGAAAAATAGAGCGTATAAAGAAAGAGGACAGTCGCATTAAAGGAGTAGGACGTTGTGTGAGTAAATACATGAATATGCAGAAAAATAATTTGCAAAGGACAAATATTCATATGATGAAGTAGTTGTTGAGATCTGCACTGCAAAGAGTGCTTTTTCTGTGCAGCCTTATCAATGGTTGATAAACAGATAAATAACTAAATAAGCCATAAATAAGATGCATTATTTTGCTTTTCATTTAGCATATTAATCCTTTTTCCAGCATTCATTTTCCCTCCCACATTCGAGCGTATTCAACACACACAGCGGAAATACGCGGTGCTCACCTTTTTGCAGTGGAATTTATTAGTATCCGAAAAAACGACTAGTTTAAAGACTGTTGGATCTCTTCGTCTTCCTCTTCTATGCCCTTCCTCTCCCTACTCCAAATGTGGTTGAGGCTAAAGAGAGGGGGGGAAAAAAACCGAAGACGTGATTGGAATGCAATGTCTTTTTTTCTATAGGTTTGCTTGTGATGCAGGTCCGCTTCCCCGATGAAAGCTCAACAGTGTAGCGGCGAGAAGCCGCGGCTCAGCGCTCCGGAGCTGTGTGTTTTTTTTTTCCGGCGCAGCAGCACATCACTCGGATGCAGGATCATAACGAAGAATCGTTTCCCTCCCGATCAGGTCTTTTTAGACGTCATGGAAATGAGCTTGAAGAAAAGAGAGCGAAAGTGCTGCGTGAGGAGGGGGTGAAACAGAAGGGATGTTGGCGTTGGTGGTGGCGATTGGGGGAGGTATGGGTAGATGAGCACGCTCAGTGCTGCAAAGGGAGCGCGCGTCAAGGCGCTCGCTTGCGTGAGAATTTTAAAATTATTTTTGGAGGTTGTTGGGGGGGGAGTACAGAATCAGTGCATCGCAGCACGGGCCGTCCTACTGCTCGTGACTGACCTCTGTATGCAGAAGACATGCATTATTTTTATTATTTTAATCGCTATATTGTCACATCGTCCTCCAGAGTACGGTACGTTATGTGCGTGTGTTTGCTTTAACAAGTAACAAAACGTTTACTGCAT
>JABJVR010000032.1:874857-935973 GCA_025773905.1 Chitala chitala
AATTTAATGTTTTTGTAAATATTAATTTTTTTTTTTTTTTTTTTTTTTTTTTTTAATTTTGTTTCACAGTTAGGCAAGTTATTAAAGAGATGCATAAAGAGTGAAAAGCTTTGCTTGGTTTCCATCTCCAGCTGGTGAAACGTCTGGGAAGGAGCCAAGCTCGGTCACTTTGCCGTTACGCCTCATGGACCTAAATGGACACCGTCACACGTGAAACTGCAGCAGAAATTGCTCTCTGTGGGATTTTGACAAGTGATGTAAAGACACAAAACCATCTCCTGCTCCAAAGGTGATGAATAGCCATGGCTTCTTCAGTGAGCCCTGCTCATCACCCCTTCTGCCCTCTTGTGTGTTAACCTGGCCTCACAAAATGGCTGCTGGCTCCCACGTAATGGTAGATGCGTTTTTCTCAAAGCAATTGAACCTCTAGAGTGCGACCGTGTGCCCTGGTGTGAACTGGACTGGCTGCTTTTTTGAATGCCAGCGCTTATGTATGTGAAGTGGCAGGAGAGCACGCTGTGCCAGCACGGCCCTGAGGCTGCCCAACAGCCCACTGCATTGTTTGCCTCGCATGCAGAACTCATGCTTTCATATCTGCAAACCGGCGGGCAGTTCTTCAGTGAATCATCCAAGAAATATCTTTGGAATTCAGAGGGTTGTATTTTCAGCTTCTCCCCCGCCCCCCTTCCCTCTACTTTCCTGAACATCTGTCTAACTCTGGTGTCAATCTGTGTTACCAAAGACACATGGGTAACCACTAGAGGGAAAGGACTGTAACCCAGTTGACAAATGAAGGAAGCAAGCTTGTGTTTTTGCTTAAAGGGCTTCTTGCAGTTTAATGTACTGTGATGTATGAAGAGCCAGAAGGCTGGTGATAAGACTACGTTGGACCCTGTGGGTTTAAACAAATGATTTCCAGTTTATCAAAGTTATGCCTGCTGTATTGGCAGGGTCTATGACATGCCCATCTTACTAGTTCATCAGCCTGCAGACTTCTCTTTAGATGTTTCTGTTTTCCTCTGTGTCCTACCTAATGTCAGTCTTTTTCTCTTCACATTATACCTTGCTACTGTATAAATTCTACCAGTGGACTGTGAATTCAGCAGCAGGGAACGTCGACTTCATGATTTATGTGGTTTGCTTCCTTGTGTTTTTTCATGTTTTTTGGTGGCTAGATCTGTGGCATGAACTACCAAAATTTAACTTTTTTTTTTTTTTTTTATACTGTTGGAGTCCTGGGTGTGTCCATTAAATAGCACAGGTATACTAGTAATGTAAAGGAAAGGCAATAATCCATTTTGATGTACCTCTTGTTCCATTTACAGTATTAACACTATGGATGCTCGATTATATGATTTTATATTGAAAGGATTCCATGTAGTCACTGGTGTAATACCCTAATATTTTTGTGCACTCAGATTTATATTAAGATGAAGGGTACTAAATCTACAGCCTTGGAGCATTGAAATGAAGATAACCCTGCCCCCAAGTGAAACAATCAGGTTTTAAACACTCTGTTCATCATTAGTCAGTATAAAGCATTACATTTTATTTATTTTTTTTATGAAGATAACAGATTTACCCAAGACATGCACAAGAAGGTTGCAATTATCTAATTTCTCCTAGTACAAAGAGGTTGGTTTAAACATGGACATATTGTCATGCCAAACTTTGCTCCTCTGGGTCTGTGGTGATACTAAAGATTAATGGAATAATCTGTGACAGCTTCTGACAGTGCAGATATTAAACTTTAACCATCTTGCTAAATTTCCACTCACACAGTATGCTTTGGTTAAAACATGCTTGAGTAAATAGCACTTTTAGTTGCTTAGCAACCACGTTGAAAGGGACCTTAGTGTAATTTATGTGTTTTCCTCAAGCAGATGTACTTTTAAAATGTTTTATTGTAGGCAACTATCCTGTGAAACTTTTAAAAGTAGTTTACATTTTTTTTCCCATGCAGAATGTACCTGAATTACCTTTCAGATATAACATTGTCCAATTGTTAGTGTTTTGATTTAATGTCAATAAAGCATTTACTGACTAGGGTCCCGTGTTGTCCCAGTTAGTAGTGGGTGTGTGTGTGTGGGTGGGTGGGTGGGGGGGGGGGGTAGTGGTTGTCATGATTTGTTGAGGAGTAAAATGTGACAGCTGGAAGCACACAGCTGGACAGTTAATGCGATTCAGAAGGCAGGGTTACAGAACAGGCGAGGCTTAGCAGCATGCTGTAGACAGCTCTGCAGGGCGAGAGGGCCACTGAGTGTAACAGAGCGATCTCCAGAATGACCCCCTCACGTCTGGGCTCCTGTTACGTGACTCTTGATATGCCTTAACGGGCCACAGTCGCATCTGCTCAGCGTTCCAGCCCACCCCAGCGCTGCTGAGGGCGACACGGAGGCTGACTACAACGCTAATCGACAGGCCCTTCCGCAGCTCCGCACGGAATGGCCACAAACTGCAGCCGGCAGTACCCAAGCTAGCGGGAGATTTGTGCTCACGCCTCCTGCCCCGGCTGCTTGACAATGTTTTTTAAGGCAGAAATTAAAACTCTGCATTTAAATTTTAATGGGTGGTTTTGGAAAAAGGATGGCTCAGGTGAGCCTGTTAGGTAAAAAGCTAAATCATAAAGGACGTGTTAGTTTAATCAGCTTTTTCATTGTGTATATCCCTGGGACGCTCTGTTCAGGACCGACCCTCTTGTCTAGGTCCTAAGTGGACCACTACAAAGACAACAGCCTTTAAAATAAAAGAGGTGGAGACGTGGTTTTGGCACCATGGTGCACCTGGATGCGAGCGCCCATATCTCTGAGCTTGCATTAATCTTGTTCCGCTGTCAGTAACCTCTCCAACTGATACTAATGAATCAACACATCACGTATCTGTCCGAGACATTTTGGGCAAATTGTGTGTTTAATTGCTTCATTTGCAGTTATCATTGGATTGAAAGCAATGAGTTGCAATATGCGGAAAATCAGCCAAGGCCATCTGAATCTTACGAGGAAAAACTTTGTGTTCTGGCACTTTCTTTCACCCTCCACCAAAAAACCTTTCCAGCTAGAATGTATCAGCGGAGACTTATTTTATTGGGTTTTGTCACAGCGATGATTAGAAAATCTCTAAAAGTTAAATTTAAATTTTAATTGGGCAAGAAGATGTTGAGTAGGCATTTTTGTCTTTTTTTTTCACCCTCGCAACAGCAATAACAACATCACAGTCATGAGAGTACAACTTTAAAATGTAGGTAACTTTCCTTTTTGCAGTTCATGCATATGTGTTTATTTGCACTCCTTAACTTGTAACCCACATCGTTCAAAAGTCATTTTAAAAAGCTTATTGGGAACACTGAGGCTGTATTAGCAGTGCTGTATGTGCACCATATTAGAGGCAAACAAATTATCCTAAAATAAATACTTTATCCTGAGGTTATCTGTTGGCTAAGGCACGTTGGACCCCCCCCATATCACATTGTTTGCTAACTAGCTGGCTAGCCAGGAGCCCCATGAATGATTAACTTTGTAGAAAAAACATGATTTTTTTTTTTCCTTTTTTTACTTTGAGGTGCAGCTCTGACTTACAAAATATGCAGAGTGTTTGAGCTCTGGTCATGGACTGCACTGTAACAGGATTTATCCTTGTTGGGTTAGCTTGGGGGCTAAATGACAACTACTGACCAGAGAGATTATATGTACATTACAGAAAACAGCATACTTACAACAGTATGATATTAACAGAAATGTCAGATATTTCCGCTAAGACTTGCTAGCCCTACACAGCAGCTTATTTTAAAATGGTACATTTGCCCAAATGGCTGAGGTCGTTGAAAATGTCATGTGTAAAGAGTTTAAGTGAAGTACACCCCATCTAAGTGTTCTACATGTTTTGAAGACCAGCAATAATCAGCATTACCTGAAAGAAAATAATACATATATATAAAGTTGTATAATGCATTTGTAATAATGCACAAGTGTTGGACCTTTACACCCTACAAAGATTAAATGATATCCATATTAGTTGTAATACATCCACATTTTCTTCAAAAAATAAACAGCACACTGTTTTGGAAGAATTTGAATGAGCAGTAATATTACTAGAGTTCAAAACATCTTAGATAACACCTAAATAAAGCACATACAAATTAATATTGTTTACTTTTCAGGATATAAATATTCAGTGCCATATATCTTTTGTAATTAATGACTCAATATTATTAGCAAGCATAAACAGCGCTGTGTTTACATATGGAAACTGAAAGATTCACCTTTGCATTTAACTTTCACTTTTTTCTGTTGTTTGCCTTGTTCATCAAAGCCGTCATTCATTGGAATGCAGAACGCATGTTAAATGCTATATACATTAATCTGGTTACTTACAGCACTGTTTTAATAATTTTCATATTTGAATATTTGAATGTACACAAGCACATTATACACACAGTAATTTGTTTCTGATAAATCCTGGCTTTATGTAAACTTCATTATATGAACCTGTCTTTCCGACACATAAACAAACAATTTAGACTCCTGCGTCCCATTCAATTTAGCTAATTAATAAAGTACTGTTTTTTCAGCTTTGTCAAATGTATTGATCTTCTTTGCTTAAGAATCTGCAGTAGACGCTGCATGTAGGCTGTCAATAAATAAAGGAAATTGAGAATGTGCCAAGTACCGCCAAACCACTGCTGGTAGCTCAATATCCTTTGTCTCCAAAGAACGGTGCGTATTTATTGATAAAGTGCTGCTACCGAGGTATTTTGCACCAGACAACACATATTTCTCGAACACACTAAACCACTGTACTAACCAACTCGGTTGTTTTTAATCAACGGATACCTGCCGCTGTAGGGTTTGTTTCGGTGGTTATATATGGCATCTCGCAGTCCACAGGACACGCTTTCATATTTTTAATCACAAACGCGGCCTTGAAAACTTGCGGAGTTTGTTGTTGACTCCATAATTTGTTTTCCCCGTTAACCTTCGCCTGCATTTTTCTTGTGGCAGTGAAAGTAACAGGTCTGGACAACACGTTGAGTAAGACAGACAGCTGGAGTCCCAGCAAATCAATAGCACATTTAGCGGCAAACCAATGTTCTCACACTCCCGTCTACGCTTCACTCCTCTCTCTCTCTCTCTCTCTCCCTCTCTCTCTCTCTCTCTCTCTCTCTCTCTCTCCCCCATGCTTTCTCTCAACCTCTCACTCTCTGCGACTCTGTACCCAGCCTTTATGTCATGTAGGTATTTCTCTATAAAATACTGGACAAAAGCCTGCTTTCGTTTATGGGGATGAATAACCTTATTCCCCCTAAATAACCACTATATTCTCTTTGATTGTTGTCACTCTCCACCATATCATCATAACCCGGTCACTCACTCGAGAAGTAATGGGGCTGCATCTCCAGCATATAGCATTCGATGCTCCTGGAGCCATGGCTAATATTGAGCTGAGTGGGCAAATCAAGGCCGCATTTCTCCTGAAAGAGCAACTCCAATAAAGGGAGCTTAACTCCTAAAATTGATGCGAGGATCTGGCAAACGGCTGGGATCAGCCGAGCGCTACGCGGATCGAAAAATCTGGAATTTTTAAGACAAAATCCTCCTTTGATTGTTGAGCTGTCAGGCAAGGTCCTGAAGCACCCTGTACGGGTTTTACATGCAAAATGTCTACAAATGCAACGGTTCGAGACATGCAAGGTCCTATCCACTGCTGTCAAACCTGTTTTTTTTCTTTCTTTTGTAATTGATTGTGGGAATATTCAGCGCTGCTTAAATGTCTTCCATTGCTTCTGTGAAGAATTAGGGATTGTTGTTGGTGTAGCTCTTTCCTGCGCTTATGCGGACGTGCTCATCAGGGGAAGCCAGCGCTAGGAGGGGGAGGGTGCCTTCAAGGTGTGCCATTAAGGACAGATGTGCTCTTAACAGGAGGAACGCACTGCCCCACCCTTGCTTGCACCACGACCTTCGCTTAGCTTCTGGTCCTGGGAAGAGGGGTGGAGGCGATCGGGCTGGGTTTGGGATTAACTGGCAACGTGGCATGGCTGCCATGCCAAAATATAGCTTTGAATTTTAACGTCCTGCTAAGGATTGCGCACTGGGCCCTGTGCGCAGACTGGAGGGTGCCCCAGGGGAAAAGGAGGTGGCCTGCTGTGACATTAAGGACAAATCAAACATTCAACACATGGCATTTCACAGGCAAAATGAGCATTTATATTCCCCTCTTTACAAAGACAACCATAATGGATTTTTTGTTTGCGTTTTCTACCATGTTTGTGACATGATTATGCTAAATTAATTTCAGTTTATCAGCTCAGGCAGGTAGCAGGGGTTGGTTATGTAGAAAAACACGTAATGTTTTAAGGTTTGGGAAGCAATTATTTTTACCCCTTCTCACTGCACAGCATTCGTGTTTCAGTATTCATATTGTACTTCAAAGCTGCAAACAAGGAACGCATCCTAAGTCTTTTTCCCAAACTGACATGTAGTAATATACACAGATATATAAACATTCACACCTCAGCCAGACATCTGACATGACCTTTAGTATGGGGTACACACACTGTTTACACAGATATACAACACTTAGTGGCACAATTTGCACAGTGGGTTTTGTGCAAACGTCAGACGGACATCAAAAGGATGTCATAAGCATTGGGGTTTGGTTCATTTTACACAAACGGTGCATCCTCTGAACTCCCATAACCCCTTGACCATTTATATTTTTTATATATATATCTGAGCTCCTGTCTTATCCACAGGCCTGCAGGGATACCTGTTTGACAAGGTGTCCAGGTGGAGGAACTGAGATTCTGATGAATGTACCTGGAATAGTAAACACCAGATGGCATTCTGCTTTCCCCAGGGTAAGCCAGACCACGTTCCATACAGTAGCGTTTCAGGGAACTCTATAGTTTCTCTGCTAGTGCATGGAAGCTTAGTGCTACAGTTTAGCTCACATAATTAGAGCAGAACCACTGCCACTAGTCCCAGCATCCTGGTGGGCGTGTGGAGTGTGTGCTGATAATCAGGTCACAACCAAAAAACCAGCAGAAAGTCCCTACCAAGCTGTTCTTGTTTTTTTTTTTTTTTTTTTTTTAACTAACTAATTTTTTTTTTCACATAAACACAGCCAGACATTTGACTGTGAGGCTTAGACAAAAAAAGAGAAAATTTGAAAAGGTGCGCTGACCTAGAAAAAAGATGTAAAAAAACACTCGAAAGGGGGGGGGGTCCATAGAAAAGAAGAGAAAGCCACACACATGGAAATGGTGGCTGGGAGAGTGGCTCAGTGGCGTAAGCGGCTTGTGCTTGTGGAGGAGAGGCCGCCGACGTTGTCTTCCAACAGCTGAGGATGTCCACAGAGGCGCTCCTTCTGTGCGGATTAGCCACGTCCCCGCAGAGCAGCCCCTGCTGCCGAAAACCCTTGCCGTGCAATTCGAGTGCCGAGAAAGCAAAGTGTTGGCTCGGCGACGGATTGTCAGTCGAAGCCGACCCGCCAGGCCCCAGACTGTTAATCGGGTCACTGGTCCTCTTGTGGTCACGTGGCCTACGCAAACCTCATGATACTTTCAGTAAGGGGGAAAAGCTACTTGGGTGAGAAAAGAAATCTTTCTGGGAAAAAAATACATTACAGAGAGAAAAATTGCTAATTGTCTTTCGTTTTTTTGTTCATTTTGTACTGGTTTCAGGGGGAGTTTCAGCAAAATTGTTGAATAATGGTACAAATAATGACCAAGACAAATGAAGCCTGAATCCTTTAACTTGGTCACCAATCAGCTGGATTTAGTAACACCAGCCTAGAGCCAATGAAACGTTTGACCCTATGTTTAGTCAAAACCCTGCTCCATTAATGCATTAACCTCTTTGACTTTGCTAAAAAGTGTCAGCTTTGGCAGGAAAGGAATTTTTTCCCATTGCATTCATATAACTGGCTCAGTGCTTGCTACCTTAGCAGAAATACCTGAAAAGACAGAAAAGCTCATTCAAAACAATGGAAGAAGCAGCAGGAAAAAGTACTTTTGCTGTCTGGATCAGAGCACCATCATTACTTGAATCAACTGAAATCATAATTTGCTTAAAGGTTATTCACAGCCAGTATCATGATAAAAGAGCAGGACTTCCCTTCGGCAAGAAGATGTCATCAATCCACGATGACAGTCAAAGATCACTAGAGGGATAAAAGCATCCAATTCACTTACAGTCGATAACATTTTTTTTTATGCTGCTTGTACTCTGTCATTTACATTTCTTCACAGAACACTGACGTTGAGACACACTTTGTGGAGTTTGTTTGTAATGATTAATGATGAATCCGAATGGTGATTTCATGTACAGCTGGGGTGAGACGAGGTGAGTAAGGCAAGATATGTAACAGAACTGTAACAGAGAATTTTAACATTTCATTAAAAAAAGAAGAAAAACGAACAAATGCTGTGTTGAAATGCAATAAAAGCCTACTTATGTGTTTCCTAAGAAACTAAGAGCATAAATAAACAACAAATATGTCGCAGCTGTATGTTTGATTAACTCATTCAATTACGCCCCTTTGGGAGCCATGTCAGAAGGAGCGCTCCTTAATGCCTCTGGAAGGTATTGGTTCGGCAATACGTTTCCTTGGCCCGCGAGTGGATCCATTAGAACCGAGGCGTTTCGCAGCACAGCGGAGAGCGGGCACAGAAAAGATCACAGCACAATTTTCACACCTCATCAACCTTTAAGGGGTCCCTCATCTCCCTCTCACTCAGTGTTCCCTGGAACTGCTCGCACACACACGCCCCATGGACGACATTAAGGGATTCTGCTGCAGACTCCCGAGCAGGGGATCCTGAGCCTTTCCACAGATGAAATTAGACACATAGCACTCTTGTGGGTATGAGGGGTTCCGCTAATAAGCGCCCATTTGTTATGGCAACACTGTGCAAGAGTACAGCTCATTATGGTCCAGTCATAGGCAGGAAGTGGCATTTGCATGGAACTCTGTGTCACTCTGTACAGCAGTAACTCCAGTGATTTAATGCTGTGTGAACACATTTTTACTTCAATTAACTAAAAAGACACTAAATTATTAATATATTGTGTCAACATTTTAATGCATACAAGAGGATTCATCATATGTTACTTAGTGTGCGTCATTAAGTTGGTCCATTTGAACGTGAATGATAACTTGCATATGCATGCGCTTGTTGGGAAGAGGCAGATTTTGCCAGCTCATCTCATAAAACAAAGGCCATCGATCGTGACGGATTGATTGCTTTCATACACCACAGCCAGCCCGAATCCAATAAAGGATAGGGCCTATGGGTAGATTAGGACCAGTAGGTTCTTAGCTAAGGAGTGCAGGCGGTGATGTGTGTGGTCAGAAGAGAGAACAGCAAACCGCGGGCATAGTCATAATCCGCTACAAATGCTCCTTTGTCAGAATGGTAAGATTCTGTGAGAAACATCCTTTGTAGTTTAGCTTCAATGTGTTTATTTTGGATTTTCTCTCTTGTGTTAAGTCTGAGGTGCCGAATGGAAGGTAAATGGAAAGAGACATGGCGAGGTCTCCGGTCCACAGGGTATTCGAGACAGGATCACCAACAGGATACTGCAGTCAGATGAATGGGGCATAAGGATGGGCTTTGGGCTTTTCCACTTATACCTCCCCCCTCCATCTAGCCACAACTATCAGCTGCCAAAACTGCCAACAGAAACCACCCATAATGCCCTACCGGCATAGGGGAAGGGGGGTGGATTGACGTGACAACCCGGAAAGTGGCTACGCTTCATCAATCTGCATCCTCTGAGTGCTCAGAACACGGCGTGGAGCTAGAGAAGGTCAGGACCATCTGTCAATATTCGTCTGGGCGTCTGGGACGGGACAGCAGGGGGGTGGGCGGCACGATAGATCTCGCTTTCTGCCGGGAGAGGCTTTCCCCTTACCCAGCGTGCATCCGGGGGCGCTTGATCAAAACCGAAGGGAGCCGCACCGCTTCGCGTTTCTTTGTGACACAAAGCCTCGGAATGAATTGGCACCTTGAAGTCTGTGTTCATAACTGCCCTGGACATATGACTAAGTGTTTTTTAACCTTTTTTTAAGCTTTATCACCAGTATCAGCGTGACTGAATGTTGCAGGCAGAGTAATGAGAGTAATTAAGAAAAGGCACCACAATACTTCAGTGCAGCTTTCTTGCCATCACGTCCTCAGCTATCAAACGACTGTCACATGACTGCCCCGAGAGGTAATACACTGTGCGTTTCCACACCCTTTGCTGCATTTACAATACTTCGCGGTGCTTCACAGGCTGTGTATTTTTTAACCACCAGGTCATATTTGTATAGTGTGCAGTAAAATGATAAGCTGTCCCACTTCAGTCCAAGAGTCACCCCCCCCCCCCACAACAGCTGGATTAGTAGTATTTATCATTTAATTTGGAAAGGCATCTGACCACAGCTACTTTAAACGAATTAATAAAAAATTGCTGCTTTTTGGGCCAGAAAAATACCTCCTCCCCCTACCACATACACATATGTGTGAGATACACATTTTTTATGCCTCCAGATCAATCACACTGCCATCTTGTGTCTGGGAATATTAGCATCTAACCCACTGTACAGCTGGACATATTCAGTCAGGGGCTCAGATGATGGGAGGATGGAGGACACACACGCCTCCTCAATTGTATAGACTGTTCAAAATATATAACTATATAGTTATTTACACATCCCCCCACTTTTGAGGGATAAACTGTGCCTTTGTATTAAGTCCTTGCCATATTCATACCTGAAGGATTTAAACTTGGATGTGGTCATTTGTTTGGCTGGTTATAAAGACAGTCTGCAAGCATATGCGGGCTTGTTAATTAACAGGATGCGCATACAAATTTGAGTTATGATTGTGAAGGTTTTTGTTTGATGAGATTAAGGCAGAAGGAGAGAAACAGATGAATGTTCTATAACTAAATAGAACTAAATATCTTCTTAGTTCCTGCACAGATAAACAAAACAAAGACGATGAAGAATGCATTAATCTGCCCCAAAGAATTTCGTTATTAGAAATAAAGATGAAACACAAGAAAAACTGATGAGCTGAAATTCTCAATGGAGCAGAGGCTGGCTGGTGTTGGACCTGTTTCCTATGAGGGCTGTGAACCCCTTCAGCATTGGCCACTTCTCAAAACACCAGAGCGTTTTTCAGAAACACAGAGTGCCCGCGCTGTGTGGACAAAAGTTGGCCCTGTATGGCAAATGCTCACCAAACCCACTTAGTTTGTGAGTGGGATCCTATTTATGTCTCCATCCCACAAGGCCACTGTGATGAGAGTGGTCCTTGAGTCTTTTAGCTGGAGTGTCAGAGCGTGCTTATGAATGCCCATGCCCTGGATTGTATCCTGAATGGAGCTGAATTCTCTTGCTAAACACTGAGCGTTGTACGAAGCACGCGGCTTAACCGGAGCCTCTGTTGTTTTTTTTTCCACCATTGGCGAGGTGTGTCAATGGAACAAAAACAAAAACAA
This sequence comes from Chitala chitala, assembly GCA_025773905.1. Lineage (NCBI taxonomy): Eukaryota > Metazoa > Chordata > Actinopteri > Osteoglossiformes > Notopteridae > Chitala > Chitala chitala. The sequence goes on from JABJVR010000032.1 coordinate 886,344, forward strand.
GGAAAAGCGAACGTGCTAATTGAACTAAAGGATGGAGATTCTTTAGTTTGAGCCCAGTGCAGCGGCGGCGTGAAGCCTTTCAGGTGCTGTCAATGGGGTCAGTCGGCTGAAAAAAACAGGCGAGGACGGGTGAACCAGACTGCTGACTGAACCACAGCATGCAGAGGGAGTGTTTGGCACCTCTTCAGCAGCTCAAAGCCAGCCAGCCCACATTCCCACAGTGGGAGGAGCCACAGGAGGCGTGAGGCACCTCAGTGAGCGGCCCGGACATGGCTGCCAAGTGGGTGTCTGATCAACCATCGGACACACACTGTCACTGTCCCTGCCCTGCCTCCGCCAGCCCCTCCACGAGCACTGGGCAGCTCTTCTGGACAACAGAGGAATGACACATGCAACTAACTGCTCGCAACATTCTGCCTACTTTTTTTCCCCTTCTCCAGAGTCTCCTCAAATGAGCTAATTAATGTCACACGCCATGGCGGACTGGCTTCATGTGGACATCATTCCCACAGTGCGTACTCGCGCTGCCCATAAAAAATTAATTTAATGTATTACGGCTGTAATTAAGCACAGGTTTATTTAAAGTAACAGAACATTGGAACAGCACTCAGCTCCAGCTTTTACATTCTTCTTCATTTTACAGAGTTTTGAAGGCGAACAAAAATAATGGAATTTTATATCTTTGTTTGACATGTCCTGAATAAATGTTTACCTCCTACGACTGCTCTGTCGCTCGTTGGTCTCTGCGTGCGCGTCTCCAAGTTAATATGAGATCTCTAATTGTATGGATGAAACGGATTATCATTCAAAGCACATTTGCGTAGATCTCTGACCAGAACACATGTGCGGGACAGTCCTTTGACCATCAAATACATTTATGACCATGTCGGAAGTGCCCACTCACTCTGCGAGTCGATACTATCAAATCCACCATTTGCTCCATGTGTAATGCCTCAGCTCAAAATACCTTTACTCTCCTAATCTGTTTTGCTATCTGTGTGATATTTAATGCCAGGTTGTTGGTTTAGGACACTCGTGCATGTCATGTGATCCTGCACTGTACTGTTTATCACCCTGCTTCCTGTCTTTATCTTTCCTGCAGCATCCTGACATATCACATCATGCTATCGATGTTGCAGAGACTGCACTGTTTTTTCAGGTATCAGTGTATGCTTTTTTGCCGCATTTGCTCTTGTCCACTAATTAATCTAAAAGGAGACTTCGGTTGCGACACTCCCAATTAACATAAAAGCTGTTGACATTTATTGTGTTGCCTTCTGTTATGTGATTTGAATATTTTTAAAGGAACTTAAAATTATTTCTAAAAATCAGTAAACCGATATTTTATTTTTAAGTACCTGAAACATAATGCTTGTTCATATTTATCCATTTTCCAATTATTATGTATTATTTCATGTTTATTATTATTTCAAGGTGCTTGCTTCACCCAGGATAAGTGGAGGAATCCTGGAGCTTGGATGACAAGGAGAACCACAAAGATGGAGAGACAAGAGCTTCTAATGATTTTAAATTGTGCAGCGGATTTAACTGCCTCCAATATTCACCATATCCTATTGCTATTACAGGGACAACAATTAGAGAAGGACACTGCAGAGGAGGAGATAAAATGACCGTGCAAAATGTCAGCTACTTCTGTTACTTACATTTGTTCATTTAGCAGATGTTTTTATCCAAAACAAGTTACAATATTTCACATACAAGCTACAATGATAGTTGTTCTCTGTATTTAACCCATTCCCCTGGGGAGGGCAGCAGGCAGCCACATGCATCGCCTGGGACACCAGCACTGAGTGTCTTGCTCAGGGACACACCTGGCAGTCAGGCTGAGATTAGAACTAGGGGACTTCTGCACCCACCCGGACGTTTTACCAGATGGGTCACCAGGCTACTTGGTACTGGTAAAACGCTAGTGTTACATTCAGCGATTTTTCACACCAAGGAGTTAATTGCTCTTTAGCTGGGCTGCTTTAGCAAGCTATAAAATCTTATGTGGCTCATTCTGACCCACACAATGAACTCAGAATCCCCCTTTTTAAATTTTTTTGTATCATTTTCTTTTTTTATGACTCAAAAGTAGGGCCATTTGAAAAGGCGACAGAGCAGGTTCTGGTGTGGTGAGCCCATAAACGGTTCCCGTAGACTCCGTTATTAGCAGCAGTTTCTTGACGTCCTTGAGGGCTTCACTCAAACACTCTTGATTAGATCGCAGCCAGTCAACTTTGGCACTGGAGAAAATAGTGGATTAAAGACGTCCCCACGGCTCAAATGGATCACCTCGGTGATAAAACAACTCAGCCTGGCTCCTGGATGTAATCTGGGAATAGCAAGGCCACCAGGTATATTACCAATATTCAACCCACTATCTCAAATGGAAAGTCATTGCGCAAACACTTCGCCGAGCCCTGGACGGGAAACAGGAAGACAGGTGGATTGGTAAAACACTGACAACCTGACTCCTCCATCGATTACTTGCCATCAGTTTAAACTTTAATCTCCCGCGGCACTGATTTTGCTGTGTACATACTAAGAAAACGAGCCGAGTTATTGGCAATGCATAGTTATTGTTAGTATAGACATCACAAGATAAACGTTTTCTCTTTGCCGCGAATGGATTTTTGCAGGAATAGTTTGCCCGAAATGTATATTTATTATGTGTATATTCAATAATACTGTGATTTTCGCATTTTTATTACTCTTCCTCTATTTTTGGCTACATGTGCTTTTGCTAGTCTGCCAACATTCAACTGATTTCGCCCAGAGTGGTCACGTCGTCCTATAGTTATCCGCACAAATAACTTCTCACTTCCATCGCTTCAGTTTCTAATGTAAAGTCTGCCCATGACAGTCTTGCCACCTCGTCAGCCACGTTTGGCAATACAGTACAGTTTTTCTTTAGTAGAAAGATTACAACTAAAGCTTCTGCACACTTGTCACTACATATTACCCCACCCTGGGCTCCATGGAGGTAAATGCAGCTCAGCAGCGGCAGTTCCTGTGGTGGAAAATTAGTGCAAGGACCAGCAGTGAGTAAGTAAATGCCATCTGTGGCTGTGTGTGGTCCCCTGTAGACAGTGGTGCCATCACCCAGCGGGGTGTGGGAGAGAGACGGGGGGCGGGGAGGAGGTCTAGGTGGGGTGTTGTGATTCACTGCTGCTGACCTTACAACGCTTCTGCTTTATTTTCGGCGAGAAGGGATGAGGGTGGGTGGGGGGAGGAGTGGCACGATCACTCCGTATAGAAGGACAATACGAGTTCTTTTCAGGGGGCGTGGACAACGGCCCGAATTCAGAGGCGTTTCAGAAACACTGGGCGACCCTTGAGAACAACATATTCCACACTTCGAAAGATGCGTGGCATGAATAACAAACTGTAAAAAAGATGTTCCTTAGAGGGGAACACAGGCTGGGTGCCTGGCTCGCCTAGTTCATGTCAGGAGCGGGCCAACGCTACACGATGACAGTAGAATGAGTGGGTTTCCATCGTGTGCCCATGCACTTGTCACACAGCTTTTGAGAGTGATGTCACCTCCCTTCAGCAGACACTGTGCTGTCTCCTTCTGGAGACCTCCAGAATGCTCTTTTAAGGTCCTATTTTCTTTGTCCAGTTCTGATAACATGTTATTCCTCTCTAAGCCTCTTGAAAATAATTAACCATAGCTCTCGTGACACTTACAGATAATGCTTTACATTTTTTTTTCGCTTTGTGTAAAATGGCTATTGCATAGTTTTCATATAAAACTCTGTCAGTGTCCACCCATATGCTTTCTATGCCTGCTTGATTTGGTATGTGTTACTTTGTCTTCCGACCTGTCTTTTCCTGCCCACATGCAGTTGTTTTTTAGCTGGTGTTTGTTTATCTGTGTGTGTTTGAGTGCGATATGCAGGTTGTCTGTTATTTTATGTTTATGCCACTGTAATAAATTCTTTGTCTCAGTGCGTGCTGTGATTTAGACCAGAGGAACAGTTTTAGAGCTTTTCTGGCATTTTTCTGCCACGTGGAGTTACAAAAACCTGCTAATTCACATTAGCTTACCTTAACCGGTTTTAACTCACATTAACCCCCATTAACTCCCTCTAAATTGTTATAAATCACAACTACTCCAGGATCACAAAAGTGAAACTCACACCAAGATGCACAAAAGTCTCAGGTAATGTGAAGCAAGTATCACAATATGAGACTGAATTTTTACGGCGTTGTCCTTGGTCCACTGTGCCATAATGTCGCTATTTGAGACTGCATTTTAAAATCACTCTCCCACGTCTGCAGCGTCGTAATGTCACTATATGAGACTGCGTTTTTACAGCATTTTCTCAGGTGCCATGACTCCACAAGCAAGGCTGGGGCAGCAATGCCTGTGCAAAGCATGCTGAGAAAACGTTAACTGAAGAAAATGGGAATGAGCAATCTACCAACAGTAAACACAAAGCGTCTATTTAAGCAGTATCCATGGCCATTTAGCTAGTAGAGCACCGAGCCAGAAAAATCTCATCACTCGAACAAGCACAGTAGAGGCTCTTGTTATGATTGGACGGCCATGACCAGCGCCCCATCATGCTGGCCATTATAACATTAATGTGTGAAGCAGAGGAATAGGATATAAGTGGCAGTGCACTTCTGACCACACGCAATTGTACGCTAACAGTTTGTGGCTAGCTGAGACCTCCACAAGAGCATTCTCTTCAGATTGTGCAATGGTTGAACAATTTTCTTCATTTCCATTAAGTGCTTACCTGTTGATATCATTGATGCGCACCTGTACAGGAATGGTACTGATTTCTTTTGTGGTATGTAGCAGTTTAACTACCCAGTCACCCACCTACCCGATACCATTCCTAGCAAACTAGAAAGTCTACTTTGACATATTGTTTATATGTTATATATCTAAGTCACCATCTTGATTATGTCACTTTATGCTAATGTGCATGTAAGACCTATGTTAGCATTAGCTTTAGCTTTCAGCTCAGTTGTCTTTTGGAGGAGGAAGCAGAGAAGAATGGTTGTGTTCTGACAAAAATTTTTTATATATTCTATACTCATTTTTGAATTGTGCTCTGATCTGGATTCTAGATTTCCCTATTAGAACACACAGCCATTTGTGGATACATGATAACCTTGTGAAACTATACAAATTTACCTGATGTGTCTCATGTGTACATGGGCCATATAGTGAATACACTGCATTAATGACATGCTGAAAAGGACTGTGTGTGTCAATGTGGGTTGTGTTTTCTTTACCCCTACCAACACACTGCCACAGAACTAAGGCTCAGCCACTTAATTGCATGGAATTGCCTTCCAAATGGATTATGGAAATAAACAGAATCTGCTACAATTTTATTACTGTTAATTTTTTATATATTAAAGTTGAAAAACATTTTAGGGCAATAAAAATATATTCATATGCTTTAAGTTACATTTATGGGCTTTGGAACTAATTGAGACTATTTATTGTGTATGCTCTCAATATGCAATATTTTCATAATTATGGTGGCTTTGGGATAAATTAATCTAACATCCTGTTTATCAGAGTTGCTTATATTTCCTTTTGATCAGTGTTTGTACTCTGCTGTTGTATAACCTATTCTGTTTTTGTATAACCTACCTCATTAACAGAAATGGTTCATCCACGCCATGCGTCTCCTGGAGACTCAATTTTCCCAGCTCTCTGACCATCACTGCTTCCAGGTTCCACACAGCAACTTGTTTTCAAGAAAATATTGAGTGAAGTCAGTTATTAAAGAATGATAAAATTTGTTTGTTTCCAATACAAAAACAAAGCAATTAAGTAGCCAGAAGCTGAGCGATAGACTTCACCATTTCTATGGCAACACAGGTTAGTCTGCGGGCATCATCATGGTTGAATGCTGACTTTGTTATACCCTTCCACACTTGTAGTCAGTAAAAAGAAGCAGTCCTTTTCCAGGGAGCTCTCATATGAAGGATAAGTGTGTGTCAAGGAAGAGAACATTATTGGCTCTATAATGGCTATTGTGATCTATCGTCCGGACAGGTAGAGGCAAGAGGGCCGGGGACAGCTCAGATGTTGAGGCCCTGGGAAGAGCCGCAACAAAGCAGAGACAGAAAGAAGCAAAGTGTTAAATGGCAGGAAGGAGGGTTGGTAATCACATTTGATTAGGCTCTGGGATCTGAAGAGATCAGCCCTGTGTTCCTTTCCTCTTGCTTCTGTTCTCTCCAACTGATTTAGTGCTCTGAGTGTCAGCAGGCATGAAACCCAGCCCTTATATGTCTCGGGCTGTCAACTGTTTTTAAAGAACAAAAAATGGGGGAGGGGAACTAAACAAAACAATCTAATTAAGCTATTGCCAGGGCTACTCCAGAGTGTGACTACATTTTTGGCAGAAGTGTTTAAAAAAATTACGGAGACACAAAAGTAAATGATGTTTTTAAATGTTTGAAATTACCAGCTATGTCTCTGAACAGTGCAAAGCTAAGGTAAAAGCATAAAAACGTGAAACAAACAGGATCCTTCACCCAAAAAAAATGGTTGCATAACCATCGTTTGTTTCGACGAGCTCAGATAATTGTGTAATTTAATACCTGCAATGTACTGGGTCGCAAATGGTACCAGCAGAGGCAGGTGAGGATGTTCACTGAGGAGTAACACCCCAGAATTGTTCTTAAACAAATGTTTGGAGGCAGGGGACGCACACAAATACAAACCGCAGAGTTTCTGTACAGCCTAATGACTAGATGACACGTTTCTTGTTTGCCTCTTGATATCTGTCAGTGTGTCGTGATTCACAGTAAGCCTTCACCACATCCCCTTTAACAACATCCTCCCCCCAGAATCAATTCAAATCAATTTCCCCTTCATATAACATACAGTAGTGAATTGATAGAAAGAAAGAAAAAAAAAAGTTGGTGGCCCCAAGCCAAGAATCATCATCATGGATCTCAGTGATAAAATTTGATTCAGACTAAACCTGTGACACTTGTTATTCCTTAGATCAAACAGATGTATTTTTTTTTCTTTTCCACGAGATCAAATGACTCCCTTCGCTTCTCGTGACAGATGTAATGAAAGGTAGATTGTGTTTCTCCAACTGAACCTCTTGGCTGCGTGTCTTGCATTTCTCGCATTTATTTATGTTTTTTTTTTTGTGTCGTGTTTAGCACAAAACAAGTTATCAGCTCTCTGTCCCATAAATCATATGGCCCCTTTGCCCTTTCCTGTTTCCATATCAGTATAGTATTCACCGTGAGGGTCTGTTTCAAGGCCAACAGACAGCAACTTCACCTGCAAAAGCAAAAGGCCTATTCAAAATTAGAAGACCTTTCCCAACTAAATAAAAAAAATACATATTAAGAGCGTTGTCCTGACACATCTGCATAATGTGCACCTTCCCGGTGAACTAAAGTAGGAACCTCAGAAATGGATTTCTGTTTTTTTTTTGTCTGCATTGTTGCTGGCGAAATTCAAAAAACGTCATCACTTGTCTTCTTGGAATTTTTGAGTGTCTATTGAAAAGAGATTGGCTACCTCATCCACCAATCTAATGAAGCAGTTGTGTGGCCTGCCATTGGATTGGTGAACTTATTTCCTGGTATTTTGAAACAGTGCTTTTTTTCCCAGGTTAATGCCAGTTGCATTGTCATAGGGCAAAACTTTTTTTTTGAGATGTTTGAAGACATCTCGCCTCACCCCCACTGCTGTTTTTAAAGTTTTTAAAAGTGGTAATCATGGGAGACTGCATAAAATTTACCATTTTCTCACTGGGGAATGGTCATGACCAGAATTCTCATGTTTTTAAATTCCCATAGTTTCACAACACTATCTCTGAAAGCATTAACCAGGAAATTTGCCTTAGTACAGTGCATGGTCGTTAAGGAAGCTAACTTGTTAACTGGTTTTTCTGAGTCCTAGAAACAAACCAGTTACCAAGCTACATACCTAAACTGAACTGCTACATTACAATATTTATCTAAAAGAGGACAAATGATTTTATTTTAAGATACAGTTTAACTTTTAGCCCCTGCTGGCTAATTTTGGTTTTTTTTCCTTTTGGTTTTGCACTCTGTGCGACTGGTTTGGCTAAATGTTACAGAGCGGGCCTCCACCATCGACTGGTTCTCTTCTACATCATTATTCTACATGACTGGATGAGAGCTCTGCTCCAATAAATGGGGTCTTCTCACCTTCAGTGAAACATTGTATTTAAAAGAGGACAGTGTTTAATTCTATAAAATCACTGGGCCTCTGTTTAGCACATTGTGCGCAAAGGCCTGATTTCATTGGCTTTTCGTCCTCGTTCACAAGGTAACCTGTGCGCAATTGTTTTTTTTAGTAGTTATTCATATTTTGTATGATTTCATTTAAAAATAATTTTATTTTTATAATATTGCTAAGCAGTTTTTTCCATAAATAGAATAAATTTAAGTATGAAAAAAAATTATTATAGTAACTCTATATAGTTAGTCTTTTCATACCCTCAATCCATGTTTACATATGTACTTTTTTATAATAGAAATTTTAAAGTCAATTACAAAAAAATACAGCATATGCAAAGAAATTCTAACAGTTGCTGTAAACAGGCTGTGATTTCTGTAATTTTTATCATAGTTACATAATGTATCAAATTTCACTAATAACCTGCCTTTTAACTAAGTATATTTTTTGTTTGTGAAATAGCACTGCTGTCCCCCCTTCCCCCATCCTGACCAATAACAATGTCTCTCCTATCCCTTGGGTACCAGTGATGTATTGGCTGATTACACCACAAGGTTAAGTTACCTGACAAATTACTTTTTAAAATTATGCTACTGTCAATATAGGACATTAATTATGAGAAATAAATAACAGCGAGCATAAAGACGGGTGTCATTAGTTTAATTATCCATTTATAAAACCTTCTCTACATGATCGCTACAAAAAAAAATGTGGACTGAAATCACGATGTTCATCACTAACAGATGAAGATGACGTGATGTTCCCATAACCCACCAAATGCTCTTACCCCCCTCTTCAGTTCATCTCCTGGCAACTTGCAAACCCTGCACCATGGTCACATGATCAAAAATTGTAGCGGTTGTTTTTAGAGACAGTCATCAGCTTGGAGTGGCTGGTAATTACAGCCATAATTAGCGTGCTGTTTAGATTCATACATTCTGAAGAGTTGTAATTGAAACAGTTTGTTTCAGTAATAGAGTAACTCTGATGATGCTAAATCCATTTTGTGGTCTCATTTCCTCCCCTTATATATCTCTCTCTCTCAGTGCCAAAAAGAAGGTCGAGCAGGACAGAAGCGGTCAACTCTGAGTTTTGCTTTATTACATTCCATTCCAGACTGGAAACATGGAGCTCTGCCATCCAATGCCAGTGAATGAGCACGATGCTTTTCAGAACAAAGGCAGGTGCACTGTTAGTGAACCTTGCCACAAAGACATAAATTACTTCTGTCTAAAAAATAAAAAAACTCCATTACTTTTAATATGTGTGAATGGGAACAAGAGGTACAGAGCAAAAGACACAGAGAATGAGCTGAAAATTGACTTGTGTCAAAAAACGTCCCTAGGTCAAATCCTCAAGAATCGTGCTTAACCTAAATTGTTTCAGTAAAAACACCAAGCTACATAAATGGGCTAAGAGGTTAGGTTCAATGAACTGACGCCGTATGGACTGGTTATCAGTGAGGAAAGCTGTACACTACTGGTGAAAATGCTAGCAAAAAAATAAACTGAATATATTTATTTAATGTGGCTGACATTAGCTTTTTGAGACATTTGTAATTATTTAAAGACAAGCTGATTTAGGGATATTTTTATGTTACTTGAAAGAGTTGGACTGTGTTCAGGTCAGCTGAGCTTAACAAATTAGCTTCTGTTCTTTTTACACTCATGCTGATGAGGGGGTGGCTAAGGATTGTTGTTGCTGTTGTTTTGTAAATCAAATGGCGCTTGGTATTTATTTACGTATTTATTTATATTTTTTTGTATTATTTGTGCTTGCACTTTAATCCTTAACACCTTACATTTTTATTTCATTTATTTAATTATTTATTTGTTTATTAGGTGGGGTCAAATACAGTACTGCCAGGCCTTGCTTTATTTCATTTAGCTCACGTGAGGAGAAACAGCTCCCCCTAGGTGTTGGAATGGGAATTGTGTACATCATCTGTGTACGATTCCCCAGATTTCCAGATGAAAGGGCCTGAGTATCTCTTCTCTTCTGTTTATATCCTTGTGCCAGCAAGACTCAGTACTTTATTCTATTTATCTTTTTTGCTTATTTGTAAAAGTGGCTCTGAAGTAACTTGCTTAAGTACTTGTGTATGAGTGCAAAAAGCAAGGTCTTATATTTCCTTTCTGTGCTGTGTTAGTCATAAAGGCTATTTCTAAAGGCATCTAAGTAGTGTCTGAGCCGCTCCTCAGCTGAGCTTCAGTACAGCGAGAGCACGATCTTCAGAACCTTGTTCCTTCATCTCCTTCAGCACTGATCATAGAGTAAGGAGGTTTGAAATGGACAACCCACTCATGAGACATGATCTCTGTCTGTGAGAACAAGAAACCCTCTTCTGCCATAGGGGCAGAGGGTTTGGGAGGGGGGGTGTTGCACACTTGGTCACAAAATCCATCATTATCTGGCTCACTCTTACATTGTCCAGTACTGGGAAAAAAAACTGCTGCTGAGAAATCCCCACCATACCTCTTTACATGACAACATCTGTGCAATCTTCTAAAGTTATCGGAAAGTTCTTTGTCGTGTCACTGAACCAGGAGCACAATAACGGCCCAGTATGTCAGCTGCTGTGTGAGCTGCTCTGTGATGTTGGATAAAAAGACAATGCAAAATGGCTTTCCTCAAATTAACGCTCCCACTGTACCCTGGTTGCTGTGGCAACAGAGACGTCACCCTCTGAAAGAGAAGTTTTTTTTTTTTTCCTTTTTTTATAACTTTCTTTAATGGGTGTGTTTACAACAAGAACATCATTTTCCATTTTTTTTTTTCTTTTAATTGCCTTTACAGCAAATTTATTGTGAACTTGTAAAAACTGTTTGTGTTGAACCCATCTGTTGTAAAATTAGAACAATTGCATACAGGTTAACACATCACAAGCAGCAATAGCATTCCCATCTGAAACACACGCACACACATACACGCATACAGACACACACAGAGAATTTACTTATTAGGGTGAATCAGTATCTCCTTGTTTCCATGGAAACTGCCACCAGAGAAGACTCAAAGCAGGGCAACATTCCAGAAGGAAACACTACCCCCCCCCCCACAGCCCCCCCACAATCCCGAACCATGGAATACTGCTGACTAACCCACTACGTCAGTCAAACCTGAGCTGTGGATCAGTCAGAGAGTGTATTCTCCTGTCAATCAATCGGATAACACTTCGTCCAAGTCACAAAAAAGGTTCTCTCAAGTAATGCATCTGCAATACCAACAACGGTTATTGCAAAACTATTTGCGCCAGAGGGCTGAAGAGGCTTCACTTTGAGCATGATTCCTCCTGTTATTACAAGTGCCAATAACTAGCTGCTTTTTCAGTACTGCTCCTTCAAACTAGGATGACACATATTAGCTACGTCGCGATGGTCACCAATAGCTACCAGGTTAGCACTAACTTCTTTGTTAGCATAGACAACACTGCAGTATCCAGGCATGGACTACAAGGCTAAATACTAGTGTTGGCTACTTGAATAAAATGTTAGGTTTTATAATTACACCTCAGTTTTTTACGTTTGCTTTCCTTTCATGCCCAAATATTTATCCAGTCAGTTACATACAGTTCCCAGAATACATCCATTTGTGAATAAAATTGCACCTCTTAATGAGTCCATTATAGCAGTTTGTACTGAACACAACACCACCAACACACAGATAAACCTGTACACACTTTTACATGCACATTCACTGACAACAATATACAGGACAATTCAACCTCAGTCAGGTTTGCCTGAAACCTACATAAACATTTAGCTGCACATTCACATATAAATATGTATATAATATGTAAAAAACATAAAATAGCTGATGTGTATGCTTATATATTTTTGTATGCTGGAATTTCTTGTTGACATCTTTGACATCTGCTTTAATTAACTTAATGATTCCCAAAATAACATGGCAAAACTGAGAAGGCACTGGAAAGTGTTTATTAAAAAGGTAAAATTCATTAGCATGACACTCTGGGTGTTTATGCAAGACCAAATATGCATGTGGCAGGCGCTCAAGTCTCTTACAAATTTAAAAACAAATTTTCAATGTTGGGATTTCTAATAAAAATATTAAAATGTGTATGTATATATATATATATATATATATATATATATATATATATACACCCAGCTGTTATTTTTGTGACTTTTTCACAAACCACACACACACAAACACACATCTCTTTTACATGCGTGCTTGTGCGTGCCTGTTATCACATCTTCTCCCCTGTATGTCCAACACACGCTCTAGCTGCCTGTAACATTCAGACCTGATAGATGATTTAAAAAAAAAAAGAAGAAATTCTGTCAGCCTTAATTGAGACGAATCGCAGCAGTCTGAATGTGTGGGTATCTAGTGAGAGCTCCAGCATGGCTCCAGCAGATAGGGAGAACTTAAAGACACAGGAGTAGGAGATGGAAATAGTACCAATGATATTCTTATTGCAACTGATTTTTATTCTAAGCCACACAAAATGTCATTACAAAACCTTTTCCACAACAATTTACATAATACTGTTTAACATTTGAATAAATATATCTATTCAAATATAATTTTTAAGAGCTGCAGAATCATTTTAAGGGTAGTAAATAAAATACTGAAACAATGCCAACAGACTTAGAGAGCAGCAAAGTAATAATATAGGGAAAATCACAGCAAAACCGAGCTTGGAAAAGACAGCTGAGGAATAAAATTCTGACATCAAGGCACTTGGACATCAAATTACATCCCATGTGAAGAGAGTAACTCAATATAATGATAATACAAAGAGAATGAAAACAAACAGCAGCAATAAAACACAAAAATCATGATAAATGATCAAATTCTGATAGCAACGTACAACAGACTTGCGTTTCAGATGCAGTTTCTGTTTAAGCGGCGTAAAAGCTGGACTTGCCATTTTATTTTTAATGTGAAATAGATTGCAAAACTTCAAGGATAAAAAAGGGGCAGAGGCATTTTTTTTATTAAATTTGTTATTATACTATGTTTTTATTCATATACTCTCAATATAGCTTGCAGTATTATACCTCAACCACCGAAATGAAGTTATGTTTGTGTCAAAGCAGTTTAGGTTAAGGACCTCATTCAAGGAGACATTATCATAAGAGTGCTCTTACGATGGTGTGACAGGCCACGAAAATCATCTTAGAAATAGGAAAATTATTGGATGTGCGACATAAACTCACAGAGCTACATACCCTGAAGCGTATGTCTCTGTAGGCCATCTGTCCAAACAAAGTCTGCAGGGACAGTGCCTTGACCAGCAGACTCTCTCAGTGAAAATCCTGAGCCTGTCGTCCACACGTGACCAGTGTGGTTCTCTAACAAATCAGCTCCACATTTAAGTGGTTGGTTCAGTGGGTTGTTCTTGTATGCACAATTCAGTGCAAGTACTTCAAGTGCACTTAGTGCCTTAATGAAATAGGGAAAAGAGCTGAGTTATGAATAATTTTTCAATTGATTGTGTTCGTGGTGAAGATTTTTTTGTATTTGTAATGTGCATTTCTTCCTCTGTCTTGAAAGAAATTCTGAAATGCACCAAATACCTTAAGACAACACAAAAGTGCACCTCTCACTAACAATTACGTTTGCCTAACAATTTGTAAGCTATTTACATGCCATTAAACAAGAAACAAAAAGCCAATATGGTTACCAGTTTTTAGTTAACATGTCAAGAAAAGTTAAACTGCTTTCTTCCAGTCCACTGGTATTTCCTTATTACTCCCGATTTGTATTTCTCCTAGAGTAGGTAACAGATTCTATAGTGACAGGCCACTGTCCAATAAAGAACTCATTACAGTACAAGGACCTATAGGGGAGTGAGGAACCCTGGATATTATTGCCTTATTAGCTGGCCTCATGTTTAAAAGCGGACTGATTCCAGATGGCTAGGGAGAGCTGTGAGTAAATGTAAAATGTCACGGCACTATGACAGAGATTGTGTTTAGCGGCTAGATGTAGAGGGAGTTTCAAAGAGGCTTTTGGCTAATGTGTTTGACCCCACGGTCAATGGTCATATGTTTGCTGATGTCAAGATAAAACAATTAGGCCCAAATGCTTTTCAAATGGCAGATCTATAACCATCCATCACATTGGTGGATCTTAATGAATTGGCCTGAGGATGCGGTGTTTATTTTGTTTAAGTGTTTATGGAGCGGGAAAGGAAAAGATTTTTGACTGAAGAGGCTTGAATTATCATGAGCGACTTTTATGCTGGGCTCAGTGCAGTAGTACTGGTAAGAGCAGTACCGATGATTAAATTAATTTCCCTATAACCAGCTACATCTTTTGGTATTTTACTAAGGAAATGACTCAGAAATGTACTCTTGAACTGCTGAAAAGATTGCTGGGTCCATAATACCATTCATGGGCTATTTTAAATAAAATATATGAGCTGGTGTATCTAGAGCAGTCAGCTAATGCAAGTGGATTTTTGTGTAATAAAAGGTTCATTATTCAGCGGGGAATTGTACAGCCTCTGCATTGTTTTGGCTCATCACCCCGTTTTTGTATAATGTCAGCATTTATTAGTGAGCAAAGCAGCCACATGCTTTAAAAATCGCAGCTCTCTCATTGGCGCCCACCAAGGAAAATTAAAAAAATATATAAGGTTCTCCGTTGTGTGGGGAATGTTTTAATAAAACAGTGCAAGTTCACGTGAAAGAAAGAGGATGCATGTGTTTTTGTTTTTTCCCTTCAGCACCCAAAATGAGAATTCCACTTTGCCAGGTGAATTCTATGGACATGTCATCGTCAGTCTGTCAGTGAGACACGACTCCCATTCTCTTGTTGCTCCCTGCTCATCCTTGTCTTTTTGAAGTTGTTAAGGGCTGTTAATCCATTTCAGGGAATTGCCATAGTCTGGTAGCCACAGTACTCCGGTGCCTGCCGTGAATTTGGAACATTGCTGTTTCCTCCCAGCAAGAGAAACGAAACTTGTCAGAACCTGACAGAACCTGGACCTGAAGTCTGGTAAATATTTTTCTCTCGACATGGGTGATGTGTCCAGCTGCCCGAACTTTGACTTAGACCACTTGTAAATCTAAGTCATATTCATACAATAATGTCAATTGACTGTGTGTGTGTGTGTGTGTGTGTGTGTGTGTGTGTTTGTGTTCTTACTCAGTATTTATCTTTGTTCTTATTGTGTTTATGTGCATTTTTATGTCTTTTCATATTGTGAGTTCAAAATTTTTGTATTTATTCTGTATGAGACTGTTTGTATGATCACACTGTCTTCCTGTTCATTCACATATGCTCTACTTGTGTGTCGTCATCCTGTTTTCTTATAGATTTTTTTGCCACTTGATCTTACTCTGTCTTTACGTTCTGTAACATTACCATTGTATGGGAAATAAAACTGCCCATGTTCTAACTGAATTATTTCTATTTAAACCCATCAGTATTGCAGTGTGAGAGGTGTGTGTGTATACACTATATATATATATATATATAGTTGTTTCCTGCAATAAGGAGATTACGTGATTACATCTATGTAGGGCCCCAAGGTCAGTACAGAGCCTCAAACCCAGACATGTTTAAAATACTGATAGTGTAATGTGTTTTCACAATGAGATTTAGATATAAAGTGATTAAGTAATGTTGAAACACAATCTCTGTAATGCAAACATTTGTGATTATTTCTCTATGGGATAAAAAATATACAGGCCACTGATTTCCACAATGCAAACAGTTGCAGCTAGTGTTTTCTGCACACATGTTTTCACACAGCAAGTTGACGATAACGTGACTCCCATCAGAAACCGTAAGGCTCACGGTGGGCTGATGAACACTTAGCCGTGCACACGATGGTAGTTTCCGTGTGTGCAATCAGCTGCTTTCTGCGTTGCATATTTTCACATTTTGTGTTTTATTTCAACAAATTACATTTAAATCTGAAGAGCCGGAGTAATTGAGTGTATTTAAGAGGCGTGCTGCCGGCTTGAGCGCTTCAAAGAAGGCTGTAACACTTGGTAAAGGTAGGAGCTACAAACCGCTTTGTGCAAAAAAAAAAAAAAAAAAAAAAAAAAATGCATTCAAAAGGTATGAAAAACGCATAATTTTCATGTTCTTTATCATTGTCTGTTGTGCTTTTTAGTAGACTTTGTTCTGTCTTGTACAATGTTGTAATTCTGAGAGTGCAATGATTTTTGTAGACAGTAATTACAGACAAAGATAACTGCCATTTCTCCCATTGAAAACATTTTTATTTAGCAATGTTTCAAAAGAGCAACTATCACATTACGGCAGATTGTAGTTCTGGCACACTAATGGATTATGACTTCACTGGACAAGAGTCAACTAGATAAATTTAATAATATATCAATAAGCATATTTTCAGCAGAAACATTTTCTATGGCAATATACAAACATTTCAAGAAAATATTCTTTGTGAGTTTTAATTCAAGTGTTTGGATTTTTGTAGTTTTGGCTTGGTTTTCCCATAGATGGTCTCACACACACACATACACACACAAAGTTGAATAACTGCATAGATAGTTGCATAGTGGAGTGTTGTCCTGTGTTAAGTCAAATAGTAATTTAATTTAAATTTAATTAATAAAAAATTAACATATGTAGAATCTAAGGAGTTATTCCCAGGTACATACTCAATGGACCACATGTGAATTGTGATCATGTTACATTTGTCCAAAACAAAAACCCAAAATACTGACTTATGCTACATTTACAGTACAGTGCTTTTTCTTGAAGTACAGTTTCCAGTTGTAGCAGCTAAAGGACAGCTACCTGATAGCGAATGCTACCCATCAGCGGCCTTTTCAAATTCTCACCACATTCTTTTTTCGTACGTTTTTTAATGCAATTTCCGGTTAACAATAACGTTGAATTCTGTGCAAAAACAGACATGAACATTCTAGGCACCAGAAGCTATTGAATACATCAGTTAAATAAATACATAAAATTTACAACAAAACGGTATGCAAAAATAAAGTAATAAAGTTGTGTTGATTTAACTTTTATGTGGACCTTGCACTAATGACTAAGTAGAAACCTGGACCCTGAATTTGAACCAGTTAGAAACCATTGCTCTAAGGAAGTCATAACATCATTACAATACAATGAAGTCATATTGCCATGCACCAAAAAAAAAATTTGATTCTGGTGTTTAGGTTTTTTCTGCTAAGCACCTTTGTAGACATGCTTTCTACTTTTATATTACGTGTCACTTTGGGTTTTACATGTATGACAAGATAGTAAATAAGAATCATTACTTACAGCAAAAAATATGTCATTATATACTCATAAACAACTGTTTTGTTTTGTTTTTGGCAGCTCTCTGTGTTTGTAAATATGCTGCAGTTGTATGTCACAGTCAACTGTCACCATGGAAATGTACTTAACAGTAGCTATGGAAGCAGCTGACTAGGCGTCGGGTTGGTTTCTTGTGAAAATATCGAGTTACTCCATTACATCGTGTTTGATCAATGATCTCTAATACACTTCCAGGACCTTAAGAGGAATGTTTTCCAGAAATGCTCAGGAAAGCCCACGAGACTGCTCATAAAAATAACGTTCAGACATAAAGTCTTTATTATTGGGGGTGTTATTGCAATGTGGCCCCCAGTTTCTCCAGTCACTTGTCCCCAGTGATTGTGTATTGGCATAGAAACGTGTGGCCCAGTGGTCGTTCATGCACTTGTTTATTCATTGCTTGGCTTCCCTGTTATGTCATTGTGTGATTATTAGGTTTCTCACCTGTGTGTCTGGTTGTGGAAGCGTCAACAGCGAGAGGTCAGGTGAGGTCCGTTGTAATTTACGAGCAGGCTCTATCCATTGGTGGAATGCCCTGGAAGGCCAGAGCACAGACTTGTGACAGCATTCACATAAAGTGGTGCTCATCAGAAGAACATTGTGCTTGAAAACCAAAGTAACTCTGCCTCTTCAAACACCTGAGCACTCAAGGTGTCAGGCTGATTACATCATCAGTATTAAGTTGTGTCATGCAGCCATGGAGATGAGTCATGCAACCCATTGGGATTTAAGTGTGACCAAGCTGAACTACTCTTCCAATATAAACCCATCAATACAAACTGTTAATATAAGTATATCAGCATCAGGATCAGTAGATTCAAGTGGAAGTGGCAAAACTGAAGGCATCTTTTACTCTGAGCAACTCTAGTAGGACACCCTCCCAGCAGTAAGCAGCAAAGCTGAAGAAACGACCAGAAGAATTTTCCATAACCCAAGTAGAGTCATGAGAAATAAGTGGCATGGCACCACTGCAGTTACGGATTTTAATCTGACCCATGTTTTTGAGCAACCAATACACTCGGCACAATGTCACCCTCTCGTTTTTAATTTAAACAACATATTACATTACACTTTGAATGCTCAACTCCTCAGCTTGCAAAAAAAACACAACTACAAAAATGCAGGCTAATTAATAATTCACTTTTCAAGCGCATCCTGGTTGGACTGACCCTCCTTCACCTAATACACCACCATTCTGTCCACAGCCCCCAGCATTGTGTGCTATGACTGCTTCCCAATGGAGGTACAGGCCCACAACAACTCAGACAGACCTGCTTTGGTTAACACAGGGATCTGGAAGCAGGGGCGTGTCTTTGCATGCCTTTTCAGATCAATTTCTTTCCCTGCTAAACAGCTCCGTGTTTCCATTTTGCTCCGCCGCTCTCTCCCTTGGCCCAGTACAGCGGCACCTAAATTGATTTTGCCGTTGAATTGAGAAGGCGAATCTAGTCACGGGCAGTGGCTCCATCTCCCACCAGTGTAAAGCAAGCCTCTCGCTCCACTCAGTCTGCCCAGTCATTTTCAATCCAAAAGATGCTGTATCTGTTTTCCTTCATTGGAATTTTTTTATTAAACAAGACAGAAGCAGTTGCACAGCTTCGGTTAGGAAAAGCCGACTTTTTTGCTAACGAAAACGACACGAGGTTTCTGCAATGATAAGGTGGCTGAACTTCTTTCCCTTCCCTTCTTTCTTCCTAACTTGCTAGCTGTCCCGCTCAGAAAAAGAAGAAAAAAATAACCTGCGTTCTACTGTCAGCCAACACTTTTCTTTTTTTGATTCAGAGTCATGTGACTGTGGGGCCTTGAGGCAGATGAAATGAGATCAATAACGGCCGAGGGAGTGCGGAGCTGATTCCTGACACGGGCAAGAATAGGCCCGGAGCTGCGGGACTGTCAGCAGCATCAGCACAGGAAATCACGCTGATGGTGCTAACGAAATCAAGCTCTGCTCTGCTTCGCAGTCCCACACTGCGGTGGGGGGTGTGGAGAACCGAGGTTTAACACTTCAGCTGTTTCGATACGGCCACAGAAACAGAGACAAAACTATCTGAAGGATATTTCTGCATGGATGCAGTAGAAAAAGAGTGTTTTCGAACAAATAATTATTTCTATATTGTTAGAACTGAACTCAGTTCAGTCCTCGACCAAAGTTAGTCAGCGTCTATCAAACAGCATCAAAACAGCATAATGAAACGCCCAGGGGTGTCATTTATATTTTCTAACAAAAACGTTAGCAAACTCGATGTCCTCAAACTTTCTGTGCTAAGGAGAATAGAGCATAAGGCATAAAGAATGACTCAAATTTTGTGTCCGCGTGATTAAAATTTATATTGCTGCACATAAATAACAATCAACAGTAACCGACAGTAAAAGTGAGAACGATTATATTGGTTACAGTCCTGTTCTCGGGCTAGCTCCTCCAAATTTCATCACCAGCTCAGAATTATTCAGAAATAAAACGATGCTTCCAGGAGAATGAGATGGCTCTAACTCTTAATGTTGCCTAATAATGTTTCTCTTCCACTTATGTCCACCACCCCTACATAAACGAGGTTCAGCACATGGGGCTGTGAAAGCCAATCAAACCCTTTCAATTAGATTTCACGGTAATCAGTCTATGTGTTCCCTGAGGTAAAAAAAAAAAAAGATGAAGACAACGAAGCAGGTGTTAATTATGTAAATGAGTAGTGGGAGCCTGGGCCAGTCAGTTATTGATTTCTGGACTGCTAACCAGTATCTGCTGAAGGCTAAAAAGTAAAAGTATCTATTTATGAAAAGCTGTTTAACTCAGGCACAAAACAGAGTATGAGCCTCCCTTTCTGAATCTATAGGAGGTGTCAGAATCCTTTAAAGAGTTTGACTTTGTTAATATAATGTATTTGATTTTTTTTTACCTTGAAACAAGGTGTTTTACTCAAACAAAAAAAAAGTCATATATTTAGAGCTACAGCAATAAAAGAAGTGAAAGTGGAACAAGCGTGATGGGAAGATAGTCATGTAGAGTGTGCTTTTTCACAACTGACAAGCTTGGTTAACCCAAGTTATTCCAGTTCAGTCTGACATATAAGATTCCAAAGAAAATGCACAGGAGATAACGGTGTAGCAGGTCCAGACCTTTGATTCATGTCTTCTTTGTTTTACGTGTGCTTGTATTTCGTGTAATATGTCAAGGAGGCCATAACTGAATTTCCTGTCAAAATAAGTTCAAACTAACCTATGTAAACAGTTGAACGATTTTTTTTCCCGATTCCTTTGGAAGAATTGGTTTCCTTCCCATTGCACTGGCTGACATTTATACAAGCTTGGAATTTATTTCCTCACTTGAAAGAAAACAGACAAATAACAATAATATGGCTTCAAATCAGTGGTGATGACCTTCTGTCAAAGGTGCCCTTTCAACACAAATAAAACACCCAACAACAGAAGTAGCCACAATGGTTTTCATCTCTTTACCCAGAATTGAAAAAAAATGACAAACTGAAAAGCTGCCTATAATTATTTCATAGACTCAGTTCTTCAGCAACTCTCGGGTCTCTGTTGACCCGACGCACTCCTAAGTCCCTCGGCCCCACATCGAGATTAACTTGTGTGCTGTCTACGAGTACTGGGCGTGAAATAGCAACGAGGCAGACGTGTCCTTCTGGGGAGGAAAGGGCAGGAGACACAGACAGGCGCGGTTCATAATCCACTTGCCGATTGGTGGACTTTATTTGGTGCTGTGACCTGTCTTTGTTATAGAAGCAGACTAAGATCTAAGACTAAGAGTGAACTGAGCTCTAATTAAAGTGAATGACAGAAATGAGAATGTTTCCTTTCTCCTCTGCTTTTATGCAGCATTTCTTTTCCAACACTAATGTTTACACTTGTAATATATTAATTTTAATATTAATATAATAATTAATTGGCACTTCGTGTGTTTGTTTTAAACAATAGCAAAGTTACATACCAAAAGGATCGTGTTTGCTTCTCTTCTGCCGTTGAGATTTGTTGCCTGTGCAGCTTGTCTGACTAATGGAGGAATGTGCAGACCTTTCGAGAACCGAGAGTGGTTGGTTAGTTCTGTAACGTGTCGTAACTGCTTGTAATAAAGCTGCCAGTCTTGGTTTGTGGTGAACCGTTTCAGTGTCACTACCCTGAGCTTGAGTCTTTGACTGTTGGTGCCCAGCCCTGACAAAGAGGGCACATACAACCCCCACTTCCATACACACAAACACACACACACACACACACACGCATGGCACTGCCACCACCACTCCCTGCCACCATTCACAAATCTGACTTTTTTTTTGTGTTATTGATGAAGAAACAGGGCCAGCCTGGAACGACTGGTGACACATTTTTCATGGGGCCTTGAATTTTCACAAAGTTCTTTACACAGTAGTGTCAGTAAAGGCTCCCAGGAGAACTGGGAACCCTGTTATTACTGACTCTTAATTTTATTCCATATGACACCCACACGGCGGCACGGTGGCGTGGTGGTTAGCACTGTCGCCGTGCTTCTCCAGGCCTGGGGTTCGATTCCTGCCTTGGGTCTGTGTGTGTGGAGTTTGCGTGTTCTCCCTGTGCTTGGTGGGTTTTCTCTGGGTGCTCCGGTTTCCTCCCAAAGACATGCAGGTTAGGTTGATTGGTGTGTCCAAATTGCCTGTTGTGTGTGCCCTGTGGTGGGTTGGCGCCCCGCCCTAGGCGTCCCCTGCCCTGCACCCTATGTGCTCTGGGATGGGCTCCAGGTTTCCCTGCGACCCTCACCAGGAATAAGCAGTTAAGATAATGGATGGATGGATGACATCCACAAAGTTGATTCACTGGGAATCATATATCGCCTTGCGTAGACTGTATTCAGTAGAAAGGATGTGCATTACATGTGAATAATGGTGCTGCTAATGTTTTTTTTTTCCTGTTATTATTAATTGCATCATGGGATTTTGGCTAAAGGGCTTAGTTCAGGGTCTGCTAAATGATGCATCTGTTTAATCAGTGGACTTACAGAAGACCATAGATCTTTGGTTTAAGTGGCCCATGGTCTCTAAGTGTTTCAAAAGCACTGGAGCAAATCCTGTATAGTAGCTTACCTAATCGGTTCGCAGACTGAATCCATGGGGAAACACTGCCTTTGCAGACTGGGAGACATGACAAGGCATATTGTTTAATCTTCAAATCAGTGTAGATCTGTGTGCATTCCCCCTACGCACCCTTCTATTCACAGGATAAGAGTGCAGAACTGAGTCAGAGTTTGATGGAGGGGCCAAAATATTATGTAAGAAACGCTGACTTTGAACCATTACGTCACCCTTTCAAAAAGGTAAATAGCTTTTGTAGTGAAAATGGTTTAAACAGCCTTCCTGTTATTTATCCATCTCCTGTATAAACACAGTACTACTTGCGATAGCAGCAACGAAAGGAAAAAGGTGAGAACCTCGAGGCAGCAGCTCATCTTTCTGAGGTCCGACATACATATATACATATCTGAGCTGCCGTAAACTCTGCTGTTAAAATTCTTCAGAAACCTCAAATGATGTCTAGTCCAGTTTGCCATAAAGTGCAGCAACTGCTAAAAGAACAAACCATATCATATTACCCTGGCCATTGCAGGTACAATAAGAGGTTATTTTTCACCAAGGATCCCTTTTGTGTTTCAGTCCATGTGCAGAGTGAGATAAACTGATGACAGGGTAAATATTGCAGTATAGCCATTTAAGACATAATGGTGTTCATCAATTTACTTAAATTCACCAATCCTCTGAATATAAAAAGTGTGTTTTATTGTCTGGAACTTAAGAATGAAAGACTATGTACTTGGAAAAAAATGCATCATTGGGTAGAGCACAAGTAACATAAAACCAGATTAATGAAATTAATTATCAGAAACAAAGGCCAAGTGAATGTAATGTTGCTGTTTACAGATTAATTTATCATACAAGGGTGTAAAAGTAACTGCCTCTGGTTTAATCCAAACCAAAACTGTCTTTTTAGCCTTCAGCAGATACTGGTGTAAAATGTCACGATTTCTGGAATCACACCGCTGTCATGGAATTGGTTTATATTTTCCACATTCCTTAGTCCCCCCCTCCTTTGCGCGCGCGCACACACACACACACACACACACACACACACACACACACACCCTCCCGCTGGTGCAGTACTGCCAGGTACTCATCTTTATTACTCATCTAATTAAAAAATGCAGCATAGTGTGTTCTGAATCCAGCAGTGGCATCTTAAGGAAACTTCTGGAAGTGTTTTCTGTTAAGCATCAAGGAGCCATTTAGGGAAGCTGGGGCTTTCTCTCAGGAAATGGTCCCATGGCTGAGAGGGCACAGAAAGTTAGCCATGTGCTGACTAAATCGAGTGGGAAAGACAGCAGCTCAAACCCCCAGTTCAGTTTTTACAGGCTCACTGTCAACCTTAAGGCCTGGAATCCTGGAGTTGGATCCTGGCATTGTCTTTTTGCTATTCCTGTACACCCGTGGTCCCCCATGTGTGAGCACTGAGATCACCGCCACTGTGCTGCAGTGACCTGTGGGCCTGGGCCCCGCTGGCCCCGATTGCAACGCGTTTCTCTCATCCCCACTGGCTCATGGAAGACAAACTCTGCGCAGGCATGTTAGAGTGCGACGGATCGCAAGTCCGAGAGATCTTAGATGCCATATTCTCTTCTCCTTTTTTCAAAAGACAGATGTGTCAGCTGTTCTGAGAACGGGGGGGGGGGGGCAACTCTTCCCTCATCTTCTCAAGACAAATGAATCCTGCACAACTGATGAGGTTGAAGCATAAATAATTCAGCCGGGTGTCTGATTAGCTCATTAGATTGATGATCACACTTTTGATGCTCTTCTATTATACCGAGGATCAAAACCTGCTACAAATGGCGTGTTTCCCTTGACCAGGGGTTCTTAATTACTTTTGTGCCTGGGCCCATTTCTCAGCATTCAGATGACATTCATCAAAAAGGAATCTGGAACCGTAACATTCGCTGGTTATATCAGCGTCCCCCATGTTATTCACGCATCTTTATCCCATAGTAGTTTTATCAATACGTGTCATGTTATGGGGGGGGGGGGTGACAAAACAGAAAATGAAGACAGTGAAAGAGAATGACAGTAAGGATGTCTGGAAAATTCTTTCACTGTTTTTCTGGACGATATGATCCAAGGATAAATTGTTCAGAGCAATCCAAGCTTCACCAGCTGCCATTCAAGCGCACTGGATAAACGGTAAACAAAAATGATGGATAAATATACTGTATACAGGTATGTCAGTGGCAGAACTTGTGTGTGTATAGGTGTGTGTTTGTGTGTGCTAGAGACAGGCGGATAGAGTAAATGAACAAGTGAGCAAGAGTATGTATGTGTGCAGCTTGCCCTTCATAACTTTGGGCCAGTGCAGCCTCTCCCCCAGCTATGGATAAATGGCCTCAGAGCCTTGTGAGCCCCTGCAGAAAGGCTAAGGCTAGGGAGCACCCCTTATATGAACCCAAAACGGCACCCTGTGGTGTTCTTACCTTCTATTCAACACCCTTCCAGCAGCTCCAGATACAAAAGCTTGTACAAAATGTGATTTGTTCTCCTTTGTACACACCTCCCACTGCCTCCACCCCCCACAGTGAAGCAAAGTGGGTTATTGTGATGCCTGGGCAACCCAGGGTGCTCGTATGGCTTACACTGTGGAGAAATAAGAGGTCACTCCTTCCAAACCTCACTAGCCCAAAGGGTGTACCATCATTGTCTATTACAATAAGCTCTGCCAACTTACTACTTAATAAAATGTGTTTTGTAACACCGTAAGCACAACATGACATGTAAACAAACATGTATAGTGATGAGCGTACATGTATTATTTATAGTGTATCTTACACGCAATCACAGCTCTGGCAGAATTTATTAATAGACCTCTGAGTCTTTGTACCGTAACAAACAATGTGACAAAAGAAACAGGCGGCGAAAAAGAGTAACATATGCTTGTACAAGGAACCTGAATAGCACAGTAACATCAGACCAAACATGTTTGTGTAATGTAACAGACTTGGTACTTTTTGGGTACGTTTTGCTGGCATCATCAGCAAAGGCCATACTAAGACTTGACAGTGTCTTCATAAATAAAATGGTTCATTTTAGGAAGTGCTATAACCGTGGTAAAAAATACCCTCGTAACCCCCAGAAATGTTGTAGGCCCGTAATCTTAATAGCTTGTGCACGTCTGCTGTTGTATTGCGTTTCCACGGCAACAGGCATGAGGCAAGCGTGATGTCATTATGCTGATGCGCACCCATTGGCTGGTTGTGAAATTTCACAGCACTGGTGGCGACCTTGCGTGCGGCTTCTTAACGAGCATAATGGATGCACTAGAGGGTCTTTATAAAGATTTGTGCAGCCATCATCCGCAACAGGGATTTCTGTCCAGTTATCTTCGAGACAAAACATCTCGCCCAGGGCCAAAAAATAAAAGTCATCGACTAGGTTATACAAGAAATACCCGGTCACTGCAAAACAGCAGTCTTGGAGCAGCAGATATTTTGTCGGGTCTTCAGGCGTTTGGTCCGACTGTGTTTTTATTATCGATATATGTAGTTTTTTTGAGGAGAAAAAAGTGGTGATGTGGAATACAAAAGTGCTTAGCCAACAGTGTGCTTTTATAAGGGCAAGCCAAAATTTTTTTGCTTTTTTTTTTTTCAAAGGGGGGCTAGCGGTTAGGTACATCTGAGCAGAGCGTTAATTACTTATTGATCCAATTTAGCTGATGATGCCTTAGAAAAAAAAAGAAAAAACAGAAGGAATCACAGAAGCATTTCTTTTTTGTCTGATTCTGTGCTGTTCTTTGCAGCTCAATCAGCAGTTCTAGCTTGGAGGGGGACAACTGGGAATGTGGTCATTGGGAACTGCAGTGTCACATAAATTGTCCTTATGTTTGTAAATTGGGGAAAAAAAAAAGGGCACTGATATCAAGAGTTCCTGGGTCCTAGTGCCCCGCCCGCATTGTTGACTAGAACTTCCACAAATTGGGTACATCTGCAATACAACAGAATATCACAGCTCCATCTTTACATTCTGTAGGAAAGAAAAGCAAAAACTCACAAAATTGACATTTTTTATTATAGCATAAACAAAACAAACAAAAAAATCATTGGTTTTTTTTTTCTTCACGTAGTCAACCAAGTTACCTCTTCATACCAAGAATGTAAGTTCTTGTGCTTTTCACGCCTCCCCACCTGAAGAAATTTCCATGATGACCCAGAAAAGGACGTTGGCCCTCAGAAGACTTTCAGGCGTGCAAAATCGCGGCCTGCTTACTTGACACGCGTGCACGCACATGCGCGCGCACACTCCCCCCGCGGTCGTGAGGCCCCAGAGACGTGGCCATCCCTGAAAGCAGAGTCAGCACAAACTGCCTTCTCTACGTCAGCCTGTTTTCTGGCCTCCCATTGGCCGGCTCTATGTACTGCTGCTATATATATATGAGACCAGCTCAGCTAAACATAGGAAAGGCCGTCACATTGTTTATTTTAAAAAATGTTATCAGGGCTCAAAATGAATATGGTATGTCAGTGCAAGAGTGCAATTTGGGAAAACGACCTGCAGCTTCACGCATTCGTCTTCATGTGTTTGTAGGGGAAAGCACGACCCTGTGATCTGTACCACACCGTTTCTCCACATTCACCCGGGACCAACACAGGTGAGGAGCCACACGCGTCTGTCCGGGGCTGTAAAATGACTGTTATCACTCTTCACGAAGGGCAGATCTATGACTCCAATAACATTACCAGACTGTGGATCTTTGTCTAATCGTTTATTCAGCACAAGGCCTCATCTGATCTCGTTTATCACCCGCAGTAACTTACATTAACTACTCTTAGGCAGACACTTCTGTCTCTGCCATTTGCTTTCATTCATTGGTAATGATATCAAATCTCTAAGATAAATATATAAGGGTTTATTTGCTTTGAAAGTCTATTAAAGCAATTTAGTAAGACTGTCAAAAAATTACTGTTGGGAGTTTTAAGTCATTACTGTCTTTTGTGTGACAGCATAGATGACAGTCTTTATCATTAATTTATACTGTTTGATTTTCTTTATTTCTAACCTTTAAGGCATCATTTAGCGTAAAGGAAACAAACTGAATAGGGAAAAAAAATCCAAATGTAAGGAGAAAAAGCTGCAGTGAAAATCCTGCAGCTTTCGGAGTACTGATGCAGGTCAGCCCAGGGTTGGGTCTTCCTGGAGCACGACCTGTAACTTCTACAGTATAAAAGCCTTTCATTTTGTTAATACACAGTGGATTCAGTCAGGATTTCAGTTCATCATAAGGTAGAGAGAGAAAATGGGCTTCAAAGGGCATCTAGGCCTGTCAGGATCCTCTTCAGAACTTCGGACAATGGGTGCCATGTGGAAGTCAGAGCAGGCAAAGCTGTACCGTATGTCAGTCCTGTTGCAGACCACAATACTGTCACGTAACGACTTTGAGTTTCATAACTTCTGCATTTCACCACCACCCCCCCACCGTGATCTTTGTTTCAAAGCAAGCCAATCCTGTGAAGTAATAAAAAAAGACTTGAGTGGTTCTCTCACAATTTCCTGTATTCAGCAGTTCTGCTCTGTCATGCCAATGAGTAAGAGCTCCATGCTACGTGACAGTCGACTGACCTCAGACCAGATCGGCAGCCCCTGCAGGAGAGGGATCACTTAAGAAGAATTTCTGCCTTGTGGAAGAGTTGACAGCAGGAAAATAGCCCTGGAGGCATTTCCGCCCCAACCTGTCTAATGCTGTAGCTGCCTGAAATTACAAGCGACGTTACGGACTCGCACGCTTTGCCTTAATGTGTGATGTTGCATGCTTGCATTGCTCCTGGGATTACTCGATTTTACTTGAATGATTTTTCAAAATATCTTTAATGACAATAGGTATTTTGTGACATGCAAAACACATATGCACACATACACTCTAGCACCCAAGCAAGACTGTAACATTCAAATTCTGATTTTAAAGTTAATCATCTTTGATTAATTACCCTCTCAAAGGCTCTCATTCAAAAAGGGCTTAGATATTAATCTTTCCAGAGACAATTACTCAGGTTTGAAGAGGATGTTAGTAATTTGTATTTAACCCTAAATAATTGACCGACACATTGGCATTCACAGTGTATTATGAGCAGGGGTCCTAGATGATGTTCAAGGCAGAGAGCACTAAAAAGGGAAAATTAGTGTGACTCGGAACACAAACATCACTTGCTAATTCACACCAGAGAGGCAGTGACATTATTATTCGGTTGTTCTTTATCGCTCTTATCTGGATGTGAAAGAAATGCAAAGGGCCTAGAAGGTCTTGCAGAAAATATATTTCAGGCCAGATGTGTAGAGGTTTGGAGACGTTTAGCATGCCACGTAATTGATTTAGTAACAATTGAGGCTTCCAGAATTTTGGCTGAGTTCACACATAACATCAATAGTGTATTTAATAAAGTACTGTGATTGGTTACTACTGAGGTAATCTGGAATCTGGAAGGCTGCTTAAGACACTTTTTTTTTTTGCAACAACAATGGCCGACAAAATGTCTTTCCCTGCTGAAACCTTAACGCAGGGACAGCAGCATGTGAGCCACAAGCATTTCAACGCGCTGCGCACGTCACAGGGGGTTCCAGCACCCACTTTCCCCACACCCACGCAAGCCTGATGCGTCAGCTGCAGTGTGGGAGCTGCGTGGTAGAGGCACTCTGCACTCACAGAGCCTTTCTGCAGTCTGCCATCAGACACGCAGCCGAGATCTTCCACTCAGGACTTCTTGGCTACCATTCACCACAAAGCCACACATCTGGGGAACATGGCTGAAGCTTCAAGCAGTTGAAGTGGTGAAGTGATGAAGAAGGGCTTTCCATCTTCATAGTGAGCTGGGTTTGGGCTATGAGCAGAAGTTGTGTTTCTATGCCTAGTGTCCAGCTCACAAAATGGCTAATATGCTAAACTGAGGGCTGTTTTGGAGCTTTAACTTAGCCAACTGTGACATTTTCAGCCTCACCAGGAAACGCTGCACGTCAGCTCTGCACGGAGCACATTATCTGTCACCAGAGCCGATAAGTAGAGCAATTTCTGAACAATTTTTGATGTCACGTTATAATTCACAGGCCTAGGACTGATGAACTTCCCCCGTTGCATCACTTTGCCTTAAACTGGCTGTGATGCATGGCACCTGCAAGCTTCGCCCACACACAGACACTGGACTGGACAGGCGGGCAGAGATACACGCTAACGATCATTTGAAGAAAAATGGAAGAAGTCATCCAGGATCTACATACATCTTCCTCTCCTCTCGAAATTTAGTTTTCATTTAATATAATGTTAGCTATATTTCTTAGTTCTTGGTTCAGTGAATGCATTTATATTTCAATCTATCTTGCCTTCTTTCTTTCTCTATTGCTGCATGTGTATATATACTGTATACTGTGTGTATACTCACACAATAAGTATGTATGTGTATATAAGATATATATTTTGTCTTCTTTAAGACCTCCAAACTCTACATTGTTAACAGAACCAAGAAAAATAACAAGAGAAACACAGAATAGAGGAGAAAACAAGCCAGGAGTTTTCCTCCATTTCTGCTCCAGTCCTGACCCAGTTAGTGCATGGGCCCATGAAAAGAACCGGGGGGGAGCACTTCTCTGAAATGGATGTCAGGCCTGTGGGCCCAGGAGAGGCCAGGCACAATCTGCACACGGCAGGAGGAGTAAATTGTCTCCAAACAGACCCATTTTTCGACTCAATTTAAAACATGTCAGAAAAACATGCGAAACAATCCTCATTCATCAGGAGGTACCCGGAGATGATCGGGACCCAATTTGGTTCCGCAGCCTCCGTGGCCCGCGGTAAACACAAGGGCATTTACCCCGGACAGTGATTGAGAGCGGCCGTAATTTCCGTAACTGACATAAATTAATATATATGAATAAACAAAGATTTGACTTGTTTCACGTCACCAGTTTGTTTCGATTCCACCATTCAAAGAGACGCGGGTCCGTGTGGATGGCACTGACTTCCAGCTCCATTAAATTAGGTGCCTTGATTGACTGTTGTAGTTGGAAAAAAGACATCCACCTCACTTTTTTGCTTAGTGCAAAAGGTTCATTTTTTTATACCAGTATAACACTTTCCGACACAACAGCCCTCCCACCCCAAACCCAAGGAGGGCTAATGACACCAACCTCACTGAAGCATATCCAAAATAATAAATAAATAATGGGCTACCCTGATGGAGATCTGAGAGGTCTTCATTACCGACACCCAAGTGAAGGCACTGCGTGTCGTACCGCAAACAGCCTAGACAACCAGACGTGGTGCACATCATGTTCTACCTGCCTATCAGCGTGTTTGTGTTCCGGTTTATATCTCTGGAATGCATGCCAGTACATTTGGAATGTATAACCAATTTTCTTTTTTTCTCTGATTAAAATTTTTTTTTTTGCTGCATGGAAAAAGTGTTCTGCCACTCTAATCGGCTCTGCCTACGGTCGCAAGGTTCTCTGGTGTAAGATGCAACCAAACAGGAACCCCTGTTGACAAGCGTGTTAACGGCATTATCGGCCTCGCATCTTGTGCACGACACGAGGCAAAGGTGAGGGTTCTTCTGGGACTTCGTTTGCATTTGTTTCCTAAATCCTCACTCAATGTGTGCAGTTCCTCATTCTGCCAGGAGGTAAAATGAACACACAAAAAGACTCCTTTCCATGACAATGGACTAAACGAGACTGTGCCAGCGGTCTTACTGTGGAGAGTTCATGTCAGGGTGCCTCTTTGCTGGCAAGTCATTCACCTAACATCTGTGAGCTCTGTGAATATAACATAAGGGAGTTGTAATGAGGCCCACGTGACACCGCCTCTGATTTTTAGGTTTGTTAACCCCCCTCATGCATTTTAAATCTTTAGAATAAAGGTTTCTGGACAGCACTGGCAGACTTTGTTTTCCTTCGCCATTCTCGAGCTGTCAAACCTTTAGTAAATTAAATACAATTTTGGGGCCTGTCAGCTTCAAAACAGATGCCAATCAATCTGATTCTGTCACAAAAGCATGAAGGCAACTATGATTTATGAATTCATGCAAGCCACTGGATTGTCACTTTAGCCTGGCTTTGGAAACCAAACAGGAAATAAATGAGAAATAAACCAGCATCTCTGCCACCTCCATCCAATCCCCCACCAACCTACTGAAGACAAGTCATTGGCACTGATAATTAGCACAAAAACAGATGAAACTCTCACGTTCCTGAACCACAAAAATGCAGTAAGAAACCAAATAACGATGACGACGATGTTCCTGTTGATACCAATTTAAAATCAAATTTCTGCAGCCCAGGGAGCTAAGTTTGTGAATCCACAGAAACAAACTCCCACTGATGTATACACACATACACACACACACACACACACACACACACACAGCACAGCACAGTAGTACTAGAAGCAGTTCTACCACAGAGTGGAATTTTAATGCTTGCATAAATTGTTTTAAAGTTTGCTTGAAGAGTTTTTTTGTGAATGATATTGTATTTCATGCCTCATTCAGGGAAACAGCAGCAGGGCGTGGCAGGCAGAGGCGCCTCACACGCTTTCATGAGTCCACCTTCTTCACCGCCGCTTTACCTGATGCTCTCAGTAATTATGTTCGATTCTTATCAAATTTCGATGAAAGCAAACATCCCCCCAAGAAATACTTCATTAATTCCTTTTCCATATTTGGATAAACAGTGTGATTATTTTTAGTATTACAATATGTTAGATTACCTAAAAATGTGGTCTCTGCTCGTGTGTTCACAGGCAATAAGTTGTCCAATAATAACAGGATAAGAGAACAAAGACAATACAGTTGGATTAACCTGATTTTTCTTTTATTTCCCCATGATATCAGCCCGAGGGGAGCAATTATTGTAGCTCAATGTGATCCGTGCATTCTGCTCAGAGTTTGCCCATGAGAGGAGGAAATGTTTAAAAAGACTGAACCTGTGCACAGTACCGCATGTATTATCTTACCATGAGGCGCAGCTGATTAAATAATTACAAAGGCCATTCCAATTTAGAATTTTGGGAGTTGGTAGGCAACTGTTTTGTGCGATTTTCATTTTGAACAGAGATGCAAGTCATATTTACAAATTTAAATATAAATGATGTCAAATAATGCACCTCTACTTATTGTTCATAAAATTTTCACTGCAGATTTTCCTGGATGCAGCTGTCAATCAATACAAAGCAAATATAAAACAGAAATGTCATCTTATACTGAAGGAACTTCAAGGGCATTCCCTGTATTATATTGCAAGGATCTTGCTTCCAGATTTAACTGAGTGCCTGTCTCATCAAAGTCAGGGTTCTTTGTTTCTGTGTGTATATGTGTGTGTGTGTGTGTGTGTGTGTGTGTGTGTGGATGTTTGTATGCTTGTGTCTGTGGGTGTGTGCACATGTGGATATCTGTGTGCTTGTGTGTGAGCTTGTGTGTGTATATGATGTTTTTAAACCATGCTGATGATGCAGTGTGTATGACCTAATGAGCCAAGATGCAGGGAATGCACAAACTCTTGCTATGTCTTCCTCATTGTCAGTGTCCGTGACATGAAGACATGAAAGATGTAGGGTCACTGGCTGTGCTGTGAAAACAAACAAACAGTGGAAAATTGACAGAGCTCCCTGGTCATGGACAGTGGTCAGCAGCAGGATGGGTTAACAGCGAGGACCCAGGACTCCTTATTGTGAAATATAACCAGGCAAACACAAACACAGGAACATCTACAGTGAGCACCACAGCACAAAGACTCCAACACCCAGAGATCACTGCATCCTCCATAACGGGAGTGGCTTCTGTCTCGGCTGTTTTTTTTTAGTCCATTCCACTTGCACGTGATTGTTTGTGTGTGTGTGTGTGTGTGTGTGTGTGTGTGTGTGTGCGTGTACATGAGTTTGCACATGCACATATTTGCAATTCAATACAATATTCCTCTTCTGCCTCCGAGCTCTGAGAATTCAGAGATAGACAGAGAGACAGAGACAGTAAGATCCCCCCCAGTGTGATTTTACCCAAACATCACTGGAAGTGTCATCATCTGACATCAATATACTGCAGTGAGTAGAAGGTCGCGCCAACCTGAAATTCCATTCTGAACACACCTATTCACTTTAATACTCGGTGACTGAAAGTAATTTCAGCATCCCATCACTCGAAGCTGGAGGCCGGCCGGCCAAGAGGTCTGTTACCAATCAATATCAAAGAGAAACAGAATAGTGTCCCGGCTGGAGGTGTTCACTTGCTCGTCTCCCCCCCAGCTGTGTCCCTCCACTCCCAGGTTCGCTCATCCATCTGACTAAACAGGGTAATATTAAGATCAATCTGTGTGATCAATCAAAGGTACCGGCAGGCCGCTGTCTCTTTGAGAGAGCCACTGTGGATGAATAAGTGGCCCGGAATCCCTCGCTCGGCTGTGTAATTCACGCACACACACTTGTGTGTATCAGTATTGTGGAAAGGGTGCTGTCTGTAGCCTCCTTGAGAGACGCAATGAGACGAGCCTACATAAGGGAAGGCTAATTAACATTACCAGAACCAATTTTCTATCCTGATTCAGGGTTCTGTTATGACATGATCATCAAAGTATGCATTAGTAAAAAAAACTGTAATAAAAAGAAATAAATAAGTCTACCTACATACTTGCCGTAAACAAATCTATATGCAGATTTTGACAGCAGTTTCTCGCTGCTCACAGAACATAATGTGTTTTCCGTTCAGGTAAAGTCTTTGTTCTTATTTGCTTTGCACTTATTTGCTTTATTTATTTATGTTAATATCACTGAGTTACACTGGAGGTTCAGTAGTAAAATTCTTAGATAGCTAGAGGGTGTCAGTGCAACATCTCCCACGGGTACGGGTAATCAGCATCACTGGCTGGGCTGTGCAATGGAGAAAGAGAAGGGTGGGGCATACACCTTTCATAAATGTGGCATGGTGCCCTTAAGGTGCTCTGGCATATGATCTGGTACTCTTCTGGCAGTTTGTGCAGCCAAGCCTGTGCTGGACCTTTGGTGTTCCTTGACAAACTGAGGAGAACCCGGTGTCCCTGGATCTCCACATGCTCTTCTCAAGACAAGTTCTGCCAAAACTAATTATTATTATTTTATTATGTGTCACACCCTGCCTGTCTTGTTCCCACTGTCCACTAGATATTGCCCTTCCTCCTGCCCTGTCCTGCTGATTATCCCCTCGTTATTGCTCCCTAGCCCTGTCCAATTATATATCATGTTCCTTTATATACTCCCCTCTTGGTTCAGTTTCTTACCAGTTGTTAAGTTTGTGTATGATTTTGTGACAATTATGACTTGTTCTGTTCTCTGTTGTTCCTTGGCCCTGTATATCTTTTGTTATTGGACTTCTGAGCATTGTTCACTAGATTTCATGCATCTATACCCTTTTATGTTCCATTAAAACCCTTCGCACAATAGACTCAACCCTCGCCTCCGTGCCTCTGTTACCCAGATCATTACAATAAGTAGTACTGGTAATAGTAGATGGGTTCTCAACAATCTCAGGCTGGGTAAAATGTAAAAAAATCTTGTTAAAAAATGCAGAGAGGGAGATTTACTAAGGAAAAGGGCAAAAACAAAGTATAATGGGTTCCAGAAGGGTCCAAACAGGGCAAGGTACAAACATGGTGCTCTGGCTTCAACATTTGGAGATTCACAACTAAACTACAATACTACTCAGTACAACTCAACAACTGGCAACATACTGACACAAAAAGAAAGATTAAATAGGGACATTAACGAGACACAGCTAGGAGATACTAATACACTTAGGAACTAACACTAGGCACAAAGGAGGAAAGAGCGATATCTAAACGACATGGGAAGTACAACAGGCATAGGCATGACAGTTCCCTTTTACTCCTACGTGAGATGTGAAGATATAAGGTTAATTTTGGTGCAAATATCATTTACTGACAGAAAAATTAACCAAAAACCACAAGGAGTTTTCAACAGTTTGCAGCGCATGCTGCTTTGTTTCTTGTCAGTCTTTAAATGGCCAACATATTGCCACAATACCGAAGTCCTCTCACCCTTCTTTTCAACAATGTCCTCATTTTTTGAGCCTTGGGCTGTGTCCGTTGGGGTATTGTTTTTGGTAACTTGTCAATCCCACTCCTGACGCACTGGTGTGCACAGGTGCAGCAGCCCAAACATTAGCACATGTGTTACTGCTAGCTGCTATTGCTACACTCTGTGCTGCGTGCATCAACGTAACCAGAAGCAGCTGTAACTCTACTCCACCCATATGATCGGTTTGGTGTGGCACAATTCTCGTTATCAATGGTTGTTCGTGTTGTCTATCAAAACATGGATGGGACGAGTTTGATCAACATTTTATCGACCTTGTGTTTTGTTTCTATTGAGGAAATGTTAGTTTGGAATAATCGTTTTATCGCACAGCCCTACTATAACTGCATAATAACAAAGACCGAAGCCTCCATTGCACACACAATCTGAGCAACAACACTAACGCACACAAATCAGGTCGCTTGCTTTTTCAGCAAATGATCTTCTGATGGGAGCCACACACATAAGGATTATGGACAGGTTGTTTGGGATTTAAGTTTGTTTCTGTCACACCCAGATTCCATTCCAAAATGAAATTAAAGCATTTGTTTTTTACAAGTTCCCTGAAACCCTATTCGGCTGCTTTGTCTACATTTTATAGCGTGGCTTCATCCTTCAGCTCAACACTAAAAAGTAGAGGATTTTTTTTTTTTTTTTTTGCAGCCCAACTTAGGGCATAGCAATAGCATTTGTTCCACCTATTAGCAAAAATGGGTTTTAAAAATTGGCTTTTATTGGACTTCTTTTTTCAAGATAGTCATTACTGTCACGTATGAACATGACTCAGACCTCATTTTTGCAGAGGAAATGAGAAATATCTTCAAAAGTTCTCAAAGTAATTTCGCTGTTAGACTTTTTTAGCTTTTAAATTGTGTTAATGAACAGCATACATACATGCTATATGGTATTAGTTGTATGTTTGTCACGAGGTCCACAAAAAAATGATCATTTCTGAGAGACTGCTGTACACGTGCGGTGACTTCTCCGTGACCTTTTTGTTTATTCATAGACAAAGAGTTTATTAGAAGAATGTGATTGAACTGTTGGTCTTCATTACTTTTATCTCAACCTCAACTTATTTTTCACAGTCAACCTCCACCCCCCGCCACCCCCCACCTTCTCCAGCCAACAGCTCCATAACAAATGGCCGTAATAAAATAAATTATATAAGGGCCCTTTGGAAAATATGCACTGTGCTATTTGGCAGAAAATAATCCTTTCTTGTTTGTTTTTATGGGTGTGCATGCAGATGAGACAAGTGCAGGGGTTGGACGCGAGAGGACTGGGTCAGGGCAGGAGATTTGCAAGAAAATTTAATAAGTAGCCTGTAGAATAAAATCAGTTTGCCTGCTTTGGAGCTGCTCATCTCACTTTAGGAAAAATGCAAAAAAATGCACCACATGAAGGGAGTGAAAAAATGTAAATGCGCCACATCAGTTTCAGCTGTGGCGGTTTTCTGGACATTTGATAAAGACAGAAATATTTTTAAATATTGGAAAAGAGTAAGGAGACACTGAGTGTAATTCCAAAAGAGGTGGTGAGGGTGTGTAAAAGAGGAAATAAATAAAGATGTGTCTTCCCATAACATGGGTTTTTTGACAATAATTTGCAGCTGTTTCCCAAAAAGCTGTTTATCTCCTTGTGTTCATGGACAGCGTGCGAAGAGGAGATGTCGGTTTTATGTTCTATACCTGAGGGTGGGAGGTGATGGTTCTTTTGTCTTGACGGTGGTGTGGGCCTCTGATTTTATCCCAGGGATGAAAGACGAAAGGGAGACATTTCAGGACGTGAAGAGAGGTTGGGGTGGGGGGTAAAACGGAGGATGAAAGAGACAAGGAGGTGAGCCTCTGTCGATGATTATCTATGTGCCACTGCGGTCACAGCCCAGGGCTAACTTATTTGCCCTTTGTGAACCACTTTTGTCTCTATTGAAAGCAGGATCTTCAATGGGAATAACAGTCTGTGGCAGAACTGACCCTACAGCTGTAATTTTTTACCCAGAGTTCAGCTCAACCAGGGCGTCAAGGGTTCAGTTCCTCAATGCAGGGAACTGAGTTGCCTGATGACACGTGTGTGATGGCAACGCGTGTTACATGAGAAAGGGTACACCTATTGTCTCGGGTGGATGAGGGCTTAGCCATGATTTTTAACCAAGGCCAGATATGCATCAGACCCAGTAAGTATTCTACCCCTTTAATACTGCTGAATTTCTATCGATAATCAACAGGTTTTCCTTTAAAAGTAGGGCAGTTATTAGCAACTGCTAATTAATACTCAATTATGTCAAATAAAAGAGTGTGGCTCTTGTGGCATAGAACTTTAATGAGTAATCCAGGATACCAGAGGTACCGTACACCGTGTCTATCCCAAGCTCTTCCCACAAACAGAGCAGCTTTCTCATCAGTTTTTAAACATACACACACCTTTGGCAAAGTTATTGTGTGCGTGATAAAATTTTTCTCCTTTGCTGGGTAATAAATGATTAAATAATGATGGCAAATGGCATTTTAATTTTGTTGTCCCAGCAGTCGCAAGGCTGGGCAGGAAGGCTACATTTTTCTCACTCAACCATTTATTCTTTCTTATGACTAACACCGCAACACAAAATTATAAACTACAAGCAATGATTCATATGACCCCAAAATGTCATTGAAGAATTGCCTCATGAGCTGGGAAAGGTGTGCTAACTAATTTATCAATCTGAGAAGGTCAAGACAATTTGTTTGCCCTTCATAAATGAATGGAGGAAATAAAATATAAAAATAGAAGGATTAAATATAACTACTTCACCAATGGTAATATTTTATATATGCTTGGAAGCAATTTTTCATGTTTAATTTTTGAGCTGTGTGTTTTCCGTGGACTATAGCAAGTAAAAGGATTGGATAAAGGTGATTATTTGTACTGAAGCACGTGCTGGAAGATAAATGTAAAAGGGCCAATTTACTGTTCAGCCTACAGCAGACACAGACTCCGGTGTTGCTGATGAAAATGCTGTCTGTTAATGTCTACGGATTGATTGTTGCATGCAAATCAGGACTCTGGTTTACTCTGTGGGGACAAGAAAACACACACCCGGATCCATTTCTAAGCATCCCAAGATACTGGACAATACCTGACGTTGGATCCCCCCTCCTTGAAAAATGAATAAATGGTATTCATGGGAAGCCCCTGGTAACTTGGGGGGGGCTCTGTGCAGCAGCATATACTGCCCTTAGGAAGAAACAGCCCTGCATAGATTTGAAAATTAATCTGAACAACTTTAAAGCACACTGGTTTTTCTGTTGGTGCTAGGGAAAAAAAGTGGTATTACTTTACCAAAATCATAAAATGTTTAAAGACCAGCTTCAGTTTACTCAACAGTGACCTTCATTTTAAAAGGAATATTTTTTATGGATATAAAGACAGGCTGCAGTTTTGCATTCTTTTAATGTGTTTATAACATTGAAAGTAAGGTGAACACGCAATCTTTCTTACTCAACATTTTATTCATAATAATGGGACTAGCATCATCAATACAATTACACATCATGGGGATTCAATGATTACCTTGCACTTTGTCATAAAACCCACTTACAGCTCGGCTGCTGGTCTAACTTTGCACATTAATTTCCATATGCTGCTTTCATCAAAGCACAATCGCCTAAATAAGGAATGGGCACAGAGTTATTATCGTTCCATAATATTTTCTCAAATGCACAAAAAAGTAATAATAAACCGTAAGAAAACCCAGACTCCTTGACTCAACAGTTGCTGTTTTATGAGCATCCCGCCTCCTTGAAAACGTCTATCTGACACCTGAAAAACTGCTCCAGGCGCTACCCACCTCTCAGAGACCCTGTACTCTAATTTCCCAGTAGCACACATAATAAATGGCCTAACATGAAAAGAGTTTAAAGGGTAAAAATGAGAACTGCAATGCTGATTGCTGGTCGCTGCATTATGCAAGACTGCACATGTTGTGAAACAAGTGTGGACATCTTAAAACTCACCCTCTATGATTTATTCATGGCTGTTTAGCAGTGCAGTTGAATCATTCTTTCAGCCCATTTCTGGTACAACATTTAAGTCTTCATCCATTCATTTTTTCCCACAGTCACATTGCAAAATGGCACATATATGCCCGTATCGAATTATCTGCACCGAATTCATTCCTTAAAATGGTGGACGTATCAAAAGACCAGACAATGAAAACAATTATTACGTTACTTAATACCATGAAAATGTGCCTGATATGATAACATACAGCCAGCAACATTTAATATTATACTACTAAAGTAATAAAAGGTAAAAGAATGAAAGATAAAGGAATGTCTGAGTATTCACACAAGTCAATCTACTGCAAGCCTTTTGTAAATTTCATATCTTGCATTGTGATTATTTGTCTCCGCCAACCAAATTTGAAGCACTTGTACTGATTTCTCAAAAAAAGCAGATCACGTTCCTAAGACAGAATGTACACCTTTAACATTTCGAGATTTTACTTAAGTTGTGAGCAGCAGTCAAATCAAGTTCCCAGGATATTCATGCATTTTCCAACTGGTTGCTGGGATCAGAGTCACAAAGAGGTTAGGACCCATATGCTACATAGGATGCACATCATAATACTCCATGGACAGAACACTGTCACTGCATTAATACATGCATACACACACACAATAATGGCAGTTTACAGTTGCCAATAGACCTATACTGTATGTCTTCACACTGCTGGAGGAAACTGGGGCCCAGTGTAACCCCACACTAGAAGAGGGAGAATATGCATATTCAACACACTCCATTCCACAACCCTGCAGTTATAAGGCAAGCGTGTTCAAGGGTGTCATAGAAGGGTGGAAACCTAGGATGATTCCAAGGGCCTACAACTAACATAGTAGTAGATGGTGCTGTTGCTGCATACCTCCATGGTGTGGCCATAGTTCCAATTCTGGCCTTGGTAGTAGATGGACAATATGATATTTAACACAATATATTTCATAGGGCCCAAAATCTGTAGTGGGACCCCTGACAGTGCTACCCAGTGAGACGTCATACTGCCCTGTCTGAAACATGACATAAAGTTTTCGATACAAACAACATATCAATACTCGTGCGTAATAATAACCTCTCTTCTGTGAATACACTTGACACAAGTCACAATCGTGAAATGCTTTTGTGACATGTCGTGAGCGATGTGACGCTAAGCATGTATTCTAAGAGTAAAAACACTGTAAATACATAAGAGAAATCGCTAATCACGGCATATCAGGGGCAGCGGCGCAGCAGAAGGCAGACACAAATCATCTATCGCAGGTGACCACCTGGCCGCTGGGACGTTTGTCTCTGTCTTGTATATGAACGTCATTAACATGCAGCTGTCGTCTGTCCTCTGTTCTCATTGTCACTGTTATTGTCATCATTACGGCCCGACACATTTTATATGGCAGCAACAAACACAGCACAAAAACTGATTACAAAATAGGCAAGTAAACAGCGCCATAAACTGCGGTAATGAATATATTAAGAGGACAAGCTCCACCTAATGCTGTTATCTCATGATAAATTAAGTGATAATAGCGTTAGGAAAGGTGTTAAAACCGGAAGTTCTGTATTTATTTGAGCACCATAGCAACTCAGGTTCCCCTTTAGTTTTTATTTGTTTCTCCTAAGGGTGTCACTGAGGTTTTATTGTGACATCAAAGAAGAGGACCCAAGCTTCTCGTGCTCCTATCACACCTGGGTAGGTTCCCACTCCAGGTGCCATTTGTGGTGCCATGGTGGCGGCATCTCAGTGGCGATCTTCAGGCTGCTTCTGCAACCCTCCAGTCACGTTGAAGAGAAGCCGCCGATCTCCTGTTTCATTACATTCCTCTCCTTCTGTCGACATCTCACATCTGCTTGCGGTTTTTTCTCCCTTATGCTCCCCATCCCATCTCGTTGACATCGGAATCACGACCAGATCCATTTTTCCAAGAGACTACTTTGACGCTCACGGCTCATTTTAACTTCACCGATGAAGAGTTCTTATCAAAAACAACCATAAACACAGCAGGGATGGCAAAATACATTAATGTTAGTGTACTGTGCTTATCTGTCCTACTCTGCTTCAATGTAATAACGGTTTAAATCACCAATAAGTGTGTAGTAAATTTATAATATTTATAAGGATGAATAATGTGGTTCTAAGCACTGCAATAATGCACGCAGTATAAAATAAAATTTTATAATGCAGGAAAATTGAGCATGAAGTACAATAAAGTTCATTTCAGTGCAGTTCAGTGTCACGCAGTTGACAAGGGCAAAAATGACCCAAAATAACAATTATTGTCATCATGAAGCATTTATACTG
This sequence comes from Chitala chitala, assembly GCA_025773905.1. Lineage (NCBI taxonomy): Eukaryota > Metazoa > Chordata > Actinopteri > Osteoglossiformes > Notopteridae > Chitala > Chitala chitala. The sequence goes on from JABJVR010000032.1 coordinate 928,271, forward strand.
ATCAGCCTAACATTATGACCACTGGCAGGTGTATAACATTAGTTAAATCATTACAGTGGCACCTAGAAGTGGGTGTGATATATATGGCAGCAAGTGAATACTTTGTCACTGATGTTGATGTGTTGGAACCAGAAAATATTGGTGAGTGTAAGGATTTGAGCAACTCTGACAAGGGCCAAATTGTGATGCTTAGACAGCTGGGTTACAGCAACTCCAAAACTGCAGCTCTTATGAGATGTTTCCAGACTGCACTGGTCAGGAAATACCAAAAGTGTTCCAAAGAAGTAAAACTGGTGAACTGGTGAGACAGTCATGTGCGGCCAAGGCTCATTGATGCATGTGGGTAGCTACTATATCTCAGATTACTGAAAAAGTGAATTCTGGTTCTGATAAAAAGGTGTCAGAACACACAATTCATCATAGCTTGTTGCGTATGGGGCTGCATAGCCACTGACTGGCCAGGGTGCCCCTCTGACCGGTGTCCACTGCCAGAAGCACTGATAATGGGCACATGAGCATCAGAACTCCACTTCAGAGCAACAGAAGAAGGTGACCTGGTCTGATGAACCACATTTTCTTTTACATGACGTGGGTGGCTGGGTGCGTGTGTGTCACTTAGAGATGGCATGACGATACGCTATGGGAAGAAGGCAAGCCGGTGGAGGCAGTGGGATGCTTTGGCCAAAGCTCTGCTGGGAAACCTGTAGATGTTACTTTTAAATGTACCACCTAACTAAATATTGCTGTTGACTAAGTAAACCCCTTCCCTGATGGCAGTAGCCATATTCAGCAGAACAATGCACCCTGCCACACTGCAGAAATGGTTTAAGAACTGTTTCAGGACACAACAATGAGTTCAAGGTGTTGACTTGGCCTCCAAATTCTCCAGATCTCAATCCGATCAAGCATCTGTGGAATGTACTGGAAAAACCAATTGGTGGAGGCCCCCCCTTGCAAATAACAGGACTTAAAGGATCTGCTACTGATAGCTTGGTGCCACAGTATACCTTCAGAGGTCTAGAGGAGTCCATGCCTCCATAGCTCAGGGCTGTTTTGGCAGCAAAAGGGGGACCTACTCATCTACTCAATATTAGGGTCATAATGTTATGGCTGATCAGTGTACAACAAGTTAACATAAACTTGCAGTTAGTCCCAGTCCAAAATAAAAGGAGCGGTCCTTTAAACTTGTGTATTTGATGATGATGATCACAGTTACAAACAGAAAGAAATATGCCCTAATCAATTTCTGTGATGCTGAAATGCAGAATTGCATGTTTTATTTTCCAGGTACCCCTGATGAAATTTCTTAAGCTATTCAAGGTATGTTTAATTTCCATAAATCATAACTTTCCTGATTCATTAGAAGATGAGTTTACCATTACCTGGGATAATGAGATCCCACGGGAAGTGAAGTTGTTTTTAACCTTCACAATCTAATACGCACGCAGATCCGGAGACAAAAATGGCATGTAAATAAGAATTAAACTATAGTGTTGATATTACCTATACACTCACAATGACGTATTCTGTATGTAATTACTGAGTAATATGATGTTAGTAAATGTATTTCATGTTTTTTTATTCATTGGAGGGTGAAACATAAAAATGTTATAATGCCTTCAATTACAGTAAAAGTTCCTGAAAGGAGATACAAAATTTATCATTTATCATTTTGACTTAAATTCTTAAATCTGAAGCACTGTTAACGTAGCTGAGAAACCAAGGATTTTTAGAAGTCCTAAAATGTAATGATAATAATAATAATAACAACTAATAATAATAATAATGAAAGCCAGCTGTGGGATATGACAAAGCATGGCATGTCAGCCAGTGTAACAGTCCAGACATAAAGATACTGGAACACACATGTAACTGAAAACACAGCATAAGGTGTGACTGAAAACAACTCAACGCATGTCACTATGTCACTTAAAACAGCTCACCACGTGCCACTGAACACAGCTCAGTACATACCTCACTGAAGACATCTCAATGCGTGTCACTACGTCACTGAACACAGCTCAACACATGTCACTGTGTCACTGAACACAGTTTAACACTTGTGACTGAAAGCTGCTTAGCAGTTCATTCTTGCCCCATCAGTCCATCACATTGCAGATCTTTCACATTCAATCTTCCTCATGGACTAGGCAGATGCCCCACCCCAAAATGCAATTTACCACTTAATTAACTCTGAACTGAAAAATGCTTCAAGTAATTAGGCAGCTGAACTTTGTAATTCTGCCATATATCACTGACACCAGCCTGCTATGGCAAAGCAGGAACACAGCCATTAAATGTATAATGCAATTTATTCTTCGATTTTCTTGAAAACTACATTTTTTATGAGGCTTGGCGGTAAGAATAATTTAACATTTAATAAAATGAAAGAAGACGGAACCAGATCTTTCAACTTTGACCTTTTTGAAATGTATTCATAAAGGTCTTCTTTTAAATCTATATCACAACTGCAGACCCTTCAGAGAATATATCAAGATTTCAGATATATCTTCTCACTAAAAGAAGATAATGTCTTCTTTTAGTTACTTTTTCAGTCGTCTGAAATTTGGCTGTCTCAAATAAAACCAGCAGTTTGCATCGTTTGGTGTCTGGATTAAAGACAAGGTTTATCCAAAATTACCAGTGAAATACACAAAACACCAGAAGTGCATAACAGAAAATAATTTAAAAAAACATTAAATACACTTATCATCACAGACAGGTATCATTGGCAGGCTCATGTACAAAACCAAATTAGTCACATTCAGTAAGGCCATGTAGGCACATCTCTTGGCAGTAGACAGAATGTACTGTATGTTCAAGCATTAAATGAAGACAAAATATCCTTTAAAATTGGGGGACACGGGTAAGGCATTTTACCCAAATAGTGCTGACATTATTTTCTCTGTTTCATTCGTACTCCCTCAACGCTGTTCCTCAACCTATTGTATTTGTAATAAACTGAAGTAATTAAGATAAATTGTATTACAGATTGTGATATTAAGCACAGGCCAATTTGGTCGCCTAGAGGTACAAATGGGATTACACTTAAACTGTACACGGTGGTGTAATAAATATGGCCAAAGGGTTAGTGTGGCTTGTGAATGCATGAACTGAAGCCATTTTCCCATAGCTTTATGCTGAAATACATAGCTTATTTATGCTTCCATCCATATTCAGTAATTGTTTATGTAATTGGTGTTTTGGCAATTGGAACTCTGTCCCAGAAAGGTGATCAGTCCATGACTATAATGTTGTTTAATAACTCTTTACAATGTTTATTGTAAAAATACAATTAGTGTCTGTTTTTAATTCAGTTAACTGTAGGTTATTACCTAAGTATTTCCTGATGTGACAGTAACTGAGACTAATTTTTATGTACTAGTGTAACAATTATAAAAGAGGCAAGGTCCAGTTGTGGTAAAGGGGGGTGTATTACAGGTACAAGCAGGGTTACACAGGGAAATATGGTCAGAATACAACTCAAAAGCACCTACACGATACAAAAGCACACACAACGGCACAACACAATAATCGGTAAGGGTGTAACACAAGCAGAGAACATATATAGGCAAGATAAGAAAATACAGAACAGGTGAAGGCACTGAAACAATTAAAGGAAGAGAGCACAAGGAAAATAAACAGGGAAATAAGTGAAACAGGGACAAAGGACAATATAGGACACAACGGGTTCAGGGCATGAGAACTGGATGTTGCAGTGACTAACCTGATTAAGTTAGCACATTAGTACAGACAGTTCTCATGATACATAATTCCAAGGTATGCAAATCTGTACTTACACAAGATATTACTGAATATTTTATATTTGGCATCATGGCTAGCAGTAAACATGCATATGAAGAAAATAAAAAGCAAACTGACAAACACTTTGCAATTTTGGTTTAGAGGATTGAAAAAGGAAAAAGATAAAAAGTTTAGGGAACAATGATTATTGTCAGTTGTGTGTGAATTAAATGGCGTGTTTCACCAAAGCAGTCAGAGAATTTCGGACATACATAAAAATTGACTTGCATAATGAGATGTGTGTCATGTCCAGCACCTGTAAGGGTCCAGCATGGCCACTAGGTGCTGCTGTTTCTTCCTCAATTCCCCACAAGTTCACATTTCTTTTCACTTGAGGTTTGTTGGCTAATTCTATTACCACTATCACCTGTGTCATGTTATCTTTTCTTGTTTATTTACACCGACCATCTTCCTCTTTCTTTTGTCAGTTGTTGAATGTTTAGAGTAAATAATGAGTTCTTGTGTAGATGTTGGCCCCTATTAGTGACTTCTTATTTTCTCCCTGCTATCAAATAAATCCCTTTGCAATTAGACTCAGCCATTGCCTCCATGCATTCATTTTCCTCAAAATGTGACAATGTGGAATGCACTAATTTTGTATGTCGGGAACTGCCTGTAATTCAACACACCAGGCAAAGCACAGGACAGTTATGTGCATGACTCTCTTGTTGTAGCACTTGGCGAGACACACGTTAGCATTATTCACCTCGAGCTTTCACCATAGAAACAAGCCTTCTGTGTCGATGGATGGATGTGTCTGACTCTCTTTTAAAATGTAACACAAGAATCTGTCTTTCATTTTACACTGAGACTGGGACTTCCTTTTGACAAATAAAAAGGTGATCCCAATTCACACGGGCTTTCATTTAGTTGGACCCAGAGTACTCTGTTAACCTCAGCCTTGCACAGTGTTGAGGCAGAATGTGTGTCACTCAGGAACATTAAACATGCCCTTCTATGTGTGAGGTAAAGAGCGGCCGCCATGGAGCTAACATTTCCAAAGTTGCAGCTCTGGGTGTGTGATCCACGATCCATTGATTTTGGGTGGAACCATGACAGCCATAAAAAGTATGTGAGACACGCCATGCCATGTTTCACCACATGAGTGTGCAGTTCTATTGTGGGTTCAATGTCAACATGCATCAAAAGAAAATGGCTGATACCCTGAGTTATACAAAAATATGATAATTCCTTCTTTCAGTTCCTCTTTTTGGAGCCTGTCATTAAATTGGAAAAACAGCTAAAGTTTACTGAAGATGTTTTATGTGCTTTGCTTCCACTGTTAACTGCATTAGTACATGTTTTAACAATATGTTCAAAGTGGGTGGGCGTGGATGGCTTCCTCTTCCTGGAAACCACTAGGTTTTGGCTAACAGACAGAGAGAGACAAGCCTATAGTCCACGTTATGTTCATCCATAAACTGAAAAAATTCAAAAGTATGCCTCTTCCTGAATGGAATTTATCTAGTCATCTGACTGGTTCCAAGTTATAATGAGTTTGTCCTCAGGACATTTGAGAAAGTAATGCCCCATCAACTCACAATGGAATAGGTGTACATTTCTGCATCAGAAACTACTAAATTCAGTTACCAGAATACTTTCCTCTGTTTTTTGAAGATATCAGTTTTTACTGTTAAATATCCTCATATATATGCAGACTGCCAATTCAGGTCTTATGCCTTTAATTCAAGTTTCAGTTATCCATTAAACTATTATTCAAAAATAAAACGCACTAGAAATGTAAACACAATTCACACCATGTGGGATGAAAGAATGCAAAAATCTATCTGTTTTGTGGCTCTTTTTACTTTTCTCTTAAATCTTTGTCACTTCGATCATAAAAATGGCACATACTGCCAGTAAAAGAACCCCCTTAAATTTGTGAAATAGACAATTTATGAAGAACTCTGTGGCACCTCTGAACTGAAAAAGCAGGCTCCAGCCCATTTAACTAAATGACATTTCCTTGGACAGGAGCAAGGTGAAAAGTAATACTTAAAAAATTAACACCTGAGAAATTTACCATGAAATACCTGTATTTATATGTTATTTACATAAAAACCTACATATCTTTGTAATTTACCTAAATGCTGTTATACATATGATTCAATATTGATATAATTTCTTTTTCTTAAATGGACTTTATTGTATTTTTTTAAATAACCACAAAATGACAAGGGGCAGTGGTAAGGCGTGTAACACCAGGACGCTTGAAACAAGAGAGGCAAACCTAGTCACAGCGGCAGGTGTGTATTTTCATTCAGCAATAAATTCCACAGTATAATACTCAGTATCTATAAGCCAGGTGATGGTCTGAAGTTCCAGGCTAATCACTTTGGGACAAGAACTATGAGAGGTTGACACAAGAGGTAGTGGGCAGAGAGGGTAGTGGGTGCAGAAAGGACAAGCTGGAACAGAGTACAAGGGGTAAACACACTGCTCAGCATTCATCATACAAAAGTAATACTTCACCCTGAATTAGCAGCAAGCCCTGGTTTAAATAACATGCACTTAACAAGACATAGGTAAAAGCAATCATTTATTTGGAAACCTGGACAGGAGGCATGGAATGATGAGACATGAAAGGGCCTGAATGATCATCTTTACTACCAGAGTATTGAGAATTATGGCAGTCTCGTCTGTTGGCAAAGGGTCAGAAAGGATTTCTGCCAGTTTTTGTTTTTTGACCGGGTCACGTCACCATACAGAATGATATTGCTTTACATCAGCAAGCATGAAAGCCATCCTTACAGTGGAGGAAGTCCATCTAAGATTTAAGCTGTCCCTTTAAATGCTGTGCCAAATCTATTCCCTGTCTCATTACAGTTCTTTTGTAGCATTCCCTTGCTGGGCCAGGAGAGCCATTTTGTGTTATTGAGGGCAATAAACACTTGCTATATGTGGAGATGCCCTCATCCTGCAATGCGGCATGACTAACGATCCCTGGACGAGCCCCATAGCCTGGGTCCTCTGTGACTTATGGACCCAGGGTGAGGGTTTCGTTTGAATATGCTACTTCAAAGAGGAGATGTAAATTATTCACCACATTACAAACTACACGAAAGAGGCTGGGCTGCAGGAAAGGACATTAAAAAAATCAGGTTGAGGCAGAAAATTTGGCTTAAGATCCATCTGGCCTACAGAAACCACGCAAGAAAAGTTAGTATTTAACAACAGAACTGTCATCGTAATTGTAATTGATCTTTAGCACAGTATTTTGTTTTTGATAACTTATCACATGAATGATTCATTAATACTGATATGACAAAGCTTTCAGGAACCTGAGCTGTGTGTTGGCCCATTTCAATGTGAAATGTTTCATGAATATATTCTTGTCGCACAATTCACGGGAACACGAAGCGTTAATCAATTAACACAGTAATAATATTCATAAGAAACGTGTACCATGCTGACGCAAGTGTCACCAACAACAATTACGAATGCTGGGGGCCACTGGCCTACAGGGTAATCATATATACAATCAGTTCCAAATTACACTATCGAAATGCCATGGTATGTAATCTAATTTGCCCTTAGATGTTAAGGATCAGACCAATGTGTCACTTAAAGTTCTATTACTAACATTATCAGTATTGATGTTATAAATATTGTGGTTTCGGAACAAATGGAATGTATGAAGGTGTATTCAAGTTAATATGCGTGCAATAACAAAAGGAAGAAAGGGTTCAAATAAGTCTGTGAGGAGTTTCAACATCCGAATGATTACAATTAACTGGGAAAAACTAACTAATTGAAATATTATAAATAATTAATCAAGACCAGACCAGAGATATATCCGGGGGGGGGGGGGGGGGGGAGCACCCCAACCAATATCATAAACTTAAATGTTTTGGGCAATTTGATATAAAATTTAAAAGGTAATAAAATTTAACAGTATA
>JABJVR010000032.1:935983-956205 GCA_025773905.1 Chitala chitala
CCACACACCACTACCAAAAACACCCCAACCACCCCCCCCCCCCCCCCGCCTGGGGGGGGGGGGGGGCGCCGCCCCGCGCGAGCACCCAACCAAATCTCATCTCATTACATGTAGTGCTCATTTTCATATAAATTTACTAAGTTAATAACTTGTCACTGTCTCAGTGACTGTGTGTTTGTACAGGGCTGTTTTTGGTCACATGTGCCCCCTGTGTTATGTTCACCAGTGGGTCCACTGACCTATCCAGAAAACTCCACTACCCCCCACGTTAAATATGAACTGGGTACACTACTGCCTCCTATATTATATACATAATGCTAGTCTGAAAGAGCATTTTCAATATAGAAGCCTACTGCAGTCACACAGTAATGACCCAACACTTTGCAGCTGCCAGGTTCCTGTACATAAGTGTGGGCCCATTAGTCCAACAAAGGACTGCTTAAGGATCAGTCAACAAGCAGAGAGTGGAACCACTTGGAATCGTAAAATGTAGACAGTTAAAGTATAACAATGACTTATTCTACAGTCACTCTACCTCAAACCAATCAGAAAAAAGCCGAATAACTAATATAACTGATAATTGATTATTTTAAATTAATGTTACACAATTAAGTTTTTCTATTATAACATGATATTTACATGTTTAATTTATTCTGCATATAAACAACTATAAACAATTAAATTCTTTTATTTTTCAGTTCATTAACAGACCTTCCAGATTTGTTATAATTGCTATGGAACTGACAGAAAGGCATAAAAAGTAATAAAAATAATAATGAAACAATGAAAGTTAACATTTTGGTCATTGAGGGAAGGCAGGCAAGCATATATTGTAACGGACCTCGTTCAGCAGATACTCAATCGAACCATTTGTTTAATCACCATAATAGGCTGATTGCTGTGAAAACATGGATCATCATGATGGTTTAAAAAAAAAAGATGTAAGCAATGAACCACTGTGAGCAACTGTTTAAGAGGCGCTGCTTTATGGAAGCATTGATCAGGCCAAGGCAGTGTCTTGAAGTGGCAGTTAGGTGGCATGCCCTTGCCATTCTGGTGTCCCTGTCCCTTGTGCAGACCTAACTCTAATCCTGCCATCCCTCAGATGGAAAAATTGAGGTCTCAGCAGGTCGTAGCTTGGAGCCTGTGGCTTATTACAGTCTGTGCCCTTGCCCTCAGCCTTTGACTTTCATGGGAACTTGGGTGTGGGGAGGGGGGGTTGCTGAGAGGTGCCTGAGATACGGCCACCATCTCAGGCTTAGCTTGTCATCTTCCCTAAGAGATGAACACAGAATTTCAGGATGTAGGAAAACGGATAAGGCAAGCGAAACTGAGGACATCAGGGCATCGTAAGTAAACAGCACAATAATTTCACGGTTTTTCATGTTTTACTGTTGTTTTTTTTTTTTTACAGTGGTGGCTAAGCAGACTTCAGCTGTCCTCTATCAGGCTATTGTGACGTTTATACTGAAAGATGATTTACTACCGTGAGCATTTCTGTGTACAGTTCCACACTATTCACTGTTCCACACTGATCACAGTTGTGTACTGTTCCACACTGATCACTGTTGTGTACTATTCCACACTATTCACTGCTCCACAATGATCACTGCTGTGTACTGTTCTACAGCAATCACTGTTGTGTACTGTTCCACACTGTTTACTTTTGTGTACAACTCCACACTGATCACTGCTGGGTAGTGATCCACGCTGATCACTGCTATGTACTGATTCATACCAATCATTGCTCCAAACTGACCACTGCTCTGTACTGTTCCACAGAGATCACTGTTTTGTGTACCTGGAAGCAATTCTAGAGACTCGAGGCCCTAGGCAAAATGCTTCAAGGGGTCTTCTGCAGACTTGTCATTGCAATATGTACTATATGATCGACTGTGTTCAAAAGCCCTCTCCCAGCTTGGGGCCCCAAGCAATTGCTTGCCTTGCCTGTCCTATTGAAGCACCTCTGTGTACTGATCCACACTGATCCCTACTGTGTACTGCTCCACACTGATCACTGCTGTGTATTGTTCCACACTATTCACTTCTGTGTACTGCTCCACACTGATTGCTACTGTGATCTGCTTCAAACCTATCATTGTCATGTTCTGTTTCAAAGATACGATAACTGCTTTACAACTATGTATTCCCATCAAATTTTGAGTTTTTCTCTGAGCCAAAGAGGTTGCTCCATGTTGCAGCTCCACAACATAGAGTGGCTTTGTCCAAAGAATGAGTACTTAAGAACAGCCAAAGGGAAGCTGGGGTCAGAAAGCAGGCAGACAGGACAGCTACAAAGAGAAAGTGCTGCCCAAAAAAAACAGACAAGCTCTCTCTAGCCTTTTGTGATGTGCACTGAAAGGCTTGTGGATTTATCTCACAATTTAAAATGGGTTTGGGATGATGTATTATAGGATTCTGGTCTTAAAACATCCCGAATAGGGCTCTCTGGCAATATTGGATGTCTTTATCTGCCTTTCCCTCTTTTGTAATCAGGGCATAAGGAAAAAGGAGATAGCAAAAAGAGAACTCTCCTTCAGCAAGCCTCCTGTTATTGCTAGAGTAAAAGTTTACCATGTGCATGTGTGTTTGTATTAATGTTTTTTGTACGTGTCCATTTATCTCATATCCCTAACAGAAAACCAAGCCCTTTTGCTATCTGCCATTGTCACTGGAGGAAAGGCTTGCGTGTGTGTGTATGTGTGTGCGTGTGTTTATGTGCCTGGTTGTGCACGCGTGTTTATCTTGTGTGCTCCACAGATAACTCACGTTTGGGAGAGAGTGGCTTGTAGATATTTTTTCTCCTCTCTCACTGGACGCACTACTGTAGCCAGTTGTAGGTTATCTCTGCCCTGATAGAGAAACGGACGTTTTGGAATCGGCCCCATTCGAGGCTCTGTGTGATGGTTTGTCTGCACGTATCAGCTCATCTTCCTGCTGCATTATTGACTTTGGACCAGCGACACAAGCTGTGCATTGAGTTCAGCTTATACCAGTTTCAAACCAGCAAGTCAGCTTGAAGCATTGCCTACATTACACCAGGGAGTTTAAAATGCTCTGACAATACAACCCAAATAATATAGTGGTACACATCATTTAACACCAGTATTTTTGGGGATTTTTGGATACATTTGTGCATTCATATGTAACCTTTATTTGTCTTGCTAATATTATTTGCCAAATATCCAGCACTGAACAAAGAGCTATACGTTCCTAGCAGTATGTTTATACATGCACAGTATATGTTGAGACATGTCCTCACAGCAGTATCTTCAGGAAGGACCTGAGTTATGAAAAAAGAGGGATGTTGTGTCAAAGATAAGTAACTGACCAGCTGTGTTGAGGATGGATTCCTCGTTGGTCTCACCAGGTTACAAGGGATGGGCCGTGGAAAAGAAAAACATTATTTGCTCTATTTATTAAACTTGTCATTAGTGCTCACTTTAATTAGGTTCGCTGGAGACCATGACAGTGATTAGTGGAGGGTGTTTTGGTAAAATGTCATGCTGGCAGGATGACCTTTACAGTGGTCAGAGGACAGTCACACTGGATCCGGTTAACAAAACTGAGGTCCAACGATCAACCACACATTTTCGGAACGTGGAAGTGACTAATAACCCAGGAACATATAAACTTTGAGGTTGCTATTATTGGGTGACCTCAAGAAAGCATCATTTCACAGTATTATTATTAAGGCTTTCTATAAAAATCAACTGAATAGGACCTGTGTGTAGGGGCTTAGCGACTAAACTGTATATCATTAGACTGAAAATAGAAAATGTTACATGACATTCTGCTGGCTTTGCCACATTTGTATGTTTATATGTTTCATATTATCTTTTCACGAGTCTTCCCCCCAAAGCCCAGTCCATACCTCTTGGGATCACAGGTTCACAATTGAACTCTTTTAGACCTCTTTGGTTCTCCCATGCTGTAAGGAGCAGAAATCGGTGGAGGTCGCAAACAAAAGAGCAGGTATGTGAATGCTCACAGAAGGTTGTTAATTCAAACCCAAGAATTCTCTGTCAGGCTCCAGTTTCCCCTTAATAAGCTGTTACAAACACTAACTAACTTGTCTCTCCTTATTCGCCTACATCTATGAAGAATGTAAATCAAGTGGAAAAATGAATAATATAAACCGATGTAACTTTAACCTCCACCTGCTCCCATCTCTCCCAAGAATAGGGTTTGTTGACAACAGTAACATATTTAAAAGAATATGCAAACAGGATGCTTCTAGCCCTCTATCTTTGAGTTTAATGAGGAAAGTGTGCTCAGTGGACCCTCCCGCTATAAAACTAATGAGAGCAAAGAAGCTGTCATCCATCCTTTGCCTACATTTTGTGTATGTAACCATGTTTCATAATGAGAGTTTAGATGTCATATTCCTTAAAAATCTTCCTAGGTCTTCCTAGGATTTAGGTCTTGGAAGAGCAGTAGATGAATGACAAAGCTCTGGAGGTTTCATGGGGAACTAAAGCAGGCTAAAAATATAAATAATCTAAGGATACGGTGACACGTAAGTAATATCAGAGCAGGGTACCACACATAAGTAGTCTAAGGACAGGGTGGTACACATGAGTAATGTAAGGGTAGGGTGGTACACATGAGTAATGTAAGGGTAGGGTGGTACACATGAGTAATGTAAGGGTAGGGTGGTACATGTAAGCAATCTAAGGACAGGGTTGCACATGTAAGTAATATAAAGGCAGGGTGGCATGCTGAGATTACTAGTGGACAAAAGCATGGTGGCAGCGTAAGTCAACTCCACCCTGAGTCAGCAGACCTCATATTTCCTTCAGTTTCCTGCCCAGTAATGTTCTTTTCAAGCGTGAAATGTTCAATCCGAAGTGACCATTCATCAACATCTACATTGCCTTCCAAGCTCTGTGATAAATCATATTCACATTGTGGTGGGTGTGGGAGGGACTGGGGCTGCTGGAGAAATATTTTCTTGGTTTTCGGCCATAGGCTGAACCCTGTTTGGATGGCCATCTTCTGGGGAGCTCACCTGAGAAAAGGTGAGGTGTTCACAAATGAGCAGTGCTAGCCACATGCCATTTACATTTATTCATTTAGCAGACACTTTTATCCAAAGCGACTTAGAACATTTCACACACTATGAGCTAGCGCTGAGTGTCTTGATTGCACACCTGGTGGCTGGGCTGGGATTCAAACGGGGAGACTTCTGCATCCCAGCCTGATATTCCACCCACTGAGCCATCAAGCCCCTGACCAGAGGGACCATTTCTGTTTGTCTTGCTCCATACAGTCTCCCCCATCCATCCAGAGCATACAGGGAGAATTGTGAAGGATTACTGTATTTATTTCTCCATCTCATTATTGCATCTAGCTCTGCAGTGAAGGAGACGAAACAGATTCCGTGTGATTAGAGATGCTCACTGTTTACAATTTCCTTGAAAAAGCTGAAGTTGTGAGCTGTTTCTTCTTCCTTCTCCCCGCACCGTTGGGATATCTGCACCTGAATCAGGGTGCTCAGACGGATCAGAGCAGGCCGAGAAGTGTGTTGCCCTCTTTCTCCGGGTGCAAGGTGCGTTTCCATCACCTCCATCATGGCGCCGTGATGTTAATGATCAAGCAAAAACATGCAGTCACACACACTCACACATCTGTATACACAAATGTCACAGTTCGCCATGATATCCAATTTGTTAAAAAAAAGGAAAACCAAATACACACGTGTGTGTGTGTGTGTGTGTGTGTGTGTGTGTGTGTGTGTACTGATGGAAGTAAGGGGGAAAATGAAATTTTCCCTCCTCTCTTGCTGAAATGAAGACAGTTTTCACTCTGCATTCTGATCTGACAAATGACAAATCAGCTTTATTTTGTTCCTGGTTATACAAGGACAGCCAATGGTAACATCATTCCAAATCAGCAGGAAGGCTTGTGTTTTTTCCCCGGGGTTAGCCTTCTGTTCCATCCCCATCCTCCAGTCCACTCCAAGGTAATCTCAGTTTGCATTCACTCAACATAGGCGTGTTCCACCGGGGAAATTTCTGCACCTGAAACAGCTTTTACTGATCTACGAACACTTGGTCGCATGAAGTTGTACGACCGAAAGTCTGCAGCCTGGCCTTCAAGGACATGAGCTCCAATATAATTTTAAATTCTGGGAGTTTGACTTTGCGCAGGTTCATTTTAACTCCACTTTGGGATTGCCGCACTGATTCCGCCCTATCTGTTTTCGTCATGAACGACGACCTCACCAGACCCTGTAGACCATTCCGGCAGAGACCGGTTGATCAACACTGAAACGCTAACAGAGGCCTGATCAGAGTTAATAACTGTTCAGCACATCGCAGACCTGGACAGGGCTGTTATATCATTATTTATTCATTTATTCATTTATTCATTTTCTAAAACCACTTATCTAGCTCAGTTTATTGGAGGCCTTGGGCTTAACCCAAGCCGTGCAGGTCAAACGGCCAACCCTGAAATAGGTGTCAGCCCGTCACAGGTGATACCATTTGCTTACATTTTTGCATATTGTAATTTGACTAGAAAACTGAGCTGTTAAATGACCTACTTGAAGCGACCGTATTGCTTATAATACATAATTTGTTTATCGTTCTTACGATATTTTTATTATAGACAATGAAAGCGTAATCATTGAGTCCTGTGTAAATCCTACACACAATTCCTGATTGATAACTGACTTGTATATTCAGGTATGCAAGTAAGTTGAGGTCATGAGTTCTTGTCCAAGGTAAGGGCTTCACTCAGTAGACTTGAGCAAGGTCCCTAAGCCGGATAACATCACTGAGACCATCCTGTCATGGATATAGGATTAGAGCAAAAACGCCAGGTGCTCCCTGTGTGTGACTTTTGGTGAAAATGATGTTTTGGACATTAACAATTGCCTGACTAAGCGCATCTTGGCGGCTGTTTAGCGCGTGCCTGTAGACAGCGCTGCCCGTGAAATTAAGTAGTTCGTAACAGCATTTAAAAGTTATAACATTACTGATCAGCAGCTTCCATCTCCATGTCCAACAGCAGGAGTTTGCAAGCAGCGGAGATTAAAACACGCCTTTAACACAAATGCCGGCATTTCAAAGAGTCGCATTCAATTGTCCCCACCTGCGACGCATGTCACGGCGCATTCGTATCAAGCGAGGCTCCAGCACCTGCTCAGGATAAATTCATTTTGTGCCACATCTACTAGCTGAAGCAAAAACTCTAACAGCCGTATAGCTGGCGAGACGGGAAAACAAAAACGGTGCTGAAGTCGCACTGTGCAGCTCGAAGGACATAAACATCTGCACCGTCTTGTCTAGTGTCAGATGTCTGCTATCATATTTTCCCTCGGAAATGAGATTTGCTCTCGCATGGTGCACCATGCGTCTAGCGTCGTTCTCCTGTAAACACAAATTCACATATTCTGAAACAAGCTGGCTTGCGACAAACTCGCTTTGTGTGTTATGTGATGCGGCGACGTGCATCGTGGGTTACAAGCATAGTTCCAGCGTGGAGCAAAAATGGGGCTCTTTCTTATTAGAGCCTTTGTTTATCACGCTGGATGAACTTTGCAGCAGTTGAAACATACATTATTTTACATTAATCCTCTTCATAAAGGGTTTTGGACAAGGCTTTCATCATGATCTGTTTGCATCACATCATTCCAGGTATTTCCAGGTCTATCTTTTCTCCTTCATCTCCTTTTCCATGGTCCTCCCCTTCATCTCCCTGGGCCAGTCTCTGCTTCTGTGCCCATCTGGACTCCAGTGAAGGGCTACCCCTAGTAGCAATGTTTGTTGCAGTCATAACACTGGACCTCTTCTCATATGGTTTTGAGTTTGGTCCTCTTGTGGATTTAACTATTTGAGATGGTGTTAGGTCAGTAGATGTGGAGAATTATATTGTGGAATCTGTTATCTCTTATAGCTGATGGTTTTCATCATCTTCCAAGACTCTGCACCATATAGGATGGTGCTAAAGACCTTACTCTTGAAGAACCCAATTTATGTTCTTTGCTCTCCAAGTGCTTCAGAAGCCTGCCTGTCTATTATAATTCATTACTTGTGATCTCAGCAATGATCTTAGCTATGGATGTCTGTTTTAATGGTGTCTGTTTTCAGAGGGAGGAAGTGGGTGACTGATTGCATCCTGAATATGTCAGAGACAGTGCAATGCAGATATCCTCTTAACGTGATTCAATTGAGGCTAATCGAAATCTGAAGAAAACCTCTAACATTGAAAGTTGAAGTAGACCATACAACAAAACATTCTGCTAGTGTTCTACATCTTTATATATATGCATTATATGTATAAACAACACGGGGTGTAAAGAGCTTTGTTTAAGGATTATTATTATTATTATTATAAATTCCTGGAAATAAACATGGTATTGGGATTTAGAAAAATGTAAAATAAAGCTATGACAAAATGAAAAAATGTAAAGATTCTGCATTATTTCTTAATTAATTGTTATTATTTCTTAAATAATTATTTCCTAATTAATTAAGCCACTACTCAAGTTTGAACACATTTATGACACCGGCCATGTTAACTGCTGTGTAGGAAGTTTCACCAGCCGAAGTGGATGCTGTCATTTAGCAACATGGCAACATACTAAATACTAAGTAATTCAGAACATCATGGAATTATTATTATTTTTTTTTTGTAAAGTTAAACATTTCACTTACAATGTTCTTCTAGTAATATGACTCATAACAAAAGATTTAGTATAAAATTAGAAAAGAATGGAAAATAAAAACATTTGCAAGTGGTTTCAGATATTTGGACCCCACTGTATGTATATTAAATTTAAAGTATTTAATTCACGCGGTTTCAGTTTGTCCTACTCTGGAAGTGTTTCTGTTATGTGCCTGCACACCATGATTCCTGGTCCACACCCCCCTAGTGTTCTCCTGCACCAAGTGAGCCAAAAAAGGAACATAACATCCACCATCACTCAGAGCACCTGGTCCAAGCATTAAAATCCCCCCAGGGCTTTAAGTGACTTTAACAGAATAGGACCAGACCCCCGGGATTACGAATATGCAACACATCCTCTTTATTCTTCTGTCAGAAACAGCCTTCAGAAAAAAAAGAAAAAAAATTAAATTAATTAAAAATAAATTAGAAAGGACTATTGTGACAAATCCTTAGGGTGGCTTTTCCGTGGTGTTGGTGGTGTTAGTGGCGGTGGGGGGAGGGGGGTCCATGTTGGCTGTAGTTTTGGTCAGCAAAGTGATGTTATTTAGTTAGCAAAACCGCCAAGCAGCCAAGCAGTGTTTTAAAATAATTTTGTTCAAATGTTCTGATGGTCCTGCCAACGAAGGCTTTAATCAGTGCATGAAGCTCAATGCCCCGGGACCTAATTAGTTCCATTCCCTAAATTTTCAAAAATCATTTTTATAAGCCATGGTTACAGGTTTTATAAAATTGCTCTGGATGAGCTACACCAGTTCGCTGGAAATCTTATCTGAAACCATTCATGTCAACTGACAATAAAAGCAAGGATTTGTGTATCAGCATGTCTCTTTTTTCCATACTCTAATCACAGCATTGCTGAAGGGTGATGAACAATCTCCTGTGTCCTGCTGCCTGGACACACATGGCACTCGCTGAACATGTGTGATGATTTGCCAGTGTTTTGGTATAATCACCCGCAAAAAATGCAGAACTACGGGGGCCCCTCTTTTAGAATAACGTGTTTCTGTGAAGTCATGACACTCTCAGCACCCGTGACAGGCCATCAGGGAGCAGATTAATCAGCAGCTCTCGGGTCTGTCCTACTGAGGTCAGAGATCAGGACAATGCCTCCTGATAACTGCTCCACTCCTGTTTGTCCCAAATTAACTGTTTGGCGTGAGAATGATCGGATGGGGAACTGAAGTAATTTTGATAATTAAACCTCACTTTGCAATCATGTGAGGGCAGCTCAGGAGCAAAAGGTTCCAAAACCCCACAGTCATAAAGTGGCAGCTGGTTGGTTTTTGAGCCCTCTGTAAATTGTATTGTCTACCAAAGGTCTTCACGTAGACATTATGAGACATTCACATCATTCAGACCACAGCATGATCTCTTATTGATCATTCAGTGATTCACAAAAACCACCAAACAATAACGTAGAAAGCAATGGTAGAAGAACAAGTAGCTCTTTTGCTAACAAATCGTTCTTTTGAATCGGTTGTTTAAAGTGAACCGATCTTCAAGTCTGAAGAATCGATTCTTTCAAACCATCAGTGCATTGTTAATTTGGTAACTGATAATATATTTCTTCCTTAATACTGTTAATATATTTTCTAAACTTATCTTTGACCCTTTAACCTCACCAGAATACAACATCACCCAGTGAAAAAAACAACATAGTGACCGATTTGTACAGCTGTTGGCAACTCTGTAGAGTTCAGTGGACTTGAACCAAAATTTGTTAATGAACCAATCCCAGGGGCACTTGCATGAATCAATGTGCCAAACATTGTACCAAATCAATGAGCTGAATCATTGTGCTGTACATTTCTCGGCAACTCTGTTGAGTTGATTCAAAAAGAACCAAAACTTGTTAATATACCGATCCCAAGAGCACTTGCGGTGTTTACTGAAGATATGCTAATGGAGAAGAAATAGACTTAGGCAACAATATTTTCATAAAAGCACAATAAAACCTTTTAAACAAATGTAGTCACAAAAAGCAACAGCATATTAACATAATTCACATTATTTCTCCATTTACACTGATAGTTGTGCCACCCCTCCTCCCCTCAAAAAAAAAGAATCAGATAATCAAGTGTTTGAGCTCATTAACATTTGTGTGGTGTTCAGGTCTGTGGGAACCGTTTTAATGATTTTTCGATTACCAAAACACCATACAAGGGTTAAAAAGACAGAACAGCTTTTATTGTCATTTAGGACATATGCACGTTGCGATGAAATAGCTTCTCTGCATTTAACCCAGGGGTGGGGGGGCACCATAGTGAGCAGCTACTTGCAGTGCCCAGGGAGCTAGCAATTCAGTGTCTTCTCAAATACACACCTGGCAGTTAGGCAGGAATTTGAACTAGGAAACTTCCTCATTTCAGCATGAGGTCCTACTCATTGAGTCATCAGGCCACTTAACAGTTATTGAAATGAACAGTTCAAAAGAATGAAATGAAACTTCCTACCATTAACAAGACAACACCTTCGTCTTGTTACTGGTGAATTAAATTTGTTTTAAACAAATGTGATTATTTTGAAATTCAGTCTAATAAACATGTAAAGTTTTGTGACTGTGACCTAAGAAATGCAAAAAACACAGGAACAAAACGCATGATTTCCATGATTTCTATATGAATCTGTTGAAACTGGCAGTTTTCCATCCTCTCACATCAGAGCGGTACTAGGCTTAAAAACAATGTGCTAAGCACTTCTTTGTTGGGATTAAAGCTACAGATCCCTGTATCTTTCAGACTCCATGCACGCACATTGTCTCTACGTTTAATTGAATTATGTATCCTTAATCTACACGCATTCATTAATCTATTACACTGTGCCGTGGCGGGAATTCAAGTGAGAATAAACTATCAAAACGGATTACTCTGAAAATGCTTTTTGCAGTGTAATCAGAATCCTGTGTGAATTTTCTTCAGGTGGTAATTTAAACAGCGGTTCAAAAAAGACAAGGGCTGGAGAGGTGGATAAGTACTGTCTCAATTGTATTGCAGCATGCAGCAAGACAGGTTATAAATATAACCAACCCACGAGTGAGACAGGCGCATCCGCGTTTGCTGTTGCAGCAGTGGATGCATTTGCATCTGCTAAAATCCACTGGCAATTAATCTGCTGGAACAAGCATGTAAAAATAAACATATAAGCGGGGGGGGGAGAAAGACACATGCATTTATCTTTTTGACACGGTATTCCGCTGCACATGAATGGCTGTTTATGGAAATTAAGGGATCCGGCGAAGACGGATTAGAACAATGCGCAGCTACTTTGAACTCCCTAATGACTTACTTCGGTCTCCTAAAGTGCAGCAGCGCAGTTTAGGCGGCTGCAAGTGCGCTAAATCCCCTAAGTGCGTCTTCACCCAAATCCTTCACCCTGCCCGTGGTAGGTAGCGTTCAGTGGTGACACAAGGTCTTCTGGGAAGGCAAAAGCTGGTGGAAACAATAATGGGTTTCTACACTTAAAAAAAAAAAACTATGTCAGTGTCCGCAATTACAACAGACATTGTGGCTGGATTTGGAACATCTTACTCATAACACAATGGTCAGTTTTTGTTAATTTTTTAGTGAGGACTCTAATGGCCCTCGGTCCCTGGCAAAAAGGCAGCCACTGATATCCTTCACTGTAGACGCCAGTCAGGCCAGGAGTGCCAGGTTTTAATTTCAGGTTTACAAGATGCCTCTCTATTGGCATCAGACAGTGGACATCATTTCAACGCACTTACATTTGGAAGGGCTTAAAGTTACTGTCCCCTGCATTTTCTAAATTACTCAGAGTATGCTACAGCTAAATGATTTTGCACAAATATTCTCCCATCTTTGGTAGGAGTTTTGGCTCTCAAGGTTGATCTGCACTGCTGTAGGTAAATATATATCACCTTTGCTAATAAGATATGATAACTCTGAAAGGGTCCAAAAGCTTCAGACTGCCGACTGCAGACACGGATGATGAAACATAAATCTTCATTGTGGCTGTCATATACCATTCCAGCTGATTGCCAAAATGTCCCACACTCTAGTTTGATGGTTGTAAAAGAAAAATAATAGGTAATAATTTATTTTTCTCCCATTCTCCTGATTAATGTCAACAGGTCACGTTCCTTTACTTGGCCATAGAATTGAAGGAGTGCGCAGTATAATATTGGAAAAATCCAACAGGTCCTATACCTTTTCTCCCTTAATTAAATCTATGTGCTGCTCCCACATAGCTAGCACTGAATCCCTTCTCCCATTTCTCTGCCCTGAAGTAGATTTTACATTTTTTTATGATGCCATTACATCATTTTTTTTTTCACTTACAGTCTATGTTCCATTCCTGCACTTACCACTCCCCACAGCAGTTGTGTAGATGTAATTTGTGAATATATATTTTTTTACATTCTAGTGTCAGGAACACTAGTACAAGGCCAGGGTATTGAATACCAAAATATTACATATTTTCTGGGACAAGATGGTGGAAATTATGGCTTAGCAACAAATGTGGTAGGCGGAAGGTTTCTTTGATAAAGGGTAATATGTGGGATATTATGCCACCCAAATCATACTGAACTGGAAAGCAGAGTTGGTTTGGATATTTTATTATGCAATGCTTTAGAAGAATTTCTGGTCAAAAGCCTATGGTATACACTCTTTAACAGTATCAATAAGCTTCAATCACTATTACCTCTGTTCGGTGGAGCTGTTACTGGAGTCTTGTGCTAACCACATGTGAACATCTGAAACCTCTTCTCAAACCACCAAAATATTTCAGTATTTGACACTGAAAAGGGAGAAGCTTTCTGAAGCCTTTGAGAGCATGCAGGGGGAAAAAATAGGTTTATTGGAATAACCAGTAAGAGATTTAGTGAGATACAGTGAGAGGACAAAGGTTTCCCGTGGGCCCGCAGGCCTCTGCCCAGCGTCGATAATTAGCATCGTCAGACTCTTATCAGAGACCATAATGGGAGAGGAAATGGATGCAGATATTTTCTTAGATTACTTTTCATTTGACTGGCACTCACTGGCACCCATTTTGAGGTACACAGATCATGCATGGGCACTCATGCCTCATAAAAAGAGCACAAGATTAGGAGTGTAAGATTAAGAAAGCAAGAGGTAAAAAGCCACCCAGCTATACGTTATCCACAGACAACTGGAGTGTAAGCCTTTTTCCTGCCCCTAGAAAGCTGCCGCTATCATGTTGTGGTCTGGCTGGGCTTTGATCAGATGTTGCCGTCACGGTGCGATGTGGGCTAAGCTGTGACTTATATGTGGCTGAATGCCGCGCCACTCCAGCTCTCTCCAGTGACTCTCCTGCCTGACCTCGTCAAGTTCTGATTGCATCCCCATACTTGAGCATTGTGAACCAGGCTGTACACAAGCGATCTGTAACGCTGCTTTATCCTGCGGAGAGTGCTGCGATCATCCCCTCACACACACCCCGAAACACTTAAGGTCATACCCACTTTGATGACAGCAGCCAGCAATTCTGTTTTTTTTTCCTTGTACAATGGATTGCCACAGTTTCACAAATAGCCGCCTTTGGCCAATGGGCACACATCTGCACACAAAAGGATCCAACTGTGAGACTGCCCTCAAAATGCCTGCAAAAAGATCACTTTCAAATAAGTGGGCTTTTCCTGTTTTTTTTTCCCTGTTTAATAAATGACACGTATCACATTGTATCACAAGATACAATAGTCAACAGAGATCATATAAGGGTTTATATACACTATATAAACTGGTCCTATAAAAAAATAATCAATGAAGTCTGAAAGTAAGGGTGTGTTAGTATGAGATTTATAAGGACCTGTGGACATTCTAAAATAATATATGATGTTTTATGGTTTTGAATGGCTAGACTCTAACATTACACTAGTGCTGAGAAAATACGAGCTTTCTAGAGAGAAAATCGACATTGTGCCCATCTCTTGCTTTTCTGCAGCAACAGCATCACTGTACTACACCCCCACGTTAACCAGGCAAAACAGCCCTCAGCAAGGCCGCAGGCACGCTGCAATGCCCTCCTTGAGTGTCTCCTGCGTTCTTGCGGAGAGAACCCATTATAGCCCCAGGTATGACGCAGGTTGACATGGAGCGAGAAATGAGCCCTGGGAATGGAAATCAGTCAGCTGTCAGGAGGGCTTCCATCACTCCTAGCACAGGCCCGGGTTCGAGGTTTCATGGGGAGCAGAAAGCTAGCCATTATGCAGGGCTGATAGCACAGAAACTATTTAAATGCATTGCAGCTGTGACCCGAATTACAACAAAAATCTGCTAAACCGAACACCGCCGTTACTTTCAGCTCTTGCGTTTAATGAAATGCAATCACCAGTTTGATACCATAGGCATGCAATTATAACTTAAAAACCCAAGGCCATAAAGTGACTGTGGCCTAACCATAAACAGCAAAGCAAAACACAAATTAT
This sequence comes from Chitala chitala, assembly GCA_025773905.1. Taxonomy (NCBI): domain Eukaryota; kingdom Metazoa; phylum Chordata; class Actinopteri; order Osteoglossiformes; family Notopteridae; genus Chitala; species Chitala chitala. The sequence goes on from JABJVR010000032.1 coordinate 951,063, forward strand.
TTTAAACTCGCAAACTTTTCCATTTGAAGAAAATATTTTTTTACTTGTTTTTTACACAACAGCATCAAATTATTAAAAGCACGGGCACTAATAAAGTATTCACCACCATGTTCCTAACTCACCTTACATGATATGTCTAAAAATTTTAGTAGAAGATGACAAAATGCTGCTTTGTAAATATTTGGGTATCTCAGGACCTTTATTCCCAAAGAAAAAAGAGGCATACTAACAGACCAAGACAGCATGAGCCATTCTGCTGGCATTCTGCTGGCATGGTTTAAATGCAATAATGTGGAACATGAGTTTCAACAGAAGGCTCTTTTGATTTACTGGTTCGTCCGCACCCCTGCCCTGACCTGTGGGTAATGTTGATGACATAGTTGGTATGATGTGGGGCCACTGGTCTGACTCTTTGCCAACATGAAGTTGTCAGTAAACCAGGAGGACCTTAGAACACAGTCTTTGTTCATCCAGATCAAGGGAAACCAGTTGATGTGGTTTTGGGTGCAAAAGGATAGTCTTCCTCTTGGCCTCTGTTTGAGCTGCACCACACACTTCCCACTAAGTGGAAACCCCACAGCAGATGCAGGTAACACAGAAGGGATTCACATCGGGGAATCTTCCAGAAGGGCCTGAAATGTGTGGATGGTGACAGGGGAACCTGAGCATCCCTTCCCAGACTGCTACCATGGTGACCTTCGCCAGGAAAAACAAACAGAGATGAGATAATGAGATGAGACATATTACATACATGCACATCCACTGTGGCAATGTAATATTGCTCTGATAGTTTTTCAACATTTAACTTTATAGATCATTATTCTCCTTATATTAAGGGGCTGAATGTGCAGAGAGCTTCTCTAAGCAGAGGGAACTCAAAACTTCAATCATATCAGGAATGGAAAGAGAACAATAGTGGTTAAAAAAATACCTTTATGTTCTTGAATTCACAGCGCCGCTCAATTTAAAGCTAGTTATATAATTTTCGGAAATTGCAGTCATCGGTCACCATAGGTCAGTTGACTACAATCATGTCCATCGCTAAATATAACATTGAAATTAAAATTTGATGAAAGCATATTGTCTCCATGCAGACCACACAGTGCTGTGATATAGCTGAGGGTACGGTGATCAAATTAATTCTAACCTTGTAATTTACAGCTTGACCCCCGCGCACTTCTGTTCCATATATTCTGTGCAATAAAGCACACCTTTGATCAAGATAGCATCAGAACAGGGAGGGAACAGGAGAGTTACACTGCACATTAATTTAATACCCTGCCAACTATGACTTATCAGCTATTAAGACTATTAAAATTTAATTAAAGCATTTTGTCTTCTTTGCGATACATTTATGTTGTCTTCCCTGGTTGGGTAGCTGTGTCCTGATTTTGCTACACGTAGCCTGACAACTGCTCACACCTTTTGTCTTTGGATTTTAGGCCGAGGAAAACAACTTGCCATCTTCACGTGCCCAAACCGAACTTGCCATCTTCACGTGCCCAAATTAAAGGTTTTTTTACACGCTTCCAATTCTGACATTTTTGCATAAGGACAGGAATTCTAGGGGGGAAAAAACAGCCAGATTATTATGAAAGGTAAAAGATTTTTGTCTTTAAAATTTTGAGAGGGGACGAGTTTTCTGATTCAGATTCAGATTCAGAAAACTTTATTAATCCCCAGGGGGCAATTTAGTTTCTACAGTCCACCAGCTGCACACAAACAACAAATCAAACAATAAACAAAACAGCAGGCAAAACAAACAACCAGATGAAACAAACATCCTGCATGTTGCGAGGGAAAAAAAATTGTATTTTTTAATACAAAATATGGCAGTTGTTATATAAAACACTTCAAATTATATGTTGGTTATGATTTATGAATGTATTTTGAGAGAATCAAAGTCAGTAATGCAGGTTTGAGTCACAATTGTAAACTGAAATGAATATTTTTGGTATTTTAATGTGAATTTACAAGCCAGCAGAAAGCAGCCAGGGCTGTTGGTTTGTATGATTCAATTGATTTTTCACAGTACTCATTTTATGAACTGTCTAAGTCTTTGTTAAACTTGTTAAACCCCTATTTGCTAAAAGACTTGAATGTTCATGGACGAAATGATACATAAAAGCAGCCAAGAGTATGACAGAGAAAAAAATAGTGGTTTTGGTAACTAAGGCAATGAGAAAACACTGTAAATAATTTAAGGCTAAATACAGATTGGATACATGAATCGCGTAATTGCTTGCATACAGTATGTTGATAAAAGGAGCGGAAAGGACTAGAACTTTAACTGAATTTCATTTTCACATTAACAATATTTGTTTTCAGATGATACACTCAGGAAGCATTACGTGCACTATATCGGTTATATGGATGAGATCCTGACAGCCTGAGACTGGGATCCCAGTGGAGATATCTCTGCTTTGCATGAGAATGTGGTTCAGATGAAGAAGCAGAGATTGTTCCTCATTCTAAACCACAGTGCTAAAGCCGTCCCCCTCTTTAAATTGAATCTGGGTGGTAAATGCAAACCACTGTGTCGTCCCAGGACATGTTAGAGTCTGTTCCACGGCAGTGTCACTGCCATGTATTCTCCCCTTCCAAAGTTTAAGCATCCCACAGATTGAAAGTTCGGGAGAAATAAACGGTGTCATTTCCAGGGCTACCCAAATGTTTTCGCAGTCTATTCTACAAGCTCAATCGGTGCTTGGTCAGCTCCTCTGACTGTTCAATTAATCAGAATCGCTGATTCCAACTGGCACGGAGAATGCGGCAACCAGATTCCATTTGGGGTGTGCTGTTGTGAACAATCCCGTTACTGTTAGTAATAACTCTGGGTATATTTACAAAGCAAGCATGAAAAATCAATGCTCAAAATAGCTCCACTATTTTTTTGTAGTGTTTCTAACCCAGCATCAGACATACTCAGAAGAGCTCTCGATTGGAAATTCCCCCTCGCAGTTAACTCTTCAGGCAACAAGCACAAGAGTGAGAGTATTAGATGTCAGTGTAAGGACTAATTTGAGAAATAATGGCACAGCTGCCTGGCAGCAAAACATGTGCTGTTCAGTTTAGGCTTGTCCTGAAACCCAACTCAAGAGGCCTGTCACAATCATTTTTACCACATTTAAACAACGCAAAGTTATCACAGTGCATCTTTCATGTCACCCCTGGTGTAATGGGTTTGGGGAAGCCTGGGGGGGGGGGGCTGGCAGGCTGCATTTCCCTTAATAACAGCCAGTGCAGAATATTTCCATAACTTACGCCAGCCACTGAAAGCAGTATTTTAAACAAGTATCTGATTATAAATGCATAAGTCTATTTAGCTCTAATTAAATAGGATTACATTGGTTATGAAAAATCTTTCATAAAAAATAAAGTTTTACACACTTATGTAAGAGGAATTATTTCAGTTGTAATAATGTATATCTTTTGGAAATCGTGCTGATGGATTCTTTTTCAATGCAACTGGGGGGAGATGATGACCAAAAAACAGGAACCTGCTGTCTCTTATCCCACTGTGCAGCTTTGTTCATTTAACTCTTGTTTAGGTGGGCGGAGCTGTATTCTGTGCCACGTTCATTTTAGACTCTTCACTCCGCTCGTAATTGCTGGCTACTCTCCAGCGCATGTCCTGACCACTCTTCACTGGAGCAGAACCAGGAGCTGCTCCACTCACGCTAGACTCAATCTCCCCGTGCTGTACCATCCAGCTCTGCTGGTGCCAGATGCAAGAGTGCACCTAACCACAGAACGTGTCCTCTCACATTAGTGCACAGTCACACTACGTTCATTCAGCAGCATCTTGCTGTTCGTTTCCCGTGTTCCTTGTAATATTCCCAAGTCTGACTCAGGTGACTTTACACAGACAAACCCTTCTCACATTGGGTGCTGTTGTTTCTGTTCAGTTTGTTGGTTAGTGCATTTCTAACAGCAGCCTGGGTGAACCTTTGTGAGGTGAGAAAAGTGCACTATCTAAGTGAACAACGTTACATCTACACTCCTAGGCAGAAAAGATAACCACATTAACTTTTATGTCCCACATAAACCCAATGGTACCTCTCGTTGACCCTAACACCCCAGGGATTACAAATGGCACATGGTTAGCCATGGAGATCATGAGCAGGACAGTCTACAGGAAAGCAGGTCAGTGCCACATACACAAGGCCTCTTTCAGCACCCAACTATCATCGCCCAAGTGTGGCAGGTACAGCCAGAGGAAGTTGGAGAGAGTTATCAGAGACAGACGTATCATCCAATCAAAAGCAACACACTCACAAACTAACTCAAACTAAAACGTATTACATGTGAATGCATTTGCCTGAAACTTTATTTGTTTTATGTCTGCTAGAGAGTGAGTTTAAGGATTACCTGCTCAGCACAAAAACCGGGTATGAGAGGACCACTGGAGAGCTTCCACTTTGAATGCCGAGGATAGCTGCAAAACTGTGCACAGTTCATCATTAATCCATCACGTTCGAAAACATTCAGTCCGAACTCAAACCAAGGAAATCACTTTTACGCATGGAAATTATTATTCTGCGCTGCTTAATAACTTGTGTTTAATCATTATTATTCAGCCTTCGACAAACAAAAAGCTAGTTTCGGTTTTGCCTGTGGATCAGCAGAGAACTCAAGAAAATATTTACCGACAGTACAGGAAGCACAAAACAGAATCTTAATCCACTTGAATGCACTCAGTGAGAGGCTCAGGCCTTAAGAATCAGACTGTTTCTCCCACAGTCTTCTCAACTTTAAAAGTAAAGCACTGTTTTTTTTCAGATTCTTTCTACCGCTTTAGATAATGGGTCAGGGGACGAGTGAGGCTGAGAGATTCGGGTGGAGCTGTATCGATTGCCTCCATGGCACAGAAAGGGCGTCACTGGCTGTAAAAACACAGAGCTCTGCTGCAGCACTTAATTTTACCTCACCTTCCTTTTCAAGCACTTCTGAGCACTCCCCTGACCTTGCTCAGCAAAGCAACAAGCGGTTCACAACGACAGGCCAGGGGCTTAAACCTTTGAATGGATCGATGCGGGCACACCGGCTGATTGTGCTCTACAGATATAGAATAGAATAGAATAGAATAGAATTCAACTTTATTGTCATTACACATGTATAGATACAGGGTAACGAAATACAG
>JABJVR010000032.1:956305-1031711 GCA_025773905.1 Chitala chitala
TTTTTAAATCTATTTTCTGCCTTTTTCTTCATAACGGGCCTGTTCTTCAGGGCAATAAGCATTTTGTGCCCAACCCCCCCCCCCCCCCCCCCAATACACCCCCTTTAAATAGTCCTCTCCTTGTGTACAAAAAGGAAAGGCAGTGAGTCGACCAGGCGCCACCCTGTTACCGAAAACGCGTACCCGCATGGACCGCGGATCTTGCCTGGCCCTCCTCCTGATTCCGCTGGAGGTGGGGGAGGCAGGCAGGCGAAGAAAGGGGCGAGGAGAGGCGATTTCTGCCGCTCTGATTGTCCCGTCGCCGGAGGCACTGTCGCTCTCATTAGCATTGCAGCAGAGAGCTGGAGTGGCTGTTGCTATGGCGATGGATATTGATGAAGGCCGGTGGATGCAAGCAAATTAATTTAAAGGTGCCTCAGGCGACAGTTTTTACAAGGAGAGCTAAAAAAGGGAATGAAAAGTGGTTGGAATATAAAAGAAATATCAATACACAACACGAATGCAGTAATTTATTAACGTGCGAAACTGAGGTCTGCTGCTTAGAACTAGACTTCTGGGGTGAACACCAAGATGTATTGGGTAGTCAGACAGTTACAGGCTTCCCCTACCATAAAATAAAGCTCTTTCACTTTGCTGTTTAATGTCGCAGTGTAACAGTCATCTCCTCCCCCTTTCCATCAGAGAAATCCATCACTCTCCTCTAAGAGAAACGAACATAGATTTATAGTTGTTTCCTAGGGAAACAGTAGTAAACCTACAGTATTTGCCATCTGCATTTATTTTATAAAATTGTGTGTTGCTGATGTACAAATTTCCTGATTTATTAACACGTACGCATTTGTATACAGTCTAGATCATTTGCGTGGTACGCGTCTATATCAGAAATGTGCTGTAAGTTACCAGTCACAGCAGTGAGCGAGACTGACAGTGAGAACGCAGATTTCAAGAGCTTTAGATTCAGTCATGCCCTTTGCACGAGTTGGGTACCTTTGTTTAGATGACTTTAGAATTCAAACCACTTTTGCTCTAGTCCTACCATCTTTTTTTTTTTTTTTTCTCCCCCCCTGTTCTGCTATATAGCACCACCAACCATGAAATTCTCAACTGCCTCTTTATTTAACAACAAAAAGCAGCCTTGCCCTTGAAATCTGTACTTGCATTACATGACCTTGGAAAAAGCTTATTTTATGGCCCAGTTGTTAAATCAGGCTTTATGTTGTATTTAGGCAAGCTGTTGTGCTTTACATGTGTCTGGTTTAAATGCAAGCCTTCATATACAGTAGGCATGTCAGAATTGTTGGTGCACTTTATTTGGAATGCCTCTTGGTAGATGTCTGTTGTGTAAATGTGAAGTAGATGGTTCACCAGGAGAAAACCCTAAATGCACCGTGTTTCAGTAGTATCCTTGCCTTGGGGAGGGGGGTAGTGGTTAACTCTCTGTAATTTGGACATGTTTTGTTAATGCAGTATCACTCTGTCCTTTTCTGCATACTTGTTTGTGCATCACACTTAGCTAATTAGCAGGAGAAGAAGCTGGAAGATTATTTCAGTTCCTGGCTCTGCACTACAGTAATTTCATACCAATTAGGGTGGCAGTCATTTTAAAGAGAAGGGAAAGGCAATATATACACATCTCATTTGGCTAATTCTCTTTAAACACTTTTTAATGGAGATAGATTAAGTTCAGAGCTATAAATTAACGATCCTGCTTGTAAACAGCTGGAACGAGGACCTTGCATACAGGCTGTTTTCTCACTTCGCAGAGAAAATTATATACCATTTTATGTGGTTTATTTTAAATATGTGTGAATATCTGCAATGTTCATATCCTCCTTTTAGTCACAGATGTTTTGTGTGTGTGTCTCTGTGTGTGTGTGTGTGTGTGTGTGTGTGTGTGTGTGTGTGTGTGTGTGTGTGTGTGTGTGTGCGCCAATACACATTCAGACTCAAAGGTCTAAGCTAATTGTGTATGTATCACGGCTTATGGTGAAGCACGTTTTCCTCCTGAACCTTCCCTTGCTTGTTCAGAGTAATTGTGCTGCAGGGGGCGGTGTTCAGAGGGAGCACAGCAGGGGCACCCCATGTTGGCTGGGGGCTCCCCGCCGCCTTTACGCACAGTCCCGACTCGTGGTCTTCCGGCACCTGAAGCTCCTTAACCGCGCAGGGAATGGCTTACGTTTGTGCCAAGGGCGTCGTTTAAAAACAAGAATTAAAAAAACGACGCGATTAAATGAGTAAGCACTTTCCTTAATGGCTCTGAAACGAGCTCTGATCATAAAGGCGCGCGGGAAGCCTGGCCGTCACCCCAATGCCTGTTCACACGGCACCCCACGGAAACGTCTCTGCACTGGAGGCAAAAGGAAGACTTTGTCTTCCTGTTCTGTGGTTCGTTTAATATTACATTGTTATCCAGCCGTGTGGTAACTCGCAGTGTGAGTTGTGTTGAAAGAGGAAAAGCGTGTACACCCAGCTAGCCCAGGGACTCACGCTATGCCCTAGGTTGCTCCGTGCTTTCAGAAAGGTGTTTGTCGTTTACCGCTCCGTTAGGAATTAAGATGGCTAAGTGGGTTATGGAACTTGTAAAACTGTTCAGTTGTAAATATTGAAAAGTCCCTTGATTATTGGCATCTGCCTAGCGGCTAAAAAATTTACCAGGGTCTGTTTGAATTGTCGAATGAAAAGTAAATGATGGCAGGAAGTGGGGTTTAGAAATGGTGGGCTTTGTAGTACCGAGGGCAGGCCGGGAGCCTGAGGTGGATTAGCATTCCTGCTTGAAAGTAATGAATGATTGAGGGCTTTTATGGGACAGTCCGCTGGAGAGAGGAAATGGCATGAATATTTAACCTGCTGGGCCATAGGCAGCACTCTCTGATGCTGCTGTTTGGACAGGAGCTGGCCACAACACCGGTCTCGTTGGACTTTCTGCAAAACTGACCCAAACTGCTCCATTTACAAGTCAGCCTGGCGCTACAGTTTAATTGCTGGTAGCAGGAGAATGACCTGAATTTCACAGCAGTCTGATTGCAGCAGAAACTTCAGGAAAAAAAATTTATTGATTTGAAAAAACAGTCAACTTGTATGATTTAGTCTATTTTTATATTTTTGGAAATGTTCTGCTCCTTTGTTTTTGACAAAGGTTTCTGTATTTGCATGGTAAAGGTCTTGGCACCTTTCAGAACCCAATAGAAAAATGTAACCTGGAGGCAATGGAAATCGTTTCAGTACTGACGTGGTGTGAAAAGGCCTAGTTCCTGCGTTTTAAAGAGGTGCTTTTTTGCCATGGATGTTGCTATGGTTACAAGGCAATGTATTGTGTACTGTTTGTCGCAAGATATTGCGAAATGGAAAGGCCTTTGAGGTTGTTTTTTTTTTTTTTGGAGTTTGCACGCAATGCTAGAGTATTCAGGTTCATGTTCAAATGAATAATTTGAAAATCGTTTGCTGAAATGGGCGGTATACATGTGACATAATGTAGTAGGTGTTGGAATCCTTTTTTCTTCCCGTCAAAAGATGGGAAATATTTTGCATGTTGTAGACAGAATGTGGAAAGGCTGCTAAACCCACAAACGCCTCCGGCTTGTGAATTTGCTTGTTCAGACACGGAGTGTTTCTCCTCTGGTGTGGAGATGTGTAGTCTGCGCTTCTGATGGAGTGATGTTTTCATTCAGACGGCGATTGGTTCCCGTCGTCCTCGTCGCCAGGACACGCTTGTGACGACCACTGAGGTGTGCTTGACTGATAGCGAGCGCTGGCTACCAGCTGTGGTCCACTAACATCGCCTGTCTCATTTGGTAGTCATTCCACAAGCTTGGTTTGATTTCACACCAGTGCAGTGTGTGTGTCGTGTGCGTGTTGTATTTGTGCGTGTACACATGCCTCGTGCACGTGTGACACGGAGAATTCACTGTGTAAATGAGTGTTTCAGGCGCTACATGAGGGCAGATTGTGCTGGTTGAGTTTTTGCACCTGTAGAGGAATACTGAAAGTACATGTGACACCATGGTATCCTGTTAACAGCCCCCCCCCAGCCACAGGTCAGGTCACAGGGTTAAAACCACCATTTAATGTTAACTGACTAAAATAAGTGGTATAGCATCTTGCTTTTTTCCCCCCACCCTGTGTTTCATCATGCAGGATTTTTGTGCATTTCACAGGACTGGAACACCCTCTGCATAGTGTTTAGAATTTCTTTCCCCTCCCTCTTTTGTGCCCACGGTTTTTGTTCTGCTATTTGATGCAGGCCCTGCGAGGTTTTGGGTCAAGATGTATTCTTTTTAATAACCTGAGAGAGAACGTTGCAGATGTTTATTTACATACTAATGAATAACCACGACACACTGCATTAGGTAAAATGTGTTTCCACAAAGCTGTGTGCTACACTAAGGTTTAGGCTTCCACACTTCCTCCAGGCCTCTGTAGTCCGGCTCATGTATGCTGGGCTCTTCCCAGAGATGAGCTCCAGACAGCAGTTTAGATCAGCCCTCGCACATCCCTGGCATCGCATCATATCAGAGATGGCTTATGAGAAACGACAGGTTGCGTTTACCACAAGTGCTCCACCTTGTCATAATAATGAGCCCGTATACACGTAGATTTTTAAGTTTCATTTTGTTGCTAATGCTGCTACGTCAGTTGCTTTGTTTCAAATTTCCCCATCCCATGGCATTTAATTGATGCTTAAGCAATATTAAAAATTAAGGCAACCGTTTGTATGGCCTTTTTTGAGTTAACTTGTTTGAAGTGTAACTCTTTATTCCCAGTTTCTTACTAAGTAACAGTAAGTATTGACGACTAACAGGCAAATAAAATTAACATACTATTAATATTCCTTCAAGAAACTTGAAATGTTAACCCTGCCTTTAATTAAGTGTAGTTGATTGGCATTTTGTTAGTACATTTGTTGAGAGAACCTAAAATGTTAAGTTGACCTACAGTAACAAAATCTCATCGATTGTACATAATTTAATTTGTTGACAAAACGTAATGTTGCGTTGCCTTCCCAGTCTTTGTAGTCATATTGGAAAAAAATTGGGTTTAATTACAAAAAGCTTTCTTAAATTAACTGACAAAATCCATCAAATTACTGTTAAGTAATTTTACAGGCAATATTCAATTTTTTGATTTTACAGAAGAGTAAGCACGTTTGGTGGTAAATACACAAAACATCTGAGCAACCACAGTTTCATGTAAGCAAATGTAATATATTATGATGCTGGATATAGACCATACAAAACAGTCTTTTCAATTATAGAACCTTTTGTGAGAGTAACATACAGAACAGTAGCCAAACGTGGTAAAGGCAATTGAGTAACCACAAGCCGATATTTGTAAGTAGACTTTAAACATATTTGTTTTAATGAGAACAAAGCAATGCACTTTGCTAGAACACTGGATGAAATCAGTTTGGTTTTTCAGTGATACACATTTGAAACTGAAAGGTTTTATTTTGCATCTTTTGGATACGTTAAACTGAAAGCATATGTAACGCCCAAAAGACAGCAGCGTGCCTGGGTCATGTTGCACATTACCAAACCTACATCTGCCGGAGGTTCATCATCTGATATACCTTCTATGTTAATTGCAAAGATCTTTTTTATTGGATGCTGTGCAAGGTATTTCTGGATTTTAACAGCATCCACCTTCTGTTAATTCATGTGCACAAAAAAAAACAAACAACTTTAGTGCATTTTATAATTGTAAAATAAAAGCCAAATTTAACCTTTTAACCCAGCCTTTTCCCCAACAATACCACCCTTTATCCTGAAAACTCATGAAAGCCTTGGTGTGTACGTGTCAAGTGAAGCCATAAATTTGGACTCCAAATGTAAACTTGTAATTATCAAAAATTCTTCTTGGATGTGCCATGAAATGTAAATGGTTAAAGGTCCATCACACTGTTTTGGTAAACCAGTGATAAACCCGATACTTCTTGGTTAGGTAATGTCATGTAAATAATAAGCAGTTTACAGTAGACCTATAAGCATTCAAATTCACATGACTGACACTAAACAGAGCTGGCTGTCTTTTTCATTTCTGTAACTGAAGGTCACCGCAGAACTACTTTCTGTATTTCTAGTGAAATCGTTTACAATTTTTTTTTTTTCTCCACCCCCCACTGCATATTTTGTTGTCCTTTTGTTTCTCTAAACTCATTTCCTCCAAGGTTTCCTGTGTATACACCACTTAACTGTAGATGCAGTTGACTAAAGAGTAGGACATCTGAAGTAGCTTCCACCTGCTATGATTTGCAGATGTTCGATGTACCGAATTTCTTTACATTAGTTGCTTTGCTCCGAATGGCCAGGTACGTAGAAGCTAAAGAAGACCTTGACTTAAAAGGCACGTTGGTAAGCAATAATCAGGGAGCAGTTATTTCGTGTTTGTTCTGCCATTTAATAGGATTACAGACTTGAAAATCATTCCCATACAGATTGAGAAATTCTTACATCATCTGAAGAAAAAAAAAAATTTGTTCCCTCTGTAAAAGTTACCATCAAAAAGACTTAAAACCGCAAGCAGAACTACTCTGACAAGGCTATTCTGTTGCAAAGATTTTTTTTTTTTTTTTTTTTTTTAAACAATATCCTGGCTCTGTTAACAGCTGCTGTAAAGAATGCAAAAACAGGCACATACTTAAAGGTTTGATATCTCTTTACATCAAGAATATATTCTACAAGTACTTAAAAGCTCTCTTTGAAATAATATCTTCTCTTAATGAGCTTAATGATGATAAATCATTAAATAAAGAAGGTTTTGTGGAAAATGGAATCTGCTCATGTCATTGTACCAGCTAGTGTACATTAGCGTTGGATAACTTTATTAAATATAAGCGATTACATAATATGTTTGCATAGGTTTTTGCTAAGTCTTAACCATATTTTAGCTTAACTTGATGTCCCGATATCTTTCAAACTTTTATTTTGCAGTTAATGGTAAATCGTTTCAAATTACCAATCTTTCACCGTGAGTAGCATACGTGGTCTTGTTCTTTCTGTAACGGTCGAGAAACTGTCATGACCCCAAGGCGAGCAAACACGATACTATGATGCTGTGTTATATAGTAAAATGATTAGCCTACTTTATATGTTTATGCATTTTATGTTTTGGAATGTGTCTTTTCCTGATTTTGAATGCATAACCAAATAAAAGCCTAATGGCTTTTGTACATGAAGAAATATTGCCAAAGTACATGCAGACTAATCCTTCATATAACAGTCAATTAATAAATCCAGTTTCAAATCTCACGGCACCACATAGATGACTCTGCGTTTTTTATGTATTACAGTTTTCTCAGTTTCTTTACAAGCAACATCAAATTACCTGAAAAGTGTCAACATATTAGTCACCTGCAAAGGATCTACAGTGTAATCTTGTAGCCGTCTGAGCATGTGCAGGAGGTGAATCCTGCTAAAATCTGACTTGTGTATACAGACAGTATGGCAACTTGGTTCTGAATTTATTTTGAAATCTGGTAAATGCTTTCATTAAACTCATTTTCTGTACTCAATTCAATTGACAGAAGTACATAGAACGTCGTAGAAAACCTTTTCTAAGAGCTGTTGAGTGAGTTTCTTAACATTTTAAGTTTTGTGAACTTGTAAAGTAAAAAAAACCATATCTTATGGTGTTTTTTCAGCATTATGTGCTCTACCCTGGGTTCATTTTGTACAGTGATGGTGTGTCATTTTGAGCAGCTATAGGCTGGAGGTGTCACTTGCAGTCCATGTTTCGAGACCTAACTCTGGTCGTGTCTGTGCTTGGTGGTGTTGCCCTGCAGGAGCGAGTGGCGTACAGCTCTGTTGGTCTTGAGCGCTCACCCCGCAGTTCGCGTTGCTGGGTGTCACCCTGACGGGAGGTGCCTTGTTTGACACTTGTGAGTGGCGGGCGGTGTATCCGGGGCCCCCCGTTGACTTCCTGCGGTGCCGTGTCGTGACTCATGACTTAACCTTTGAGCATCTCCGTTGCCTCCCGCCTACTGTGATGTCATGTGATATGCACTCACAGGAATGAGTCATGATCTTTCCCAAACAGACTTTCTTCAGTGATTAAGCTGTCTAGACACTAACAAGGTTGTCTTCTGTTTACAAGTGAGCTAGCAGGTGTGCACTTGTGTGACTTCTGCAGGCCGAGTTCAATAAAACGCCTTGTGTGCGGGTATAATGTGTGTATACGCTGCCTAACTAAACGTGCGTTAGCCTGTGCTTCTTGGGCACCCTGGACGGACCCTGGGCATGTCCATTTCACCAAGCACACTGAGCTTGGAGCGAAGTAGAGTTGATTTGGTTCTCGTTGCACAACTGAATGCCCTAATGGCTGCAGGCCGCACTTTCAGATATGCATGCATAACCAGGATGACTTCCCAATCTCTCCTTTTTTAAATTATTAACTTAAACACTTCTCTCCTCAGGCTATCCTGGAGGTTACCCTACCACAGCTCCTACGTACACCCCCAACCTGTACCAGACTGCCAGTCCAGGATATCCCCCAGGTAAGAAGCCCACGACCCACGTGATACTGCCCATGCTCCCCCACCACGCCATCTTCACCCACAGACCTGCCCCTCTGGTCCTCTTAGCAAAACCCCAGCCTTCGCCCCTAGCAACTTGCGCTGCCACAGTACAGGAAGTGACAGGTGAACATTGTGTAACCCGTCCTCCTGCTGTCTGTGAGGCTAGTGCTCATGGGCTGAGAAGAAGCAGGGTAAGGTTCCTCTGGGTGCTGGGCTCACACGGGATTAGGTTGGGGCTCACACAGGGTTAGGTTGGGGGTCTCTAGATGCTGGGCTTACATGGGGCCTCAGCACAGTTTTCCTGAAGCTATTGCACACACATGTATGTTTGAGAAGATCGAAGTCCTATAAAGGCAGTAAGGCCAGCATCATAATGACTGGGGTACAGAGCCTCGTTGAGCTGATGGCAGACTTGCAAAGCTTTGTGTCTTTACACTTGTCTAGCCAGTCTTGACAGCAGTGAAACCTAGACGTGAGACTTTGAGTTTGTTGTGATAGTGTGTGGCATTACACTCTGTTCGAGAAGTACTGACAGCACATGGAGTTCTGTTGATTACCTGTCTTGAGTTTCCCTGCTGAGGTCTGTCATTGAGTCCCTTTGGGACAGGTGTCATAATCAATGTTCTTTGGGTTACATGGAGAACCTGGATGGAATTGTAGAGACATCTAATTACTGCTTTAATGTGTGTGTGACTTTGTCTCTGTTTTGGGGATCTTTATTTTTTTCCTTTTGTTAGTTCTATTCTCTGTCAAGTTAAAACCTTATCAGTACTGTGATGGCACTGATTGAGACAATATTTTAAATCTTTGCCATTTGTGCTTTCAGAGCTTTCTGCTGTAGTCTGGAGAGATTTGTAACTTGTCTGTGGTCATGTGGTGATTGTTGTCCATCGTAATTAGAATTGCTTGTCCGATTTAAGAGACTTCAATGGATTACCAAGGATACATTAAGTGTGGAACGCGTGCGTGCGTGTGCGTGCAAGTGAGCGAAAGTGATGTTCTGCATTGCACCTCACTTGGTGCTCAGCTCTGCGTAGGATCAGGAAGCCCGGTTCTTGGTGCCCCCTTGTGCTGTGCTACGCATACTGAACACAAGGAGAAATAGACATTTTAGGTCATTTTTAATTTGCTCAGAAAGTGCTATGTTGCAGCCAACTGTGAGTGAGGCTGATGGGAAGAATTCTGACATCTTAAGGTGACACACATGACGTACCAGAATGGAGTCCAGAAGCCTGTATACTTTCCCAGCACCTGTGTGTTATCTGGAGATTTACCTTAGTGCATCGTGGTTGTGAGGCGTATGAAATTCCCTTTGAAGCTGGACGTGAGCAGAACTGACTCTGAAACGCTTCGCCTCCTCCAAGCCCTTATATTGGCTCAAGCTGGAGTTAAGAGTATCAACCTGCCAGCAGGCTTGAGGCCAAAATAAGGCAGCGGACATCGAGTTTTCCAGGGACAGTGTTGCGAGATGTGGGCCTTGTAAGGCGTCCAATACCGTCCTGCCATTACCCAGAATCCCCCGCGTGTAATAACGGCACCACACGCTTGCTGCTGGCACATGATGTGCGACTGTGTCGGATAAAGGTGCTCAGAGAGAAACAAGCCCCTTCAGTTTCTGAAGTTTCCCTTCAGGCTCTTCAGCTGTGTTAACATTAAGGGCTTCACTGTCACTGTGAGCATTAGAAGGATGCTTGTAGGATGGGGGTGTTAGCCTGCTGGCTGATTTAAGTGTACAGCCCTGCAGTTGGGGGGGGGGGGTGCATCTCAACCTTGGCTTGGATTGCAACCAAGATGGGGGGCCCAGTTCAGCTGGTCTTGGTCAGAAATTCCTTAACGCTATGTGAAACGGTCGGCCTTTCAGTAGCAGTCACGCTCTGTATGCTCAGACAAAGTCTGAGCCGATGGGAGAGGTGGACACACATGCTGGAGATTGTAGCAGTCTGAACGGACCAGCAAAATGGAATGGCTGTTTGACACACGCGTAGTGTTCGCTCAAGATGTAATGGACCGCATTCCTCGTCCTTTCAGTCTACACGAGGTCCTGAAAGCCGTAGCTCTCGCCAGGGTGGTGCTGTCCTGTCAGACCGCACACCCGGAGTTAAATGCAGCCAAATGAGATCTGAATTGAGCTAGGTTAGCCGGTGCGTGATTATGCCAGTGCATGATTATGCTATGCCAGTATTGACCTGAGGTAAAGGGGAGTCAGACATGTCCGCATTTTCACAACCTTGCAGGCAAGAGGACTAATGGTGAGTTAAGACCCTGCGCTGGTAGAAGAGTAAAAACGTAACATGTCAATGAGAAAATTAGTTCAGTTGGTGTTTCACCTAGTTGTAACTTACTAATAGTTTGTGCATTTATCTTTACTTCCCATCAGTGAAGCATTTTTGATAATTGTTATTGTGTGTAAATGTGCTTATGCATTAAAATAAAAAAAACACCAGTATATGTAGTAACATTCAGGAAAACCTAATCGATGTGGAAGAGGCGTACAAGATGTATAGAGGATCAGTGCTGGGGTATGGAGGGGGCTAACATGCTGTGGGAGGAGCCTGGGAATTTCATGGGAGGGGCTAATGGCATATATGTCAGCATGTGGGTGAGGAATACAAAGGACTGTTCGATAGTAAAAGCTTTTAGGGGCAGGAGGCAGCGTATCAGGGTAATTCAGTGTCTTGTCTTGTTACCCAGGGAAGGCTGTGTGCGCAAGTGTGAGAGAGTGTGTAACCAGCCCGCCCTCCCCCCCCCCCCTCTTCTGTTGTCTCTGCCGGGGCAGTGCTGCTGCTGAAGCAGGGCTGGCCACAGACCTCCACGGCTGGGGCCGCTGAGGGCTCGTATGAGCTGGCTGTGGACGCTGGCTCAGAGGGCAGATCTTACCAGGCCTCGACAGCAGCGTTCAGTAAATATCCCTTCTCCTCCTCTGGACATTCACAAACCCTTCCACCCCATCCATTACACCTGGTCCCACGCATGCACTCACACACGTATGTTTTAGAGTGTTAAGGGGTAGGGGGTTGTCTTAATACAGGGAAGAACATGGTAGTAGAACGCAGGGTCACAGGTATGTTGGAGGGCACTCACTGGGCAGTTTAAGGTGGCCAGGATGTAAAAAGTAGACATCTGGCTCTCTGAGGGATGATTTGTAGCAGAATATAGCTGGCCTGACGGGCATTTGGGTCTTCACAGCAAGATGGAGACTCTCTACGTTCAGATTTGTCTTTACTCAGAGACACTAAAGCAGATGTTCAGGGTCACATTCATAATTTTTTCATACCTGTTTATAATTATTATTAAAATTTAGTGAAACAAGTGGCCATTAGCTAAATGGGTAGAACCTCTGGGTGGGATGCAGAAGTTTTCTGGTTCAAATCCTGTCCCAGCTACTAGGTGTGTTCCTGGGTGCTGAATGAAAGCTGCAGAGAACCAGTTTTGTTGTTAACTGTGTGTTGTAATATGCATATACACAAAGTCACGTTGTGCCTCTGGAGGCAGTGTTATTAGCTGGTATTGCTTCAGATGGTCTGGTATAAGCTCAGAAACGTTATGGCGGCAATAAAACGAAGTCAGCTGAGTATCTGTATCTAATGAATGGCCAGGTTCCCCCATCAGTGGATTTTTTTTTTTTCCCCTGACGACACGGGTATATTCCAGGCCAACAATGCCAAGATTCATCAGGCTAAAATTGTTAAACAGGTTGAAGGAACTTGAGGAATCACACATATGAACTGGCCTTAACCCCCTTGGAAGTCTTTAGGATGTGCTGGAGAAGACATTGGAGAGTGGTTCAATTCTCTGTGGATGAAAATAAATATATAGATGTTGATAAGCTTGCCAGAACAATGCCACAACGAATACAAACCGTAATCAAAGCTAAAGGCTGCCCAACAGAATATTAATGTGAGACTTTTATTTTGGCCAGGCAGTGGCCTGGTGACTTGGCGGTAGGGTGTCAAGCAGGGGTGCAGAAGTCTCCTGGCTCAAATCCCAGCCCAGTCACCAGGTGCATACTTGAGCAGGGCACTGAAAATGGCTGCCCACTGCTCCCCCAGGGGGATGGGTTAAATGCAGAGAACAAGCTCCTTGTACGTGACCCACATACTCGGCCGTAGGACCTGTTTCCTTCCCAATGTATACTCGATGACAAGAAAAGCGAAAAGTTTTCTAAAGTTTCCTCCAGTCCTCAAATGTCCCCCGTCAAGTCTGTATGAACATAGCACACCAAGGAAGCACGACAGTGCAAAGTGTAAGAGATCAGCGAGAACCTCTTGACATTTCGGCTTGCTCATGTAACGCCTTGTGTGATCGTCCCTTAAGACGTGTAAAAGGCGCAGCTCTCGGAAGCAGTTCTGTCACGCCTCTGACAGGGTGTGCATGAATAATGGTCACCTTCTGACTCCCAGAGAGGCTGTTCTCTCCCTGAACCTTTGAATGTGATGAGCAGCCATCTTCACTGTAAGGTCCAACAGCTATATCCCTGTAAAAAGTGACAATAGTAAGGAATGGAAAAACATATATTTGTGTATATCCCCCCCCCCCCCCCAGATAAGTCCTTTTGTTTGGGAGGAGTACAAAACAGCTAGAACTGAAGCAATACTGCAACTTTTTTACTTTGAGAAATTAATTTTGCATGTTTCTGCAGTGAACCATTTGGGTCTCTTGTGTGTATGACATGTAAAGTAATAGTTTCGTGTGTGGTAACAGTTAGGGGGCCCGCCGTGGTTGTACCGGTTTGTTGCACCGGCGGGGCTTGCGTGCATCTGTGAAGTTGAGAGCTATGCTGTCGGCAGTGTATTCTGCAAGAAGGGTCTCCCATGGTGGACAGGTCTCAATGGAGGTGCCAGACAAAGTGTACAGCCCAACGTCGGCAGCAGGTCATTGCGTTGCGTTTTGGAGGCAGATGATCGATGTTCCATTGACAATGGCTTCAAAAATGATTCACTGTGGTGTCCTCACAGGCATCACACACTGCGCAGAAGAAAGGCCTGGCAATCTACTTCTGTATCTTTGCGAAGAAAACCTGATGGACAAGATCCATCAGGTCGCCATGGCTCTGGATAGAGCCAAAGGTCGTTTAATAATAATAACAGTTGGGGTGAAAAGCTAAGAAGGCTGGATGCTGGTGTTGACAGGTGGAGAGGCTTTCAGTCAGCCTGCACTTGGTTCTGTTTCCTCACAGAGCTTGTGGTTCTGTTTGTCCTGCCAGCAGTTTTGCTTTGCTGGCTGTCATGTGCAAATGTGAGCAGATGTAATTACAACCCGTTGCCTTATTAGTGTGGCTTGCCTCAGGCGAGCACGTTTGTTTGCTCGCTAAATGACATCACTTGGGTTACCTCGGAGGCACCTGGGCAGGCGCACGTTTTGTGCGCGAAGCCTGCGGAAGATCCGGTTGGAAGCATGCCGTCGTCCCTTGTGTTGGTGGCGGGCGAACGCGACCACAGTGCTCCGTGTTTAAAAGCTCCATCCCGTTGTCCCAGCTGTGCCCCCGCCGCCTTGTGCTGCGCCAAGCCGGGCCACATGGTGGCACGCTGCCTTTGTGTCTTTCTTTCATGATTGATTGGCAAGAGGTGCTTTATAAGCAGGCTGGATCTGATTGGCCACCTCGCAATACATGTAGTGCTGGGCTAGGCTATCGCTACCCAGCTCTGTAAGCCCCTCTAAGTCAGCGTGACAGGACTCACATGCAGACATGAACACGCCCCAAGATACCCCTTGTGTTACCCCATAGCGTTTCAAAGATAGATAGAGCAGCACTTCAACCCTAAGTACTGTTAACAACTGAGGTTTCTGCGTCGTGATTGGTTGGGAACCGAAAATGCTTCTAATTTATGGTTCGCCGAACGTTCTTGGCTTTTTAATGTCACCATTCTCATAGCTGGCCTGCTGATTATGTTGAAGGTTGTGAGAACATGGAACAGAATGTAAGGTTTGTGTACATTTCATGTCTGGAGTAGATCGGTGTGCGTATGTCTACACGTGTGCATGTGCTCTGAGAGTTTTATGGAAACGGTTGGTGTTTCAGATTCCACACGCTATGCTGTGTGGTTCCTTGTAGAGGTAAGTCACCCTTTGACCTTCTGAAAAGGTTCTCCGGAAGGGAAAATGAGCTTTCCTTTGCTGACTGTGTGCTTGTGTAACCAGCATGTTACAATTTGCAGAGCTTCAGGTTAACAGAAAGGTGTTTTAAGTGAGAAACAAACATCCTTTTGTCACCTCAAGTGTGTTGTTTTTTTTCCACAGTGTCTGTAAGCGGCTCTTTTAAATGGCTGATTAGTCTTTGGGTGTAGTGTTTTTTTTTTTTTTTTTTTTTGTGAGTAAAACAGCTGTTAAGTGGATGCTATTGCATTTCCCATTGTGGCTTTGTGTTCAAGGGATGTTGCAGTTCACTTATGCAACCCCTAGAGGGAGACATTTAGTAACACAACTTCTGTAAAAGCAATACAGGCTAAAGAAAAAATACTGGAAAGATAAAAGCTGAAGGATGTGCATTGTATTTCCTCTTAATGTCAGCTGGACCTAAAAAAAAAAAATAATGCTCTTATTTCTATGTTCTTCAGTGTGGGAACACAAGTTGACTGTTGAACTAGATGCTGATTTAGATACAGGTTTACAAGTTTTTCTTGACAGTTGAGGTGTGGATATTTATTGTTATCTGATTTCCCGAGTTCAAATTAAAGGAGAAATACAGGCACACAGTTTGAGTCTCTAAGGTCATGAGGTAATAAAACTGTCCGCCCTTGTTGTGTGCCTGAATATTGAACAGAGTGGGATCCTTTTGCTCAGAGCCTTGGCTACTGCTGCCTTATGGTTAAAGCAGTTAATCAGTGGTAATGCATACACGGGGGAGGGGCACTCTCTTAAGGGTAGACCCTGGGGAGATTAATGGGAGAGAGGCCTTCTCTATCCCACATCGCCACTGTCCCTCCCCAAAACCTCTCTTATTAATGTCACCTGCAATACCATGTTTCTCCCTCATCTCGTCACAGGATACACAACTGGGACCCCGTACAAGGTTCCACCCACCCAGACCAATGGGGCTCCACCACCCTACTCTCCGTCACCTAGCCCCTACCAGACAGCCATGTACCCAATCAGAAGTGCCTACCCCCAGCAAAACCTTTTTGCTCAGGTGAGACCCTCAGGACTCTTGATTTCAAGCTATACTTGTGATGCACCTGCACAAAACCTGAACTACTGCATGTTTGCCGAATGCATTCTCAGGTGCATATAAAAGCAAACCGTGGGTAATATGTGTCCACCAGGGGGCGTACTACACACAGCCAGTGTACGCTGCTCAGCCTCATGTGATTCACCACACCACAGTGGTACAGCCCAACAGCATTCCCTCTGCCATTTACCCTGCACCCGTGCCTGCGCCACGCTCCAACGGCATGGCTATGGGCATGGTTGCAGGCACCACCATGGCCATGTCTGCAGGTGAGATTGTGACCTCTAGTGGTGCCTAAGTGTCATAACACCATGCCACAGTTCTTTGTTTGAAATAGATGCACGCAATAGCTATTACTGAAAATATAAGGTGGGGAAAATGGCACTTATTAAATTTCTTAAATTCTTTTACTGTAATCCTGTAAGTACAATTATACTGTAGATGGGTGGAAAATTTAGTGAATTGTGATTACACTCGTGTTACAGACTTGATAATCTGCTTCCACCTGACAGGCACCTTGCTGGCCACACCACAGCACCCTGCCATCGGAGCACATCCAGTTACCGTGCCAACGTATAGGCCTCAAGGGACACCTGGCTACAGCTATGTTCCCCCACACTGGTAAACCCACTGGCCCATTCATGTAAGTCGGCCAATGTTGCTCACATGCATGAACATGTATGCATTTGCTTTAAAGAAAATTATTGCTTCGGTGTTTCTCTTCTGAGAAGCTCTGTCATCTCATTGTTTAAAATGAATGATCTGGGCTTTGGATGAGACCTGCCTGGAATTTAAGGTAGTGGAAGAAGAGGAAGTGTGGAAGATTTAGACTAAGGACAAGAAAACCTGGTTCAGATTCAGATTTATTGTCATGTGCAGAAAGGTGCAAAGAACTTGGTACATGCATGTGTGTGCGCCTTAGTGTACCTAAAGGTGCAAGAATGGGCCCACAGTACAACACAGCTAGATCAATGAGAGGGTAAGATAGGGCAGCACAAAGGGGAACTGGGCATGGATGTGGATATTTGAAATACGGTGTGCTGCAATGCAAACAGTTTACAGGAACTGATGGGTGACCAGGCTGTACATGTGGGTCGATCAGTGACTTCAGCGTTGCTGTGAGGAATCGTCTTTGAGCCAATTCACTTTACAACAAGTCTTTGTCGTGCCATCGAGTGGTTAAGGTGAAACATGCAGATTTTGCTCCACATCTTGACCCTCTCCTTGAGAAGGGTGACGTGCTCCACAGCCTGACCTCGGCATCTACAAGGTGTTTTGTCTTTCTCGGTTCTTACCAAGGCCTCATTTTTCTCCTTTCCCTGCTTGTTTTTCAGATCTGGAGTTTAAAACACCGTATGCAACTGCTCAAGTCTTACACGGGGGCTCCTCTGGTCAGTGTTGGAGCACCGAGTCTGTCTGCAAGAACAAAAAACAACAAAAGTGCAAGGGTCACTTTATGCATTTCTTAGTGTTTTTGTAAAAGCTGCTTTCTTATGTTTTTTTTTTTTTTTTTTTTTATTTTATTTTGCATAGTTTTTCCCCCATAATTATTTTCACAAAAACTCCAGACTAACACTGACATACTCCAGTATATACAGGTCCCTCTTTGTCATGGCACCAGTTAATTCTCCAGACCAGAGCCAGTGGCAGGACTGTACCGTACACATCATTGTCTACATCTTCACTGTAGTCTTATGCTGCCAAATTTTATAACAATTAGATATTAGCACAGGGTCTCCTTGGTTCCCCCCCCTTGAAATCCCGCAAATCCTTCAAAAAAAAAAAAGATAATGAATTTCTTGCATCATTTTTAAATTTCCTTTCAACATTGTTTTGGGTTTGATTTCATCTTCCAGTACTGGTAACAAGGGTTGTCTTCCAGCTTGTAGCAATTTATTAGATAGGCTCGTTATGAATATATCTGCTGTTTAACAGTATAAATGTGGTATTCCCTTCACTAGGAAAAGTAATTGAATAATCTTAGATACACACTATGTAGAAGACATTTTAAGCAAGTCAATGACATAATTAGCTTGTTCGTCAGGATATAGTAAGCAATTATAAGATATTGAATATTATAGTTGTACGTGTGCACTGTTGTGTTCACACGCTTGCACACTCAGTGAAGGCCTTTGTGGTGCTGTGGTGCACATTGACCTGGGCCTGCATGCAGCACTGGGTGGGGGAAAAGGTGGGGGGTGGTAAATTCTGAGCACTAAAATGTGAAAGGGATGTCAGTCATGTGCCAATGTAGGGGGGACGCAGGGACCCTTTCTTTGTTGTCAGGTTTCATCCAAGCACATGCCGGTAGCTTAAAGGGACAGAATTTAGCTGTGATTCTGTAGGGAGACACTGCAGCGTCCCAAAGGGGGAAAATTGTGAAATTGTGACATAGAAAGTTGGACGGAGTAAGGTGGAGAGGCTTCACACAAACCCAGTCCAGAATGGGTCAGGCTCTCTGCTCTTTCTGCTTTTGTAGGTGAAAGAAAAGGAAAAAAAATAAAAAAAATAAAAAAAAAACCCAAGTCCCTTTTTAACCCTTTTCCCAAAGATTTTTGTTTTTAGTTAATTACAAAGAAGACTGATCAGTGTCAGGTTTTTGAAGGATGTCTCTTAAAGGCACTTAACTGTTCCTAGAATTAAGTAAATTTTTTTTTTTTTTTTTTTTTTTTTTTTTTTGCATACTTATTTTCTGGGTTCATTTTATTGTGGGGATAAATGTTGCCTAATGTTCCTTGTTAGAACTGGAGAGAGGATGCTGTGGGGGTGGAGCTAGTGATTTTTTTTTTTTTTTTTTTGCGTGGATAGGGGGCATTTTCATACAACTTGAATGCCGTGGGAGGAGTGGGCGTGATCAGAGAGAGGAGATGCTTTCCCATGGTCTCCAAACCGACATGGACAGTCTGACCGTAGTTTCAGAACCAGCTCCAAGATTGAAGGATGTTTATAGACTTTTTTTTTTTTTTTTCCCCCCCCAGTTTTGTGATTGATGTGTCATGTAGAATACTTACGTCCTTTTGAAGATCTACCATGAAACTGTTTCCCAAGCATGAATCTAAATTAAAACTTAACTGCCTGTTGTACAATCATACCCGTACATGAATTACATTATGGTAGTAAGATAACCTTTTCATGCAGATTTAACAAGTGGCACTCAGAGCTTAATTTTTTTTTTTTTTTTACTTTGACATTAGGTTGTTTGTAATTTCCCATATAAAGCAAGTCGTTCAACACATCCTAAAATGGTAATGCAATTTGTAATCTTTGCAAATTTGTTTTACTTGTGTGCAAAAATCCCAAACCCTGTTTAACGTTCCTGACAGGCTGGTCTCTGTCCCGCCTGGCGTCTGATGTCTGATGCGCACGTGTTAAAGCCGCACTCACCAGCATGTGCACCGTAAACAACCGCACACGCAGACGTGCAAGCACGCATACCCACACGGACACCCCGGGCCACAATCGCATGCAGACAGTTGGTGCGTACGCATAAACCTCAACATGCATTATTGTGTAGAAGCATGCATGGGCGTGCATGGTGATGCAAGTTGCACAAATGTGCACGTGGGTAAGCAGTGGCGTACTGGTGTCTGTCTGTCCACACGCAGACAGTCGCACATGCGGGGATGTTCCATGCTGAAAAACAGAGCTGGCAGTCAGCCAGCTGGATATATATATATATATATACATATAATTTTTTTGCCACTGTTTAGCGAGTGGCCCTTTTGGAACCTACTCTTCCTTTCTGAATTGGCATGTAGGCAAGTGCTGGACTGTGAGAGTTTGCACGGCCCTCTCTTACCGGCAGTTTGTGCATCAGCAGGTGCTGAGAGCACACATCACAGCGATCTCACTAATGGACTGCGTTATGAGGTCGTTATACAAACATTTATGATTGATAATCTGCACTTATAAACAGGTACTTAAATTGTGCACTGTGTTTAGGAGCTGATTAGGAAGAAGAGTTGTTTTACATGGTACCTTTTAGTGTTCTTCAGTAATAGAAATGTAATCTTTTTTTTTTTTTTTTTTTTCTTCTTTTCCCTTCTGGGTTTATACACGGTGGAACATGGAAAAAAAAAAAAAAAATTTAATTTGGCACAGTTGCCTGGTGAAAGGTTTGAAGATGAGAAGCATATTCTCATATCTGACAGCGTGGGTGATATGCAGTTGGTGAAGGAAGATTATGATATCAGTTGGCGCATTTAATCCCAAGTTTCCCCCGTGCATGGCGGGACACCCCTTGATATTTGCTTATATTTGCAGAGCAGTTTTGCAGTGGTTCTAATGCGGTGGTGCGGCTGTTTGGCTTTCTGGCGATTGATATTCCACAGCTTCCTGCTCGTTTTCTTGCAGCTTTGCGGGTCCTGTGTTTCAGGTACTGCCATATGTAGTGCGCCTGTAGAGATCGATCCACTACCCCGACTGTCGTCATTCGAACACAGCTTTAAAACATGAAGGTGGGTGATCAGTGTCTTTAGGGGGCTGCTGGGTCTGGTCCTGCTGTTTTCACACCATTCCCAGTTCACTTAGTGTTTGGACCTTACTGGGAAATGACCACGACCAAAAAAATGTGAACAAAGGGGTAATTTTTTCTGTTCATGTGGGTAATCTATAAAGGATGAGCTGGATACAGTGAACACCCAAGGACCAGCTGGGTGCTTAAAGTGTGACACCCCACCACTTGTAGTGCTGTGATAAGGCATGTTCCAGACTGTATTCTAAGACCTGTCTACTTCAACAATTCCACCTTTTGCTGGCTGATATTAAACCCTGCTAGCGTTTCTATGAGTCACCTGTCACCAGGCATGCTGAACCTGCTCCTCTTCTCTCAGTCTCTTACCTTCTTGAAGGCTGACTATTCCAACACTAGCGCTCATGCACTTGGTAGGTGTTTAGCACCTCGTTTTCCTCTGATGGCCCACTCACCTGCGCTGCAGATCGCGTGCGCCGGTATTGTGTCCTGAACCAGCTGCGTGTGAGATATTATTAATGATCACACCCCCTCTGTTTCGAGGCTGCCGTTTCAACGTGTTGTTACGACCGCCAAACTAACCGGGTTTGGTCTTCCGGCGCAGCTCGTGTTATAAAGCGGATTCCGCTGGGAGAGGAATAGCGTGGAGCAAAGAAACCCTTTGTCTTTGGGGTCAGACCCAACCAGAACAAGCAAACATGACATTTTATGCCGCTAAATCCTTAATTTTTTTGTATATCTTTGCTAACTAAAGTAATGCAAGACTTGAACAAATAATAGTTGAACTGGCCAAGCTTGGTGTAGAATTGAAGAATGTGCAGGTTAAGCATGGGTGTCAGCTGCGGTTGGTGGTCGTCATTCCAGAGATTTAGCTTTGTGAGTATTGCCCCTGGCTATTTTAAGCATAAAAAATAAAGTAAAAAAAAAAAAAAAAAAATTTAACACGTAGGCTTAAAATATGAGTTATGTTGTGTAATTTAAGCTATTTTTACCTTGAGTGTTATTTAAGTTTTATTGCTGACTGATGTTTATTATTCTATAGAGGATGTTTATGGTGGAACTGAAGTGGGATGCTTCTGTTGCCTTCAGGGAGCATTTCAGAGAACACAAGTCTGTAGGGGTTCAGGTGCATGGATGGTGTTGAACTACTTCCAGTCTCTCTGGGAGTACTGCTTTGTAGGGGGGGTGTTTTACCAGGGGTTCATTGTGCTCTGAGCATGAATCGTGGCTTAGTGTATTTGGAAAGTAGCATGCAGGTGGCAGAGCAGTTCTGGGGAAACAAAAAATTGAAAGAAAAAAAAAAAAAGTAGCTCCGAGCCCCAAGATTGGCCTTTTTAAGTCAACTTAGTGAAAATTGCTGCAAAAAAATATTCAAGCGTTCAGACTGTGAGTTTGAAACTCTTAAGATGGATGAGTAAAGGAGTTCCTGCTAAGCAAATAGTTTACTTAACAAAGTGGTGTAACGTAGCTTGTGGTCCCTGTCTCTTATCCAGCTGTTTTAGACTTTGATAAATTGATTGTTTATTTCACTGCCATGTCAGCGTGTTTAATTCTTTGTCATATTTCTGGTATTCGGTGTGTCTGTCACAGATTGGATTTACAGTTCAGAAAGATACCTGCTTATTTGGTATGAGAGCACCACTGAGTCGTTGTGTTAGTGGTGTTGGGTTTGACTCCCAGGACTGAGCCTTGGACACTAAAGCGTTACAAACTGCCTTTTACCCTTAAGCGTCTGATTTGGTGCTCAGTGGGTTGAGTAAGCGTACATCAATTATGTTCTCTGTGGTCAAAGTCAGGCCCGTATTTCACCAGGTTCTGAATGATCTTCTCGGCAACACAGAGTCAAATTTATGGCAACACCTTGCTGTTGTGGTCTCACCTTATCAGTCTTGACTCTGGCTACTAAAGTTCCAGAAATGTGACCCTCCTCCTGTTCTGTGATGGCTTGCGGTTTACCCTGGGTTGGCTCTAAACTCGGTAACACGGTAATTAGCATTAATTGGAAGTTCATATTGAAATGCCGTCGCACTGCGAATTGTGGTCAGAGTTCGCGAGCGGTGCCCCGTGCTCCTGCGTTGCCTGCCCGCCCGCCCGCCCGCTCGTCCGTCACACAGTAACATCAGATTGCAATAACGGCCAGAGGTGAATACAAATCATGACAAAATTTTGTTGGTTTAATTTTGTCTGAAGTTTTGTTTGCTTTCTGTGTTTGTCAACTGCCTCTTCAGACTGCAGAGGGGGGAATGCACCTGACCATAGAAAGTGTTTCAAATATCAAGGGTTTGTTCTCTGTTGCTTTGGGTGTCTCCGTAACCTGGACCGGGAATTTCTTTCTGACTTCCTAAATTAAAAGTATACATTTTTCCGCTAATGGCAACTTGTAATTTCATTGTTAAAATTAGCTTTCAAATTATAATTTAAAGTAAAATTTTGTCTTCCAAATGTGTTTCTGGCACATGGAACAAACACCGAAAAGTTTAATACCCTGCTAGCTTTCAGCGTTCTCACAGTATTTCTGTAACATTTACATTCATAACATAATATGGTGTAATCTTGTTGTTACAGCAATGTTGTTGGAACGTTTCTAAGGGTTAGGTAGGAGCCCTGAGAATCGGCAAGTGACCTACGTCAGGCTTGTGGATATGAAGTGTAATTGTTTTTTTTATTTTTTTATTATTATTTTGGAGGATCAGTTAGTGATCCCAGTGACAGAATTAAGCCAAGTTTGTAATTGTATAATATTTACTGTAAGATGTAGAACATTCAATAACTATTAAAAATCTTTCCAAAAAAAAAAAGTGTGAGAAGTGGTCTTTATTCAAAGGACAGGGCCTACATACAGCATATCCAGGCCTCTTTTCCCCACTCCCCAGCATCCACTGCTGGATGTCCACTTAGGAAAGTGTTTTCCCAGCATGCATTGTGAACAATTCCCAACAATCTCCAGCATCGTGTACATAAAGGACCAGAATGATTATCTACAGCAGTGTTAATTTGTGCACAGTTGGCAGTGTTGTCAGCGAGTAAGACTGATTAGGAATACCTGTGAAAACCTTTGCCTTTAAATTAGTCAAAAAGCTCACTGCTTTAAAAGATGTTTGAAAGTGTTGACCAGTCAAGTTTCTAAACTTTTGATGAGGAGTTTATAAGAGCCATAAAGTTTGTCTAAAACCAGAAATTGTTTGTACGGGACAATATTTGTTTTAATTTTCAGTTATGTCCATAAGTACTTTAAATCTGTGCATATTAAATTTAAGTTGGCAGCGCACCGTTTGTGTAGCTGTGAAAGTACTAATCCCTTATTAGTCCCGAAACAGGGATATTCGTTCGCTGCATTTAACCCATCCCCTGGGGGGCGCAGTGGGCAGCCATTATTCGGTGCCCCGGGGAGCTTGTGCGGAGTGTCTTGCTCAGAGACACAACTGGTAACTGGACTGGGATTTGAATTAGAACCCTTTCTCATCCCAGCCTCATGTCCTATTTCCATTAAGCCACCAGTCTGCTAAAACTCAACATCTAGTGTGATACCTGCGTTTAAATATAATGAAACGCATTAGGCTATACAACCATTTGTAAGTGATGTAAATGTATAAAGAAAAAGCTGACAGCTCGGTTGCTGTTCTTCACAGAGATGCTACACGTGTAGATGTGTAGTATTTTTGCTATGCCTTGCGATAAGAGTACGTTGTGACCAAAACTTAATTTCCCGAAAGCAGTTTTCTTGTCAAATTCAGGAAATAAAAGTATGAAAAGTTTTTCTGCTTTCGGTATTGTTATGAAATCCCCCGATCGTTGTGCGAAAGAGTGAGGGGAAAAAAAAATTGGTTCAGATCCATGACGCTTAATGTCACTCTTGGTTTAAAATATTTTCACATGGTTTCAACCTCCAGTTATAAGTGCTGAGAGTTCATGCCTTTCCCAGTCAGTTACCCCACGTGATCGCGTTAGCTACGGCGAAACGTGCCGGTTCACACAAACATTCAAACTATTTTGCAAGGCTGCTTATAAAGATTGCCACAAATATTGTGCAGCACCTGCTTCACGGGAACCTTGATGCTAGAACCTTCTCAATATTTCACATTTTAACATACAGATAACTTAATACATACAGATTAATGTGTACAAGTAACACCGTAGAGCATCTTTGTCTTAGTTGATCTATTATTCGCCGTTATATATGTGTACAATAATAAATTAACTGTAGCTAATATACCCATGCCTTAAACGATATACCTGCAAGAAACGTTTATGCTTAAGGTTACTTATGCCTTAAATCGGGGGTGTCAAAGCCCGGTCCTGGAGGACCGCAGTGGGTGAAGGATTTTGTTCCAGACAAGTTCTGCTAATTGATTCTTAATGTCAAATAAACATTATTGATTTTTGTATAATTACCGTGTCAATTCAGAAATCCAAACAAGCTTAATTTTAATGAGTTTTTAAAAGCATGACAAAGATTTACTGATGTTGCTTCTTGTACCATAATTTTAAAAATGATATATTTAATCTTTTTAAATTTGTTTCTTGTTAATGATCACTTAAGTCACTGCTTCTGATTAAGCATTCTTTGTTATTGGCACCTGCGTCTGCTCTCCATTAATTATTACAAGTTGAATGCAACCATTAAATCCTGGCTCGAATAAGGACCACGCAAAATTATCCAGACATTTTCTGCTTAGATTCTGCAGTTAGAGCAACATTGTCATGTGTGGTTTATATTTTTGCTGCAGATCTTAAAGCACAAGAGTCTCACATTTAAGTTTCTTCTTTAAAACTATTTATTTCTGTGAATTGAGACAACTAAGTTCAGACAGGTGGAAATGATCGCGAAGATTAAACAGAAGCAATGATGTACCGGTAATTAATATTTAATTAAGGCAGTGGTCAAATTAAAATGAATGAAATGGTAGGAAGAAAAACCTGCTCCGATGCCGCACTCTCGGACCATGCTTTAACACCCCTCCTTTAAGTGGTTGGACTTTTTTTTTCCCTTCCAATTTCACCGTTTTATATCGGTAGTTCGCATCAGGCGTCCACCAGGCTACGACCTTTGCCTAAGACATTTCTGTCGCCGGGCTATTTAAAGTTCAGCGACGTAGAAGAGATTTTATTTACAGTGGATGAAAAACCAATACACCCCCTTTAAGAAATTAAAAAGTTTAATCTAAATCCTAGAACTAAAATGCATAAAAAACTGTATTTTAAAGTAATGAACAGAATATATGAAATTTTTGTTCTAAATCTATATTAAGCAACAACAAAAAAAAAAACCTGCAATATCTACATATGATAAATATGCAACTTTAGCGGAAGTTAGTTCAGACAAGGTTGTTCTGATTAGTCCTTTAAGTGAGAAACTCGCATGCTGCGCACACTGGGACTGATAAGTCTGAGCGGACCCGCTGCACAGGTTCAAACTACGCCGGGATCTCCCCTGTTACATCCCACCTTCATAAACAGTAGCATCACTTAAACTGTCTCTGGAATAACCAACCGCCCTTTAAAATCTGATTTTAGCCATTTAGGGTATCGAATGAACACTTTTAATTAATTATCAGACACAGCCACGTGGTCCTTTAACGAGGTCGAGATAGCCCGTTGTGCTGGATTTTGAAAAAAGGCTTAAAAAATTTGTTTATCGTATTATTAGTACTGTGTAAAAATTGTACATATATTATTGTTGTATTTTAGTTATAATTATTATTGTAAATAAATTTCGTGTGTTTAAAATTTTGCTGGGATGATGAGAGATGAGTACCCAGTTGTGAATTCGCTCTGGAGAGATCTTTTTGACTGGTTAGGGGGAAAAAAAACTGTCCAACACACTGCAATTAATTACTGAAAAGCGACTATTTTTGTTCGTTCTTCAACCGCAAGTACAGTTATATACAGAAAGCAGCAAGTTCCAAAGACCTTCCAAGACATCTGTGACAAATCTATAGAAGGGTATACATCAGGTGATGGATATAAAAAAGATTTCCAAGGTGCCCCCCGTACACACACACACTAAAATGCTTTCACTCTACTCGTGTGGTTTGTCTATATTTAAAATGTAAAACGTGCATGCACAAAACACTTGGAGGGGCTGTTTCATTTTCTATCCAGTATATATATGTCAAGTTTGAAAATAGGAGAGCTCACTCTTTTCTGCTGTAATTTCCGTTTCGTTTTTGTTCATTATATAATTAACCTTACAATTTCAGTTTTCATTCAGACTATGGTTTCACTTATACTGTATTACAGTTGCTTATATTTTTGTCCATTGCTAGTTTTTGTCTTCATTTTCGCTTGTATTCAGGCCGAAAAAAGTTTTTTTCACAGCATTGACAAGGCCATGTTGGAATTCATAACTTGCAAATACTCTTGCCATGATTTAAATACGTTTTACGCTGTCTTCTACTTCTAGTCCTGGGAGACTCCCCAGGGTGCAGGTTTTTCTTCCAACAGATTCATTCATTTTAATTTTACCACTATCTTAATAAGCAGTTACATCATTTTGTGCATTTTTCCTGATTATATACATCTGACCGCTCTTAGATGTCTTAATTTACTGAGAAAATAATAGTTGCAAAGAAAAAATATAAAAAGTGACTCTGCTGTGCTTTAAGAACTGTATCGAACTACAAATCACGCAATATCAGTATGTTTTTGTCATGCTTTAAAAATTCTTTTTAAATATAATTCTTGAGAATTTCTAGATTGACACAGGGATGACAGAAAAAAAGGTCAATGTTGTTTAATTAAGATTACTGTTCAATTAAAAGCTGAATTTTGCAGAACAAAACAAAAACTGCACACACAGGGAACCCCAGAACTGGAATTGAAAACCTCTTTTTAGGTTAATTTGTAGCATTCAGCATTTTCACTGACCAAATTCTAATGCCTAACTGAACTTAAACCATTTACTTGCTGTTGAACCTAAAAAGAAAACTTATTTACTTTTACAGTAAACAAAAATGTGTTTACCTGCCATGGTCCCTACACACCTAAAGCTAATGTTGCCAGCTATGTACTGTACAAACACTGTGGGAGCAAAGATATTCTAGTGATGACACAACTTCATCAAATGCAGCACGGTAATTAAGTGGAAAGCAGCGAGCCAGCTGGAAAGAGAACTTTTCTGGATCGGTGTCACCGATTTCTGCTTCTTGGAAGCTGAGCGCCAGTCTGCCAAAATGCTGCTGGGCTGGCTTTTCTGCCACAACAGAATGGCATCGACAACACTGAGTAAACAAGGCTTTGTTAAGCTGCAGCTGTCAGAAGTCTGAGCCTGTCAGGATATCCTGTGGATTGTGTGTAGCTAGCTGCCAGACACCATTTTCTGATGAAAAGTGGAGGAAACCAAAAGCCCCTTCAGAGGCAGGTTTCATTTCTCTGTCCTTGATTTTCCCCATTCAAAAAGCGGAACTAGCCCCCGGACGGCAACTGCAGCCTTTGAATGTTTGTGATCGCCTCAGTATCACAGAGGTCAACTATTGGAGCATTTCAGTCCCAGAATCTGATTGGTCTGTGGGATTAAGATGTCCTCTTAAGTCACCAGGTGCCCTGGTTGGGTCCACTGATTGTGTAATATTGCTTTGCCCAATAGAACCTCAGGAGAACATCAGCAGCAGACACATCTTCAGCGTGGTTTTATAGTACTTGGCTGCTCCTAACCCTGGTGGATTAGCAGCACTGAAGGTATGAATTGTAGTGTATAATAAACAGCACAGGTACCGCTGCTTCCTTACAAACACACACGTGTTTCCATGTAAATTAGGCATTGGCCAGTACGGACTCTTCTGTTCTGCCTTTCACTCACTCTTGGTAAAATATCACAAACATTCAAATACAACTGAATGTTCTACTGATAGTTTCCTTTTAAGTACATGATTCAAATGAAAGTTTGTAAAGTTAGTATTAGCCACTGTTACCATAATTAACATGTGCTTCGTACTGAGGGAGAAGTCATTTGCATGGGTGTAATTAAATATGGTACAGTAAAAGGGTATATGGATGGTATTGATATGGTAATTCTTTGTGTCATATACAAAGGAAGTATTAAATGTTTACTCTCATCTTAATGACATCTGATTGGACCTGTGAGTTGTTGCCCAGGGTACCCATACAAATGCTCCATTGCCACTCATAATTCCATGCATGATGTCCTCCATTTTCCTTCATTGTGGTCATGCTGATCTGTAAGATGCAAGGCACTTCAGTTCAATTCCTGTGGTCAACAAAACAGGAGGCATATAACATATAGACAGATTAGATACTTTTTATATACTGTATATATCGTCTGTTTGTGGTACTTCCTACCTTTTCCTGATGTTTTCTCTCTCTCTCTGTCTCTATCTAAACAGTTATTACGCCACATTACCAAAATAAATTCCTTGTATGTGAAAACGTACTTGGCAATAAACCTGATTCTGATTCTGATTCTGACAATGCTGTGATGAGGTCACTTCTCGATAATGACAAGGCCCCCTACAGAGCTGAAAAATTACTTCTGAAGTTGGTAGTTGTGCTTCTCAATCCCCTTTCATTTCAAAGAGACTCTATGCCTCTTTGTTACAATGTTGCAAAATGAAATGATGTGGATTTTGCACCATTCACGTTCAGTGCAAAGAATACTAA
Source organism: Chitala chitala (assembly GCA_025773905.1). Classification (NCBI taxonomy): domain Eukaryota; kingdom Metazoa; phylum Chordata; class Actinopteri; order Osteoglossiformes; family Notopteridae; genus Chitala; species Chitala chitala. The sequence continues at coordinate 985,067 of JABJVR010000032.1, forward strand.
TTGTGAATTTGTGATGCTGAATGTCGTCTCAATAAATTTACTGAGGAACTTCACTCTAAGCACATTGCGGTTATTGTCTTCTGCTCAATTTCAGTTATGATATATTACACACACATCTGACACTGCAGAAATTGTTTTGCAAGGAAATGAGTGAATCCTTCAGTTCTGCAGCAGTTAAAACAGCCTTGAGTTTTTTTTGTCTATAATCACTGGTTGGCACCTCCATGATCTCCCCGGCCAGATCCGCGATGTATTTTTTTCAGCATGTAATGTGGCTCTGTGAAAAAGATGAAGTGAAAGGACAGGCGATGGAAGGAGACATGCTGCAAAATGTACTTTCGTTTCTCAATACTATCATTGCTTCATTAATCAAGTTCTGCAGTTAGAGACAGGTTTCGTCTGGCTAAATCTCACAAGGTGATTGAGACAACATATGGAAAATTCCGCAGCATTTTAAGAAAAAAGAAACTCCCAGCATACCTTTCCATTATCTTTGTAATTCAACATGTCAGGATTTATATACATTACCCTCCAGAAGAAGAGTTTTTGCTGTGCACAAGACATTTTGGTTTAAGATCAAAAGATGACCGTGAGACAAAAGTTCTGAATTTCAGCTTGTTTGTTTACATCCAGATAACATTAACAACATTAGCATCTTTTGTATCAGATCACTTTCAGTCAATCACTAGTCTAAATCCAACTGACAACCTTATTTTACAAGTCTCTATTTTTACCTGTGGTAAAATTATTTACCTCTTTCAAGAAGATATACATTACTAAAGCTATGATTCTAGGTTTTATTACTGTATTGATATTTTAATAGAAACCACTGACAGGAGGGATAACGTGACTGCAATGCTTTAATAATTAACCTTTAGTTTTCTCCAAACCAACTTCCCATTCAGGCTTGTTGGTGCCTGAAGCAGTCCAGGCAACACGGTCATAATAGGCGCACGCGATGGTGCGTTTCAGCTTACACACTCACTTAGTGTCAAACCCCGTCAAGCACCACTCACAAGCGCCAGACTCAAACCTACACAGCACTATTCTCTAATCCGCTCTCATACTCTTGATTTGATCATATTATTTATATAATACAGTATATTATCTGGTAATTATTTGATAAGGGAACTGGCGAACTGGAGTTCTTAAAACTAAACATGATTATGGCAAATGCTAAATAATACTAATAAAAATTTAGCTATAGTTTATATTCATTGTATTAATGTTTAATAGAAATCATAAAGTTTAACCAAAACTGTTTTCAAAATTTTATTGTGTTTAAATTACCCTCGAATATAGTTGAAATTTGCATACACTTTAATATACGTTTCATTTGCCTAAAATTAACGCGTAGTCCATATAATTCCAATACAGAACAGTGACAGATTGTAGACATTTTACAGTTAAATCTTTTAGTTAGGTTTTTTTTTTTTTTGCAATCATCTGTGGCCTGCATAAACCACTTCCTAATAATAGAATGAACTTGGCAAGCATAAAAGAGCCTGCGCTATAGAAAGCGCACCTTGTTCCTTAGAGCGCACCACTAGAAGAGCGCTTCTGCGCGCTCCCGCGGTTTATCTTCCCCACGGGTGTCTGTGACGGGTACCTACTGACTCATGTGACATCGAGACGGATGGAATATGCGCCTTGTATGTTTTATACCTTCTGACATCTGACGTTAATTTGCAGACAGTTTTCGTGATGGTTGTTTCACTGAAATTACTTTATCGTTTCCAGTTTTAGTCCGGGCCAACATACGGCACCTGCTTTTAGAAGGGCTGGCTGCTAAAGCTGGGAACAAAAAATAGAAACAGGAGCATGGTGTCAGGGTGTCGCTATTTTTAAAGCAAACTCTGGGGTAAGTACATTAATTTTGTTGTTTCGAGTGGCGGCTCTAAATCACACGTGACATATATTATAAGGATTGTGATCATCGGTAGACTTCATTGTTTCGCACACACGTGCATCGACGATTTTCATTTACGAAATGTAAAAGAGTATTGTTTAAAGTAACTTTATATTATCATCCCTTAAATGTTGGGTTAGTCTTATTCAGTTGTACTTCCCGACGCTCTTACAGTCGATATATAACCTGTATACAAAACGTATTGCTCTTAGGAAACTTTTATGTTGTGATTTATATCCATATGTAGTTTTTATCAGTTTAAACCGGAGTTATTGCATTACACCTTCTCGGACTGGTGCCTGCTGTAACTTGCCGGGCTATGCCTTTACTCAAAGTCAGAAAGAAGGATCGCAATTTAAAGATCAGTCGTCGAACTACCATCGGATTCTCATCTAGTGTTCTCCTGTAGTCATCCAGGGAAACATTGTTCAACTCTAGTTAATATCGTCCACTTTCAAAAGTGCACCTTATTTTAGAAAGTGTTTTGGTTCGGAATGTAATCTGGGTGTAGCAGACATTGTTAAATAAAATATAAAATATGATTTAAAAAAAGATGTACAGTAAAATTTAATTTGATCCATCAGTACACTTTTATGTCTGACCAAAGGAGCTTCCAGCTATTGAAAAGATCAGGGTCAAGTTGTCTGTTGCTTTGCTATAAAACACCTCCTTTTTTAAGGCGAAAATATTCGGGGTGATCGGATCTAATAACGCCACTATTTCGAAGTTGTTGGTAACATAATGCATATGACTAAGTACAAAAACAGATTAGGTAACGTTAATAATCATGTTTACATGTGTAAACTCTGTGTGTGGGTATGTGTTAAAGTAAACTTTATTCTCCACAGAAGGAAACATACAATCTATAAGACATTACACAACACACTAAAAACATTAGGAATACCATTCTATCAAAGAATACAGTTTACACCGTGCTGTGCTGTCAGGAGTATGTATGCTTAAGTATTTGTGTTTTGATTCAGCAGCTTAATTGAGGTTGGGACAAATAACAGCTTCAAGTGATTTGATTTGCACTTTAATGTAGTAAATCTTTTTCCTGAGGGCAACAAGTCATACTCGGAAAACAAGAAGCTGTTGAGAGTCTGCCCTGATTTTTGTAGCTTGTTTTTGACTGCTTTCTCAAATCAGCTCTTTATGGATTTGTATTTCTTCAATCCTATGGTTTTCATGACTATCCTATGTATGCATGCTTGCCAGTCTGTTTTTCAACTGGACTGTTAGGTTTCGGAACCAAGCTGTAATGCCATATCGGATTATGCTTTCTAAAACTGCTTAATAGAATATCAGCATGATCTAGCTACTCACTCCGTACAGCTTTAATCACCTGCAAAAATGAAGTCTCTGCTGCAATCTTCTACATAAGTGTGTGTGTGTGTGTGTGTGTCTGTGTCTGTGTTTGTGTGTGTGTGTGTGGGAATGATTTTTGCAGAGCTTTACATCAGGGATGGGACTATGGAGGTGGGCATTTTACATTGTTTATTGTCATATTAAAATATGTTCTAGTTTTACTCCGTTATCTCAGTAATATTGTGTAGTGCGTCTATTTTAACAAGGAAGAATACACAGCATAGCAGGGGGTGTTGTGCTCTGCTTAAGGTGCTGTAACGCTCAGTCACAAAAGAGGGATGGAGGTCCAAATGCAAAGCGCTTTAATGGCAGAAACAGTCCAAATACAATGAAAAAGGCTTAAAAAAGCCAGGTAGACAGTCCAAAGGAAAAATACATATAACAAGGCACACTACAGTATGGCAGATACAAATGGCCATGAATGTGTACAGCTAAACACTGGGTAGGATTACACTGGGGACTAGCACACGGGACCTGGGAAGAGCAGAAAGCACAGAACTGAATGGCAGAAGGCGAACACTCACTACTCAACACACAATATCTGCAATACCTTGCCAGTCCCGAAACTGAACGTAACCCATATAAGGGAAAATACAAGGCAGACTAAGGTGGAAACACTCTGGGACACTAACGGAGGCAGAAGGAATGTATACAGAGACGACGATAACGAGACTGAGTTAATGAGACAGGCACAAGACAAAGACTACACTAGAAATCAATACTGAGACAGGACGAAGAAAGCATCAGAACACATCACCAGGACCCGATATAATCTAACGGGGAGAAAATGGGATGAGGAGATGAGGTAACAGGACAGGGAAACAAGACTTAGAAACACTGAACACAAAACAAAAAGGCAAAGGCGTGTGACCCTGCGCCTGGGCTGACAGGCCAAGCGTCACAGGGTTAAATCCATTCATTCCTTTCTTTGTGTTTGTCCAAGACCCAAAGCCAGTATTATCCATGGGATTGAGTATTATATGAATAGCAGGGGGCAGTTCCAGTTCAACAGCCCCTCCTGTACCCCTGTACTCTTGTTTTCTAAATCTATGCCCATGTATTGGGAAATGGGGGTGCTAAAATTGCATTATGCAGTTAATTGCTACCTGATTTAATTCAAAATGAACCAATAAAGCAAGCGAATTAAACCCCTGAGTGAGTCACGTAGTCATAATCCCATCCACCCTGGATTTCCACACCTTGACATAGTTTCTCACATTATATGTGTGTTACGTTCATGTTCAGATTGCTGTTCTACTTATATGCGTTGGCCAGACGGCCCAGCAGTGTTTCTGTGTTACACCCCAATAAGAGTAACATGCACCTGCTCGGGCTAGTAGATGTGTAATGAGCACTATACCTTATAAACCCTGGTGTGAGTCATCACTGTGTTGTGAACATGTGGACCTGTTTCATTGACCTTTCCACAACTGTGCTGTCGGAAATGCAAAGTTAACGAGTGGTTCTGTACTGTACTTATTGTTTAATGACTTGAGATAAATTCCTTTTTCCAAGAGACATGGAGGATGGCCATCCCAAGAGATGCATCACTATGCTTGTATTTTGTATGTGTTAAGTGTCTGAGAACTAGACTAGTTTTTTTGTTGTTTTTATTGAGAATTCCACTGAATTAGTGACAGAGCTCTGCATCCTTTCTTTGGTTACTGCAAGTTTGGGTTCTGCACTTTGGCTAGAATAAACAGCATTTTTTACGACATAGAAAATGAATTTATACAATGTTAACTTTTTGCAAAAAAAAAAAAAAAGGTCACAGACCACCAAGAGTATCTGAACAATTTTGCTTACTCTGTAGTATAAATAGAGTTTGTTGTCCTGTCACAGTTAGAGGGAAGCATAGCTGTAAATGATGAAATGCAGCTGGTTTTAATGCCACACAAATGCCTTAACAAATACTGTTGCTTTGTGACATAGCAGAGAAAGTAAGTGGTCTCCTCTTATCAGTGCTAATTATTTTATATAACTACGTATGTGTGGCAGGAGCAAAGCCCGATCACCTTAGGAGGGAGAGCTTGCTGAAACGATCTGTCTTCATACAAGATGCCCAGACTGTACAGCACTGAAGAAGTGAGCTGTAACTCCTGTTGTCCACAGAACTCTCTATAGATGCTTGGATGCTTTAGGGAAAGGGCTGGTGGGTTGTAAGAATTCAGAAGGCCCATTTATAAATTTGGGTTGCCTTTTTCCTATTTACAAAAACTGGAAAAATCCAAACATGATTCTTCTTACCAGCCTCCAAATTTAAATTGAACAGCAGAGCGGCTCTGTGATTGGTTGCTGTTTGTCCAATCTTGGTGCTGGTCAAGCTTGTGACTGGCAGTGACAGGCCCACTCCAGTCCAGTCCGATGGTTACCTTTTACCTTGTACGTTCCAGTCTGGAAAGCCCTTGAGTTCTTTAGGTTTCTTGGTAAAGGCTAATAACACCTTAAGCTGTGTTTTAATGATACAGGTCGGACTGAGTTGGACAATTCGGAGTCTGACGCAAATTTATGGTTCGTTTTCTTTGTCCTTCACAAGTTGTTTTCTCTAAGACAGACAAAGCAGGCCAGCCTCCACGGTAATATGGATTGGCAATACCCTGTTAGCGGTGGTGCTGCTCTTCTGCCCACTGAAAGCATTCATTTACATTTTAGACATATGAATGCAGCAGGAAGAGTAGGAGGAAGCTTGGGTCTGATGTTTTCTGTGTGAAATCGAATAAGCCGACTTTTAAAGCAATGGACAGAGCAAAGTGTTTTACTGTCAAAAGAGGATTTCAATGAATGCGTCAACAGTTTGTCAGCTGAGAGCAGGTCATTAGCGTACGCTTTCAATTCACTAATTTCTGAGGCTCTCTGTGCGTGTGTATCTGTGTGTGTGTATCTGTGTGTGCATGTACATGCAAACTTGTTAGTGGTTTTTTGGGGCAGAGCTGCATCAGAGGTGGCCTAGACATTTGTGAAGGTTTCCATCACCAGGGGAAAAGGCAGTGCAAAGTTCCCTGATGGTGTGAACTGCAGTTTCCTAATACAGTGAGTGACAGACACACAGTACAATGTCAGTATTCCACTGATAAGCATGGAGAACCATCTAGTCACTGTCCTTCCGTTTTATATCAGTCAAGAGAGCCAGCCATTCAACACATTTATATTCAATAAACCTTTTATATATCAGTATTAAGTCCTTGTATCTGATTCTCTGCATGAGATCTTGGATTACAGCATGACACTGAAGAGATAGCATGTACAGAACACCAGTGTGTGTTACTCTGTATGTGTGCTAGAATTAGTTATATGTAGTCTTATTTGATAACGTACCTGATAATTTTATCCAAATTGGCTTGTTCTTTATTATATTTGAATTCCCTCACTCAGTCGATCATGACAAATTACTTCACTCAAAAGGTAATACAGCTTGGAGTTTTTTTTAAATCACTTTTTAAAGGCTGTTTTTCAACTTTTCTATACAAGAGTGTAGGTGTGTATCCTCAGTCAATGCATTTCAGACTGTCGGTGACGTATGTCAGCCTTTTCATGCACCGAGATTCATATTTTGGCTGCAGGTTTTCTCCGCACCTACCACCTCCAGTGACAGCTGCTTGTCCAGACAGAAAAGCGCGTCATTCGCTTTCCTCTTTTCTGCCGAAATGTGAGCAAGACGCTTTTACCCACACATGGAGTCTTGGCATCGGTATTGCCGTACTTACTGGTACTGATCGTGCATGAGCGAGCGATGTGCACGCGCCCACGCAGCGGTGCGTGAGCGGGCAAGTCGGGGTGTCGGAAAATGTGTGCGTCACTAACCGAAGGGCTGATCTCAGCCGATGGGCTGCCCCTACCTGGACCGGTGACACAGACCGAATGACGATGGAGATGATGGTGCTGGAAGGGCTGAATTCTGCGTGGACCTTCTCTTGGTGTACCCAACCTTTTTTGGGAATATAACGGACAGCGAAAAAGAAAGATATTTAGGGTGACAGCATGATGTCTGTCAAGGAAATTAACGCTACATGTTGAAATGCTTATACAGTATATACATCCAACATCTACTTTAGGAAGAAAAAAAATACATCGCTTTGTAGTAATCAGGACCTTTTCTGGTGTGATATATTAAGTGTCAGTGTCAATCTTATAAAATAAATAAAAAATTTAAAAGATTTAGTATGTTTCTTGCTTAATACATTATTAACCTCTATATTTATGCGTTACTGTTCTATTCTACAATAGCTAAAGGCACAAATAGTGATTACAGTTGTGAAGAACTCACCATATTGATCCAAACGTTTCAAATGGATGCTAGCTGGTCCTGGTGCCGCAGTGTTCACGTGCCACCTAGTGGTGGCTAAGGGTTGTTTTTTTTTCTTCGTAAATCATTACTATTAACACTTCAAAGTGCTGTACAACATTCTTCCATTGTCCTGTATGGACTTCAAAAGGATAATGGCACTCAGCCAGGATTGTGTCCTGGTCCTTAGTTTTATCATCTTAAACAGGAAGCAATAAAGATTCCAAGCTTATGCAACACGCTCGCTCGCACACACACACACACACACACACACACACACACACACACACCCACACACACACAGAGTCATTTCCTTTCTGACGGTTTTCATATATAGCGCATAGCTTTGTGCACATTCTGATACCCTGATACTCCAATGCCATAAAGCTCAGAAATGTTCTACTGTTGTTTGTTTCTACTGTGATGATGTGGGATGTGAAAATGCTTTTCAGTCTGTCCTTGAATCTTATGAGAATTTGCCGGTTTTATGGGTGCTTGTATACATATTCACAAGTGACATTAAATGTTTTCTATTTTCTATTGTTTTTTTATTACATGGCTATGCAGCGCACGATGCAAATAAAAGCTTTCCATTTCTCCAAAGTTCCCTGAGGTGTTACCATAACAACGCAGATGGCCTTTGTGGGAGAGTCGTCCTGGGACAACGGCACAGAGAACTCGCTCCCGTCTTGCACTTACAGGGAGGACTTCAAGCGCTATCTGCTGCCTGTCGTCTACAGCGTGGTCTTCCTGCTCGGGCTGCCCCTGAACGCGACCGTGATCCTGCGCATCTGGAGGTCGCGCAGGCCGCTGACGCGTAGCACCGTCTACATGCTGAACCTGGCGGCGGCTGACTTTCTGTACGTGTGCTCTCTGCCGCTGCTCATCTACAACTACGCGAGCCGTGACTACTGGCCGTTCGGGGAGCTGGCCTGCAAGCTGGTGCGCTTTCAGTTCTACAGCAACCTGCATGGCAGCATCATGTTCCTTACCTGCATCAGCTTCCAGCGCTACTTTGGCATCTGCCACCCCCTGGCCTCCTGGCACAGGGCCAGCGGGCGCCGGGCGACCTGGGCGGTGTGCGGCGGCGTCTGGGCCGTCGTGCTCGTGCTGTGCGCCCCTACGCTAGCGTTCGCCGCCACGGGGGTGCAGAGGAACAGGACAGTGTGCTACGAGCTGAGCGAGCCCCGGAGCTCCGCGCAGTACTTCCCTTACGGCATGACACTCACCTGCCTGGGCTTCGCCGCGCCCTTCCTGGCTCTCACGGTGTGCTACTGCCGCATGGCACGCGTCCTGTGCCGCGGCAGGGAGTTCGGCGCGGCGTCGGAAGCATGCGTGGCGGTTGCACAGGAGAGGAAGGCAAAGGCAGCACGCATGATCGCTGTGGTGGTGCTGGTGTTTGCAGTCAGCTTCGTCCCGTTCCACCTCACAAAGACGGCATACCTGCTGGTGCGCACGCTCCAGGGGGCGCCGTGCAGCGTTCGCAACTTCTACTCCATCGTCTACAAGAGCACGCGGCCTTTTGCCAGCATGAACAGCGTCTTGGACCCCATCCTCTTCTACTTCACTCAGACTCACCTCCGCAGAGGTACACAGAGCATCCTGCAAAGGATCACCACCATTCGGAGCAAGTCACCCTAGGCTCAAGGCTGCTGGTGTACTGAGGTACATTACGACAGGTTTCCTGAGGGACCCTGTGCTCTCACCTGGTCTCGCCACTGTCGATTCTGATCTTGGGACGTTTGCAGCTGCCTCATGGATCCAGAGATGTGGTGTCACACATTCTGACACTCTCCAAAACAAAGATCTAGAGGGCTTTAGCAGAGACCAGTATGGCGCTGAACCTGACCCGCTTCCTGCCGAGGTCACCATTATAACAGTTGTGGCTTAATTTTCAAACAGTCACAAGGGCCTCATTTGTTAAGGATGCAGTGAAGGTCAGTGAGTGTGTGCCACAAGTGAAAACTGCAAGATCAGTTTCACAAAACCTGAGTAAACATGTGATGGAAACAACAAATATACTCAAGTTTTTAAATGAAAGAGGACTGGTGTTTAGTCTTCTGATAGACCAGGTTAGAATCAGTGCTGTAGCCAACAGCAGAACAGAGAATACTGCTCAGCAGATCAAGGGGTGTAAAGATTTCTGCTTTGGGTAAAGTCTAAATTGACTGGTTTGTCAAACCTCTCTGAATTGAAGTAACAGAAACGTTTTTCATGTTCCTCTGATGGAAAGCCCATGTTTGTGAAAACTGCTCTCTGCTTGTTGAAACATACTGACGCTGTGCGTCTGTGCATGTGTGATGTCCAAAATGCAGCATTTATGACTGTGTTAAGCACAGTATTCCTCACAATGCTTACACTGGGTTGTGTGAGCAGAAAACTTACCACGTTGAGTTTTCGTCGCTGTTAAAACTGAACACGCTGAGAGCACATGTAATTCTCCGTGTTCACCAGTAGATGGCAGGTCTTGTCAAAGAATACTCCAAATAGTAGCAGCAGGTACAGTACCATCAGCATTAAAATATATTTGAAGGCTGTTATGGAGATTGTCTTCATACACTTTAATGCAGCTAAATAAAATCAGCAGTTTGACGACAGATACAAGAAGGAGTAACAATAGATGCATAATATTACTGTTTTGTCCGTTTGATCCGTGGGGTGAACTGGTTCAGGAAGAGATCAGTACTTCCTGTCTATAACTCACAATATCATGTTCCACTGGAAGGGGCACAGCACTCAGTTCTGCTAGCAGGTTGTCATCTGTGTGCCTTTAGTGATTGTAACCAAGTTTTGACATGTTTCCATGTATGATTCTGTAGAATAAAAGGGTCTATATCACCCCTATTCTGCATGTTGTCATGCCTGCAGAGCTCTCTCTAATCTGTTTTTTTTTTCAGCTGTTTTCAACACCAGCTAATGTTAATGTGACTAAAAGCAGATAACGAGATTCTCCAATTCAGTGGGCCTGTTAACATTGTTTGTAGATAATCAAATGAAGATTATAAATATCATTTGAGATATAGCAAGTATTGATTATTGAGTCATCCTGAACTGATGTGAAAACCAGTTTGTATCTGCAGTCTTGGTTATCTGAATATATTTAAAACATTGCCAATGACACTTCACAATAATGGCTGACTACAGTTATAACCGTTTTTAATCAGTTAACTTTTCTGACCCAGCAACATATAACGATTTCCGATAAAATGTACGTGAATTAACTCTTTGTTGCAGTATGGTTATCAAACACAACTTATTTTTTGATCGCCACATTTTGCCAACCTTTACCTGATTGAAAGTCTGGTTTTTGATGTTGCACCTGTATGGATTACTGATTCAATAAAGCATTTGTTACTAAATGTTATATTTTAATATTCAATTAATAAACTTTATATACGAACTTTTTACATAATCCATACAAAACTTACTTTTTAAAATTGACTTTGGAGTACACCGTAAATTGAGCCGCTGCAATACACCAATATGTCCACAAGAGGGGTGTCAGGATAGCGTCCCACGGTGAAGAGGACAGTTCATTATCACGAGAACAAAGAGCTACTTAAAAACCCAACTTAAAATGAGGCGCACAAAAGAACTATTGTTTGCCATGTGAAAGAAAACCTGTCATATCATTGTAAGGTATTTAACACTAAATCATTGAAACGGCACAAAAAGGTTGCTCAAATTGTGATTTTAGTTATTTCCGTTAAAACATACATATAAAAATTATGAATATAACCTTTTACAATGGTCATATTTCTGGTAGTAAAAAGCTTTATGCCTCCTGCATAGTAAGTTTTATGTGATTATTTGCTTTGCAGTGTTTGCAGTCCCACATTAAAAGGAAAACTTTTCCCCATACCTTGGGGGCTTAGACTACCCTATCATTGTAATCCCGCCCACTCCTGGAACCCAGAATTTGCATGTAAAAGACATAAGTCACGGAAAACGTAATTATATCAAAATAACAAATTCGCCAACTAGTCAAGATTACAGAAAAGGGGAGAGATGGGTTTGGAAGAGCCCGCGTACAACTGGAAATGGAATTTCGCCTTCAAATTTTGCATTTTTTAAAAGCCGATGGAGGGGCTGCAGAGCTGAACAGGCTCAGGACAAAGTTTTCCCAAACTTTGAGCCCTTCACTGTGCATGAGTGAGAGCCGAACGGGATCGAGGAGACTGAAGGGGGCTGAAAGGTCAGAATGCAACTTTTTCTTCTCTCGCTCGGATTAACCTTTAATTTAGTTGTTTTTGCATAAACAGATTCCCTGCCGCCTGTTATTTCTCTTTTTGTAAGTCCACACAACACCGTTGGCTAAATGGGGGTTTGAGATAGTCCTTAGTACCATCTCGGAAGAAAGAAAAAAAAAATCTGCCCCCTTAAGCGATGGAATAGAAGGTGAGGAGAAACAAAAGAAGGACGTGCACCATGGCAGGAAGGGGGACGGAGAAGAAGACAGCCGTATTCAGAAGCGTTTCTTTTAAAAAGCTCGAAAGCTGGAGCGCCAACAGGACCGCTTCGGGAGCTGAGGATCAACAACACAAATCAAAGGATCTGGAGGGGAGCGCCCTTCCCCCTTCAGCTGCAGAGACCGCAGTTGAGAAAGCCGAGCCCTCGGCTGCGCGTCCCCTTAGCGCGTCCAGAAAAGTTTCCAAAATTTCTGCAGCCAGGCTTTCGACCGCAGAGCTAAAGAAAGGCGCTGCTCGTTCAATCTCGCCTTCGGTGCGCCAGCTCTCAGAGAAGTTCAGCACGAAGTCGGAGCGGACGAGCTCCTCAACATCTGCGAGCTCCGGGCTCTCTAAGAGTGTTTCTCTGCTGAGAAGTAAATGCAAGGACAGGCAGCCGTCTTCGTGCAAGCTGCAGAAAGACTACGGCGAGCATTGGTCGGCTGCTGACAGTGACTTGATTGAGACTTTCGCAGATGAAGTTCAGCAAGGGCAAGGTAAGTCTTCAGTTTGTGGGTCGGCTTCGGGATCGGACGCGGAGGGGAGGCTTCTAGGTCACTCAAATGCAGATGCAAGTAGAGGTACAGGTAAGAGGGACTATTCAGAGATCGCTGCTACTTATCACGACTGTAGCAAGACATTAAACCCAGGGGAGGATTGTTTCGGTACTGGGGCTTTGGTGTGCAAGTTGCAACGAGGGTATCTTCCTACCCACGGAGATTCATATGTGGACGTTACAAACTGGCCAAGTGTCCCAAAAATTAGAGAATTGTTTGGAGACCGCCAAAGAAAAAAGCATCGGTCAGCGTCTGATGACAAAAACATAATATACGCTGGTCAAAATTCCAGTGTTAAGGACACTGTTCAGACAGATCCTTATGTGACCAGGTCATGCAAAAGTCTTTGGCAGGACAGTAACTGCACTGACAGTGATATTATTGTGCAGTCAGCAGAGGGACATGACACGCCATTAGGCTGCAAAGAGAGCAGAGGTCTGGATCCAGACACTGATTTTAGCTCTAAGCAGAACCCAGACGGAGTAGTGTTCACCGGCAGAGGCGGGCGTGCCTTGCTGCCGGACAGCCGCGGGACAGAAAGCCACAGCGTTGGTGAGAGTGTTGAGAACCTAACTACAAGGTTAAGCAGTGACTCAAAGTCCCATCCCCCAGCACCACCACCTCGGAGCAGCTCCATCATTCTGCCAGCCAGTGCGCACGCTCTCACCTCCGGACGGCGGCAGCGCCCAGGAGAGGAAAGACAGCCATTAGATAGTTTACATTCCTCGCATAGCTCCTGTAAACCACAGGCTGCCCCCTCAGTGGCACTAGCTCGTACAGGTCTCAGCTCTGGTGAGGAGGAAGAGGAGGACCAGGAGAGGAGTTGCAGGGGACGCAGGGGAGGCCACTCATACGGGCGTGTAGGCGGGGGAGCTGTTTTCTCAAGGAACAAAAATGGCACTTGGGACAAGCCCCCAGGGAGGTCATCAGGTAGTGAGGAAGATAGCCCCGTGTCACTAGCCTCCAGCAGAGACAACGCCAGGAGGAGGTCACTCAGGAGGAAAAAGAAGAACAGCTGTTTGAGTGGGCTAGGCAGAGACCATGGGCAGTCTGATGACAGTGACAGTACACCTGTGATGGAGCCCCCAGAGCAATATCAGCCGTCCGGCAATGGAGAACAGGTCGGGGGCCGGCCGGAGAGGTTCAGACCCAGACACTGTTTAGTGGGTCAGACTTGGGAGCGCAGCTACTCTTCATCAGGGTCACCTGGACTGGAGGTGTCCAGGAGGCACCACAGAGGGGCATCAGACAGCACCGTTGCCCCAGTCCCTGTAGTGTCCAGGGTGTCAAAGGTAAACATTTCCTCATTCATTTCTAGTCCCTGTGGCTCAAGGAGCAGCAGCAGGTACTCCAGCACTGAGACGCTAAAGGAAGAGGACCAGCCAGCTGCCGCTGGAGCCGGAGCTTCCGCTGCCTCTGTGATGGGCAAGACCTTCCACAGCAACCTTGCGTACAGGTCGCCCAGCTTCGGCTATGGAGACAATTTTCCCCGAGCTCAGGTGCGCGTTCGCCCCAGGCCGCCTTTCTGCACTGGAACTAGCGAGGGGGCAGCTCCCGAGAGCAGGGCACTTCGCCGCTGCCTCAGCAACGAGAAGGACAAGCACAGGATGTCCATGTCGAACCCAGACATTACATCAGAGACGCTCAGCCTGCTCAGCTTTCTCAAGACCGACCTTGCGGAGCTCAGAGTTAGAAAGAAGGGGAGCCTGGGCTTGGATCAGAGTGAGGATGGATTGAACTCCAGTTACTCAGGCTCCCTGTGCTCCTCCTCCGTTTACAGAATGGGATCCAGGAGCCAGGGATCGCCACACAGCCGTCTGTCCCTCAAAGATTTAACGGCCACGCTACGGCGCACAAAGTCATTCACTTACTCTGACAAGCCACTGGGGCGGCGCTACTTCTCTGGCACCACAGCAAAGAGGAGTAATTCGGAGCAGCGCCTGGACATTCCTGGGGATGGGGAAACTACGGTGTCTGACAGGGAGGTGGAGAGTGATGACTGCCAGAGAAGTTACGACTATGAGGAGCAGATGCCCATGCCATTACAGGAGCGGTACATACAAGAGGCGCGTCAGGTGATCAGGGACATTTGCCAGATGGGAGCTCAGGATGAGGACTTGTATGGGAATAATCAGGAAGAAGACGAACGTTTAAAAAGAGGAGAGGATTCGGAGGGGAGAGAGGAGGAAAAGGAGGAGGGTGGCAATGTTTTAGAACAGAAAGACGAGGCTCTTTCTATTTCAAAAGGAGCACAAGAAAGTGAAAAATCTTTGAAGAAGGGGGAGTCAGATGAGAATGTGTTTTATGATAAATCGATGGATGAATTGTCTGGGCACGAGTCTAGTTTGACAGATGAAGGAATAGTCACTGAACCAGAGATAGGGTTATGCTGTTCAGGGAAAGACATTCTAGGACAAACAGTTACCATGTGGAACCAGTCTGGCCTGTACGAGGAAGCACTGCTGGACCTGAAATCAGAGAAAAGTGCACCTCCTCCCATCCCAGCTGTAAGGACTGAATATGAGGCCGTGGCTATAGTAGGTGACACTGGCCACAGCAAAAATGTCAGCCCTGGGGCCCTGGAGGCTCCATCCACACCCAGCGCCATCCGTCGCAGGAGGAAGTTCTCCTCCGCTGGGAACAACTGCTCCGACTCCAGCAACGGAAGCAACGGGGAGTCAAATGGGGAGCCGTACCGCTCGCTCAGTGACCCCATGCCACACCGTCGGCACTCAGTTGCCGAGGAGGCCAAGAACTTCTCTGTAGACAGCAACCTCCTGGGTTCCCTGAACTCCAAAGCAGGCATGTCAGAGCCGTCAGCAGCAGACCTGTCGGAGTGTACCGGCAGTGCAGCCAGTGACCTGTCGGTGTGCAGCGATGGGCCAAGGGACTACAACGCTCTGCTGCAGAGCATCGTACGTGAGCCTGGGACCATGGACAAGGTGATCGACGAGAAGGCTAATGGCAAGGCTGTGAAGAAAAAGTCCTTCAGCGACCCAAGCCGACGCGGGGAGCCGGTGTGCGCCACGGACGGCCCTGGGTTCGCTGGCCCCAGTGAGCCCATCAGCGAGCTGGAGCAGGCCATCCTGCCATCCAGCAGCGAGCCCATCCTCTCTGAACAGCGGGACGAGCTGGGAGAGCTGGTGCAGCGGCGGCATCGGCCCGGAGGCAAGCCTCGGTCCCAGTCAGAGCACACGCTGCCCTCGCGTGGGGAGCCTGGCTCAGCTGAGGGGGGGCCGTATTTCTCCTTTGACCCCAAGCTGGCAGAGGTGCTGTCACCCCGCATGGCCCGCCGCAGCCACAAGAGGCGAGGAGGCCGGACAACGGAGACCACGTCTCACCAGTCGATGAGTAACCAAGAGCCGCCTGGCCCAGCGGCGGAGCCACACCTGCTGAAGCCGCGGGCGAAGCACGTGCGCCATGCCAGCGAGCCCGCCGCTTTTGTGCCCATAGTGCCCCCAGAGATACCACCGTGTCCCAGTGAAGATGTGCAGGCAGCTGTCCTCGCGCCCTCTCGGCCCAACCGGGACCAGGGGGACCAAACTCCCTCCCTGGAGGATGTGACCAAGCAGTACACGCTGGCGCTGAATGCCGCGGATGCGGCCGTGCCGTCGCTGGAGGGTCCCAGCTCCACACCTGCCACCCCAACCGCCAGTGAACCCAAGCTGTCAAGGAAGGCGAGTGAGGATGTGGTCCCGGTGCCACAGAAGGCTAAAGTGGTGAGTTTGCTCTGTGTGTGTGTGTGTGTGTGTGTGTGTGTGTTTGAGGGACAGGCATCATGTGTCTGTAGATGCATGTTAGTCTCTGGCACTCTTGAGATTTTGAGGTTTGTAGAGGACTAAACCATAAAAGGCGTATGTGCTTCAGAATTTTTTAACTGCAAAAGCTCTCATTTTAAAACAGGATGTTTTTCAGGCTATGTTTATTGGAAAGGATGTTAACAGTAAACTGTATGGATAAATTATGAGGTAGAATGTATTAAATACTAACACAGGGCTTTGTGAATATGCCGGTGCTAAATTATTGAGGGCACGGTATTGCAGGAATGTTCTATTTTAATATGGTGACATAAGGAATTCTTTACATGGTGGGAAAGACTGAGATTTTACTTTGACAGCTAATGCTCATTAATCTGCCAGTACTATGGCTGTGGTGGCTTGGAGCAACAAGCGTCTGAGTCTGACAAGGAATGGAATGATGTCATTCACTGGAGCCAGTAGCTGTAAATGCTTTGTTCCCCAGCTTAACATAAACCCGGAAGGTAACAGACTGCCATGCAAGCATCTGCTGGGGAAACCTGCCGAATGTGTCACATCATGTGGTGGGAGTGTTTATGTGCCCCAGGGTGGAGCTGTAGGATGCTGTGTTGCTTCCAGAAAAAAAGTGTGGGATCCTTTCTTGCAGTTGGTTTTGGTTATTATGGGATGAGACACTCTCTGCTGCATCGACTGTAGCTACGCTAAATCTAGGCGTTCACCAGGTCCAAGGCTACAAGGGTGGGACATGAAAGGCTTTTGAAATCAACTGGCTGTACCTACAAAATGCTACGCTGTGATTACTCATGTAGTTGTGTGTAATATTCCCTTAGCGCTCACAGAACTGCCTGTTTATTATTTGTCTTGGTCAGGTTATGACACAAATACTCCGAGATGAGGACCACTCGGGCAGTTAGTGTCTGTTTCAGGTCCCTGCGTGGCACCCTGAACGAGAATGGCATAGCAGCAAACGAGGAGGTCGGTGGCATGTAGAATATGCCGAGGCAGCTGCATTACAGAGCAGACCCGTTCGTTTTGGACAGTGATGACCAGCCTAAGCGCGGGAGTAGATGCGCGGTCTTTAGACGCACAGTGCAGAATGTTTACACGCGGTGCAGAGTACTAGTAGAAGCTAGTTGCCTTTGTGTGAAGGCAACTAGAAGTGAGAGCCAAAACTTTCTCCTGTGTTCAGTAAACTGTCAGGTACACTCTTGCCATCCTTCTGACCACCAGTAAACACAAGTTAAGGGAAGAACCCTTCTTCTCTTTAGCGGGGACTCAGTGCCCTGTACACACAGGCCTTCAGTGCTCTTCTATTGTGCTGTAAAGAGGCCCCAGTTACAGCCAGCCAGCCTGGCAGGGTGTGTGTTGCCGTGGGTTTTTTTTTTTTTTTTTTTTGCACCAATCCCTAAAGGGTTGCTAAGCATTTCCCCTCTGTGTGGACTGCAGACTTCTTTCCCAGCCTGTGTGTTTTTCTCCCTCGAGTTCTCCCTTTTCTGAATGAGATGCCGGCGTCTCGTAGTGTTTTTCCTGCCTAGGTAAACTGTTCAGACAGGATCCAGCTGTTATCCCCTAGTGTCCAGGCTGATTGTTTTTTAGCTGGTGCTTGTGTAACGAGCAGGAGTACTGGATGTTCCGCAGACCTGTCAGGGTGACCCTGGCTTATGTCTTTACTAATTACTGCTCGCTTTTCACTTTGAAAAGGTGAAGCCGCAGCAAGCTTCCCAAATCCTCCCTGGTCCAAGGGAGGCCCGCGAGGTTTGTTTTTGGTGGGCCGAGACTCCGTCTGCATGTGTCGGGGAATGGGTTGAAATACTGAGGAGCGAGTTCAGTGGCTTTGGGAGCAGGAGTATTGGCAAGAGTGCTGAAGTGCCAGCCTTTCTGTTTAAACGCTGCCCGCAGTTTTGCAGGTGGGATATTTCCTAACAAGTCTTAAGAAACATAATGATCCCGTTTGAAATTGCAGGCCTACACGCTGCAAGCCCTGTGTTTTGCATTTCTGTCCAACCTAAATCCCAGTACCTCTAAGTGGTGATGCAATACTTTGCAAAGCGCTAACTGCAAAATTCCGTTTTGGTATCCCCCATCCCCCTTCAGTATTTTGTGGACAGCAGTGTCAAAAGATGAGAAACCCTTGAGCGAAAACTGCGGCCAAAGCTTGTTCCATGTCAGCGTGACTCCCAGCTTGGGAATGGCCGTGTCGAACGTTGTGGCTGCAGTGTATTTTTGTGTTTTATTACTTAATCGGCTGTGATGTGCAGCCCGCCTCGGCACGCCATCCTGTGTCAGTCATTCTTTAAGCTCTACAGCTAAGACGGGCAGCAGTGTTTCCCTTAAGTTGTATCGTTTTGCCCTGTTTTTATGTGCAACTTTAAAGTCGCCTTGACTTCTAGGGTCCGTATGGCTCGTTTTTCTACTTGCGGAACTTTATATAAATCTGTCTTATGTGTCTAGCTTTGAACATTTAGTGGCAGTTTCCAACTGATTACCTTACTAGGACAAAATAATCAATTTTTAGGCTTTTACCTATTTAAATGATGGATTGCTTTTCAATACTTCTGTGTGGAGAAACCCAGGTTTAGGAATGAGTTTTACTAAATGTATTTTGACTGAAATAACTGAAGCTGGCAGAGGTAGCTGTCTGTGGAGCGTGTACCGCAAAACTTGGAAAATGTTTTTTCATTCTGTATAGTTTTTTGATTTAAGATTTAGATAATGACAGGAGTGACCATGCATGGTGAGGTTGCTGTACAGAGAAGTCACTGTCCATTTAGGTGTGTATGAAGCGGGCAGTGTGTATTCCATCAATGTGTAGTTGTGCTCTTCCAAAAAAAGCAGCTGATCTCCACGCCCCCCCCACCCCCCAACATTGTCAGGTCTACAATGGCGGTTGCCTTGGTTGTGTTTCAAGCAGCTACCAGCTTGGACAAGGAGGGTAGTGCCAGGTCCTGTGCCACAGACAGTGGCTACAAACCCGCTGCCCAGACATGGGGAATGCAGCTCTGACAAGTCACAGCAGAGTGAGACTGTGCAGACAGGAAGTGGGCGTATAGCAACAGGAAGTTGTTGTGGTTACTATATGTTTTGATAAAATCCAGTGCCCGTCTGCTGCTTTCCTCAAGTGTGGAATCGAAGCAGTGCAGCTGTGCACCGTCTCTCTCGGTTAACGGCACCCAGCGCAGACTGGCATCCCTTTGTGTTTTTCAGAAAGTTAATTTGTTTGGTTAGTTGGATGTGCTTCTCCACGGCCGCGCTTCTGACAGCTGCCGCGGTGTTCCTTGTTGCTACCTGTTTGTGATGAAATCCCTGTTCTTAAGTCGTGACACTTGGAAGCTGCTGTTATGAATTTTTCGTGAGCTGAGAGGGTGCAGCAGCACGGAAGTAGTATCTACGAGTGCTCAGACTGTATTTCGTGAAGTGAGAATACTCACAAAGTGCAGAGGGTCAGATAAGATGAAAAAACTAGCATCTTTTAACACTGATGTGTTCTTACACCCTTGCTGTCCTCCTGGAAGGATCTATGGTCTTCCTACACTCGGGGAAGAACGGAGCTGTGTGCTTTTGTGCTCCCTGAGAGCTTACCTCTCTCACCCTGATGTCATTAAACTTTTCTGTTTGGCCACGGTCCTTGACTGTTTCACACACGGGACCAATTGCTGTTCACCGTGTGCTGGGAAAAGAAGGGGTCAAAGGTCACATGTGGCTCAGTTCAAAACCATTGCTCTTGTACGTGATTGGATTTCAATTATTTTTGATCTCATTTTATGTTGTCAATGTTAATATGAAACACATTTTTTCATGTTTGCTATGCTTGCAGTCTTGATATTTTTATTTATTTTTTATTGTTGGAGTCTTTGAAATGCAAATGTTGCAGAAACAGGATGGTGGTTAGATACAGAAAACAGCTGATATTAATGCATAATTGCGGAGCTTAGATTTCAGAGGCGGACTGAAAGTCCTTTAATTCGGTCCGTAACATTATGAACTGGAATCATTCAAACTAATAGTGAAAACTTTCCTTTTGTGGATAGGAGTCCTGAACTCAAAGCTCTAGAACCAACCTGCAGACATGTCAGTGTCTGTGGATGGGCCCTCCTGGCTGGCTCATGTGCTAGAGCGGCTCTGAGGCCTCTTTGCCACACCTTCCTTTGCCCACCACTGTTTTCCTGGTTTTCACCTTCCCGCACTGCAAAGAGGGTTAATGGCATAGCATAGCAGCGGGATGAGGTCATCTCCATTAGGCTCAGTGAAACGAGATTCGGCCCAGAGATCAGGTATGAAAGTGAGGAGGTGGCGGCGACGGAGGATCAAGGGGGAGGGGGGGTTAGCTCCTTGTTTTCACTTTAGCGAGCGGCAGGAATGTGACCCATCTTCTGTCTTATCCCTTGTTGCATAATTCCCTTAAACTCATAAGGGATGGAAGCTGGAAATTAAGCTTTTTTTTGTACTGTGTCGAACAGGAAAGAGGCAGTACAGTTTATATATGTAGGTTGCATTAATGAAGATGGAGTTGGTACCACGTCCTATTAGTGTGCTGTAGTGCAAATACACACACACACACACACACATTATAGTGGTGGCATGATGTTTTTATGTAGTTTTTACAGCAAAAACTGCAGAAGTGAATCTTTGTCCAGCCTGGTCCTCTTGCTTTGGTTGCCCTACAAGCATCACTGTTGAAACTTTAAGAGAAGGCACCGGGGGGGCGGTGGTGGCACTATAACGACACTGCAATGAGGTGTTGTGGTGGAGAGCGAGGGGGCTTTGTACAGTGCATCCTCAGTCGGACGTCTGTCTCACTGCCTGTTATCTTCCAGGACGTTGGAGACGGCTTATTTTTTGAGTGCTCACTGGTGTTATACACACGCGCATGCGTTACATGTGTGCCTTTAATCAGATCCTGTTAAAGTTATAAGAGGTCTGCATATCGGCGTCTCACCATGACATCACCCACTTGTCTCAAATACAGCTTGTGTTTCAGGCCTAACCTGATCTCCCCATTACACGAATCCAGTTTGAACTAATGGGGTAAAAAATGCAAGCTATACCCAGGCGTAGAGCGCGGCACGACTCGGCCTGTTTTTCCTCTGTTACTTTATGGCATTTATTCATAAGTGCACTACATGGATGAAATTGGTCTTGTTAAGCCTCTAATAAATCGAAGCCAGAAGTAATCACTCACAGTCCAGCAGGCTGTTGGCATGGTGGCTTTTTTTTTTTTTATTTTTTTTTATTTTATTTTTATTTTCCTCCCCGCTTATTCCTCCGCTGACATGTTCTTCCTTAAGAGGTATTGGAATGCTTGTTGGTCACAATGGGGGGAGGGAGGGGAAAAGATATGACAGGGTTGGCAGGGAGGACCGCAGGGACTTTCATCACATCTGTCTGTCTGTCTGTCTGTCTGTCAGTCAGTCAGTCAGTCAGCCTGCTCTCCAGCAAGAAGGCAGGAGGGCCAGTTTGGAGCATGTTAGCAAGGGATGCTGTTGCATCAATTTTTTTTTTAATTGTATAACAATACGTGAGGCACATAATGTGACACAGGATAACATACGCATCATAAAAATAGAAAATGTTGCTGTTTATTGGAATCCTAAGGGAAATCCAAATGAACAAATTGTAATATTGCATTGCTAACAGTGCTAGCATGTTTCATAAAGTTTGTGAAAGGCTCCTTGTAAAAGAGAGAGGAAAACAGAGGTGTGTGTTAAAAGTGGAGGGTGGGAATTTATAAATATGTAAATAAATAAAGACCGCTGTTTTTACAAATTACAGCAATCAAGGAAAGGGTTCCAAATTTTGGTAAAGGTTAAATTGCTGTTTTTCTGGGATGCAGTACTTTTTTCTCAGGGAATACTGTATGTTTTAATAGTAGATTTATCTGTAGAGTTAATTTCTTAGATTTCCAGTGTAGTAAAATGATTTTCTTGGCAGTCGCTCCTGAGATTAGTAAAGGATTTCTGTACTTATTTGGGAGAAGGACTCGAGTGTCTCCTAGAAAACACACCATTGGATATAATGAAATTTTGCAGTCAAAACACTGGAAAATGTTTGAGTGACTGCTGTCTGAAACATGTCATCTGCCTGTCAAATCCACATGGCATGCAGATAATCATCCAAGTCGGCTAAAACCAGTTTATGCATTTGACGCTGAATAGCGTGCACTCAGTTAATGACTACATACTGATTAAACTGTAGGTTTTGGGTTACTGGTAAAAGAGAACGTGTTGCTAAATGTTTTAATGGTTGAGGGGATCCCCAGGTCATCTTCCCATTCAGTTACTGGTGCTGCTTGCATATTGTCTGAGGACGTTGAGTCTTTAAAACGCTTGATGGTGTTACTTGTGTTAATTTTTGATCTGATGGATTTAAGATGTTCGTATTGGCTGCAGGGGGTTGGCACCCTGTTCAGTGTCTTGCGCCTTGTGCTCTATGCTCCCTGGGATAGCTCCAGGCTCCCCTCCGATCCTGTGGAGGATGAGCGGTGTGGAAGACGATGGTTGGATGTTCATATTGGGGGAAAACTGAACTCTTCCTTGGTGTTTCAATCCATCCCCATCCCCTGGTAGGGTTTATGTGAACGGGCTGCCATATTTATTCAGTCCAGGATGAGCGTTGGCCAGCGGGGCTTAGTGTCAAGGGGGGGGGGGTGTATTGAGAGCGCGGTGCAAGTTAATCAAGCTGACAAAGTTCTTTAGGGGATGAAAACCTGACGGAGCACTTTGCACCTGAACAAAGCTGGTAAAGAAGGGCTCCATGTGGATTATCCATAAGGAGATAATGCTCACTGAACACAGAGTGTCGATGTGTGTTTTTGTTAGACTGCCAGCTGACATCAACGGAATTTCTGTTATGTAGAATTTAGTATTTAAATTTAGTGTGTAGCATTAAAAATTTTAATTTTGTTTTTCTTATTTCACAACATTTTTCTTGGCAGGCTGCAATTTTAAATGTAGGCATAAAAACAGAAACTTTTTTTTTTGGTCGTTTCAAAATGGAGGTAATTAAAGCAAATGCATTCCTTTCGTTTTTCAATGGCTGCCTCTTTAAACGAGCATGCTGTGTTAACTGTGTCTGTGTTACGTGTGTTAAGTCAGGAATGGTCACAGGTGCTCTTGACTGTGTCAGTCGTGTGGCACCTTCCTCAGGTCGGGAGGAAAGTGATGGACGCTGCAGCGACTCGCAGCAAAACGGCCGTTCAGGCTTGCCTGCTGCTTCCTCATTGGGCAAGCGTACACACTTCTACGCTTAGCTGTTGCCAGAGACCGTCCAGGGAACACCAGGTCTGTGACCTCACAGGTTGTCCTTCATCACATGTCTGAATAGAACAACATTTCCTTTCCAATCACGTAACTTTGTCAATGTGTGTCAGTGGGCTTTTGAACAAAAGTGGTGCTTTTTTTTTTTTTTTTTTTTTTTTTACTGGTAAAATTTTTGAAGTTGTATTTAAAGAGCAAGTAATTTATTTTTTTTTTTTAAGGTCAGTTGTCTGGTCTCTGACTCATTTGAAGTTACGTCATCAAGCCTGAGATTGCGTGTAGTGTTACAGGGTGCTTCTGTGCCTTCAGTGAAATAACATGAACGCCCATGGGCTTTTCAGTCAGCAGTGTTAGGGTGTGTGAGTAAGGCGTTTAGGTGAGTTAATGTCTCTAGGTGTGCAGAAGCGTAAAGACGGTGGCCGTAGCCAACTGGGCACAGAGTCGAGTTGCGGGGAAATCCTGTGGCAGGGAAGGAGAGGGCTCATTTGCTGAGGTAGGCAACCTTCCTGATAACTGCCCTCTGACCTAGGTCAAGGCCATCGGAGAATAAGATGTCCCTCTGAGCATGGACACACATGTTCCTTTCTGTGTTCCTATTCTTCCTGTTCCTGGGCTTTTGTTTTTGCCGTGTGCCCTGCTGCTTTGGTTGTGTGTGACCCTCCCCGCCTTTGTGTTCTCATAGTGGTGGGGGGCGACTGGACTTTACCGAAGCTTGTATCACTGGGACTGTTAACAGAGCGTGTGACGCAGGCCTCAATTTTCTCAGTGAACCTGCTGTGCTGGAACTTTCCCTCCATCCCCACAGCTCCTGTTTCGTTTCCATGGAAACTACTGTAAAGTCACCATAATTGATGATTTGTTTGACATTTCACCAATTTAGCTTTAAGGTCTTTGCACAGCGTGTTGCTTACAGAAGTGAGTCTGGATTTTTATGCCGATGTGAATTCTTAGAATGTAATTGAAATGTACACATTTCTGTTTAATCCAGGCTTTACGTTACTCTACTGTAATTAGAATTAATTTTTTTTTTCTTGAGGCAAGAATGGGGTCTGGTAGTGGTTTGTGTAAAGAGATGGGACTCTTCCCATCTCTCGGTTTGGGGTGGGGGGGGGGCTGTTGGGAAGAGTCTGCTCCCTACCATGACAACAAACATTTTCCCATGGCAGTCCTGGCTGAGGCCCAAAATGGGCTGGTCCACAAAAGAGTTGTGTTGTCTTCTTCAGTCCTCAGTTGTGTGTGTGTGTGTGTGTGTGTCTGTGTCTTTGTGTTTGCGGTGCATGTGTCTGTGGTGTGCATATGCACAGTTGTTTATGTTCTCTCTTGTTTCTGTTGAACTCAGAGACTAACACATGTATATGATATAGATATACACGCGTGTGTTCGCACACACATTTCAGGGTCACTGTAGAGAGTTTTTGCAGCTGCCCCTCCCTCACCCCACATAAAGCATGTATAAAGTTTTGTTGCACTCCCACAGACTGTCTGCCTTTGGCTTCTCCTCGTGCAGTACTCTGCAAAGCCAAAAAGCCTGAACAATCATGTCCTTGGGTGACTAAATTAAAGGTGGTGCATTTTGTATATGCAGTAAAGTTTTCACCCTCTTACCTCATCTTGGTCCTTTTCTGTTGTCTTGTACACTTGGCTGTCAGTGATTGCCCCCAGTGCATGCTGGGATGCATTTTGGGCTGGGAACATTCAGTCCATCTGTCATGCTAGGCCAGATGGGAAATGCACTCTTCTCAGCTAAAGCAGCTAGCATGCAACATATGTCCACTGTGATCCTGTGCGACACTTCAGCTGACCCCTCCCTCCCCCTGGTGACATCATACCCATATGGCTCTGTCTGTGTTGAGTGAGGTCATTCAGAGTGGTATGATGTCACTGTTAAGTTGAGCTCTCTTCCAATTCTGTCCTCTATAGCTAGAGTGGTTCTTTGTTTTCCAGGATTTTCATGTTCTTTTAGGCACAGAACCCCCTGCCCCCACCCTCCATGACTCGGCAAATCCTTGCAGTAACGCACACTTGCACACTTAACCTCTATTCTTTTGCAGAGCAGCTCTGTGTACGTAGCGGTGGACAAAAGAGAAGCGTGTTCAGCAACTTGCCAGCATCACTTAGCCACACCCTGGCAGCTCAGATGAAAGTGGTCCTTCTGTCATCTGATATCAGTACTGCATTTAGCTCTGATTTCAGGATGCCCTTATCATTTCCACATCCTGCGCAAGGCCTGTGTTTTCCTGCACAACGTGACGTCCCCCTCAGGCAGTCTGTGTGGTGGCTGTTGCTGTAAAACACAGGTCAGGAGGCTCTTTTGAACCTCTGGCCTTTGATCGAACCTCTTCCGTTTCTCTGACAATTATACCCGGCGCTTACATTCTGATAGAGTTCTGACAATTCGAGCATTGAATCTTCTCTCTGATCTTTTCAACCATCACCCACCTGTCCATGTACAGTTAGGTATCAGAAGACAATGTCCTCAAACAGGGCAAAAGACCGAGTTTTTCCAAGTCAGGGTGGGATGGTAGTATCGCTGTGACGGCCTTGGGTGGAGCTCATCAGTGGCGAGAGTGATGGCTTGAGCTAAAGGCTAATTAGCAGTCCCTGATGTGACCTCCTGTTGGTCATTATGCATTGGACAAAAAAGAGCCCTCAGCCAGATCTTGCCGGGTGTCGGTGGTGTCCAAGTAGTGCCGCACTCGCACACAAAGTCCTCCTGTGTGGCAGCTGGCATGGCTGCGGAGAGGGTGGCAACGATGCTGTGGGTGGACTTGAACAGGCCTCCATCACGGACAAAAGGTCTCAAGTGCCCGAAAGGCTCCCTCGGCAAGCATCAGACATCAGGCGCATCGGGGGGGAAATCGCCACCCCGGTCCATCTTTCTTTTCAAGAATGGCCTCGATCTCGCCGGGCCGCAGAGCCAAGTGGGCCTTCCTCCGAGGGAGCTGGTTCCGGCAGGCAAGCAGAAGAGAGGACGGGCCTCAGGCAAGAATCAAGGCAGGTCATTCATTGGCTCTCTTGTCCGGATGAACTCTGATGGTTGCTGGCCAGTTCCACTTGAGCATGCCGCGCACAAAAGCCTTGTGTCCAACTCTTTCTGGAGGATTAATGCTGTTAGCTTAGCTTCTGTTGATTTCTCCGCACATGCCACTAAATCAATTGACACTCATGTTTAACTTGTCTAATGATCCCCGGTGGATGGTGAACTTTCTGCCATTGCTAGAATAACTAGGAGGATAATTTTATTTTTTTTTTTTATTATTATTTTTATTTGGAATGAGAGTGGGCCTGAAAAAATGTTTTGTGGCTTTTTTTTTCTTGTTTTTGTCTTCCTTTTTTAGGAACTCCTTTGGAGAGACGGCTAGGCTTTCTTTTTCTGATGTTCTCTTAACTGTGCAACGTAGTTCCGCCTCGGAGCTCGTAGCCACGAGATGCTTTTGTGCGTTTCAGAACACCGACGTCGCTAGGCTAGCCTCAATCGGTGGCGATGCTCGCTTGGGTGACGTGGGCAGCGTCGTGGTGTTGACGCACTTGCCCGCGCTACGTCAGCGCGGCCCAGCGAGCACCCTGCAGTTGGGTCCCCTTGTATTTGGGGTGTTGCCGTGAGCGCTGCGTCCTCTTAATGCGCTGGAGAGCGATCTGATGAACGGCTTAGGAGCCTGGTGATTTCATTGTGAGGGAAATTAAGTGAAACCGCGGGGCTGATTTGTGTGTATCATAAAGGAGGAGCTGGGGCCAGATTCCTGCTGGGGAGTAATCTGCCACGGCTTCTTTGCAAAGCCTCGTAATGGGTAAATATAGCCTAGCAGTTTTGCCCAGGCCCACCAAGTTTGGTTCTGAACAGCTCAGTCTGTCCAAGGCGCTGTTTTCCGTCCTCCAGGTTTATTTTCCTCAGTGTTTTGATTGGCTGTCAGAAGTCGTGGGTGATCAGGCGACATGCTCCTACTGGCTCGCTTAGGGGACACTGTTGCCATGACCCCATGGCCTGTTCTACGCAAGACTGTCCTAGTATGTGTCCAGCTGAAGGACGGGACAGTCAGATACGAGCTGTGGCTATACAATCCCAGGGCCCAGAGTAGCTGCAGTGACACGTGAAGATCCTTCGTGTGTCTCGTGCTTCACCCATCTGCCCCATCGTGACGCTCGCTGTAATGAAC
Source organism: Chitala chitala (assembly GCA_025773905.1). NCBI lineage: Eukaryota > Metazoa > Chordata > Actinopteri > Osteoglossiformes > Notopteridae > Chitala > Chitala chitala. The sequence goes on from JABJVR010000032.1 coordinate 1,012,793, forward strand.
GGACCACTCAGAGAGAGAAGGGATGTGGGCAGCCCCAGTACTCTGCACTCTTGAGTACATACCACTGCTAACTACAGAACCACTTCTGTAAAATGCTCAACTGTGTTAAATTCACTTTACATAACGGTAACACCTGCAATGACCCTCAACCTTGCCCAGGTTGACGTTGTTACCTGGAGCCTTGCTGGTTTCTCCTTCAGTCACCTGTGCAGGCACGCCTTGTTCGTGGGGACTGTCTTTGAGTCGCACAGGAGACAGAACGTCGCTCAGAGCGTCCTCACGCCTTTACAAAGCCGGCATATTCCGTAACGCGCCATGTAGGGTCCAACACAGGCAGAACTGTTGCTGAACTGGCATGTTGACCTGCCCTGCTCAAGTCTGGATGGGAAAACTGAGCCTCTTGCTTTGCGAGGGAGCTGGGAAATTGCCCTGCTCCCCTTCAGGCTGGGCTCCTTCCGCTTTCTGTTGCCTCATGGGATTTGGGCTCACTTTGCACCCCCTCCCTCCCCCTTTCTCTCTCTTTCTCTTCCTGTGCCTGCATAGATTCCTGCAGCAGAAATAGCAGGGCACATACGTTACAGCTGGAATAACACAGGAAGTTGCGGGTTGCTGCTTTCTCTTCGACTCCCGGACTCTTTCTCTCTCTACATGTTGTATGTAGGCACTGTTTAAAGACGTGCTGTATTTAGACATGCTCCTGATTTTTATCATTTTCTTTCTCTTAACACACCCAGTTACAAGTAGCATATGGCCACTGCGTAGCAGCCTATAATTACCTCTATAAGGAAAGCAAAGCCATGAAGAAGGAGCAGACAGACACAGAAAAATGTCCTGGGGTGAGCGGGCAAGGAGATATTAAGCTCTATGAGGTTGCTTTTAGGATCAGTAAGGATTTGTTGTAGCGTATCTGGCTATTCAGTCATGACAGCACCACGTGATGTTTGCCTGGTCCGTACCTCCGACTTACAAAGCTAGGTAACACCAGCAGTGTACTTTGTGAGGGGAACTACAAGTGGTTCACAGGTGTAAGGGTAGGCAAGGGTCGGCCTGGTGGCTCAATGAGTAGAACATCAGGCTGGGATGCAGAAGTGTCCTGGTTTGAAGCCCAGCCACCAGGTGCATCCTTGTGCATGACACCTGGCGCTAGCTCATTGTAACATGTATGGGAAATGTTGTAAGTCATCAAAAGCATCTACTTAATGAATCAGATTGCTAAATTACTAGGCAGTAGGGGCAATCTGAACTAAGACAGCACTCTTGTGTGCTTTTCACTCCCAGTAGCTGTTTGATGAGGAGTTATGAGATAAGATCTCCACATTGGGATGGCCTTGCATTGTTCCTATCAGCTGCCAAAATGACCTGGGTTGGCAGCAGAGGCGGAGCCACAGTGAAGATAGGGAAGGGTGGGCAGAGTCTGACGCAGGACTGCTGATGGCCTGGCTCATCCCCTTGCATCCATGAGTCACACGCTGACTTCATTTCGTTTGTTGTACAACACTGCCTACTAGGTCAACACCAAGACAGTGTCCAAGAGCAAACGAAGCAGAACAAACAGCAAAGAATGCTCTCAGGCTCTCTAATGTTCCTGGACATGTATTTCCTACAAACAAGCTCTTGTATTGGAGTTCATACACTTCTCTGTCTTTTTTTTCCTTCCCAACCAGCAGTACTATTAAAGTGCGTAAATTAAGCTCAGTAAGTGTGGCTTACACACAGACACAAACGCATACCTTACCTCCAGAAGGAAATCGCACGATTTTATACAAATGGGGGGTGGGGGGGTGTTTTGATACTTCAAGGCGATGGAGCAAATCTCCCTGCAGCAGAAGAGGCCAAACCTGAGCGGCTGACCTTCCCTGGAATTACGTTTCTCCAGATTACTGTAACTATGCTGTCCATTAATCACTGAGTATTTTTATCCCACAAATTCCTGTTTGTCCTGAACCTGACATCTGTTTCTCATTTTCTGGCATGGCAGCTATTCCATAAAAGACAAAGCTGGGTTTAGCAGCAGAGAGCGGCGCTCTGCGTACTGAACGCCAGCCCGCCTCGCTTTCCCTGTGCGAGGTGAGCTGGTACACTGACATTAGCTGGGAAAGCGTGTGGTGAAACAGGTCTAAGATCCTGTATGCTGGTGTGTGTGTCTGTCTGAGGAGGCAAAGGAAAACAGCAGTCATTAAATATCCTGACATGGCAGTGTCCAGCTGAAGGTGTCGACTGGCAGACCGTGCTCACGTGCCTGCTTCCCATCATGCACCACGGTGAGTACGGCAGCACCACCCGCTGGGGTTGATAGCAGCTAAGAGAGGTGGATATGACTCCACCTTCAGGAACGGGGGATTTTCCTTTGCCATTGGAGTTTTTAATGTGTGCTGTCTTTAAGCGGACTGTCAGTACAGCCTGTGATTGATTGTTCATCCAGTCTGTCGTGACCTTAGGTCATCCTGTCTCACCTGGTTAGACATGCTCGTTATCGTGTGTGTGTGTGTGTGTGTGTGTGTGTGTGTGTGTGTGTGTGTGTGTGTGTGTGTGTGTGTGTGTGTGTGTGTGTGTCCAATGTGAGTTGTGACAGTCTTTTGATTGGACCGTCAGCCCTGCCCAGAGTCCATGTTGTTTCAGTAACAGCTTACCTGTTTCACTTCCATGCCATATCGATTAAATGTTATCCAGGAAGAGAGGAGGGAACTTCAGAGTTAAGTCAGCCCAGATAAAAGTGCCAGGCCCCTTGCTGAGTGGGGATGAAATAGCTGGTTAAACAGTAATGCTGAGGGAGCTGGCAGGCGGGGGTGAGGTTTCAGAGGTGGCAACTCCTTCAAGGTTCTGAAGGCCGATAAGGGTACGTTGCTTTACAAAAATAGACATGTATGATTTTATTGAACATGACATCAAGCAGGGGTTGATGAGCTGCAGTGGGAGTTTCCGTAGTTGAGGAAGTAGTTGACAGCTCTGTCTCCAGCTTTGATATCTTGAATCTGCAACGCTGTTCTTTTACTGCACTGTTGCTAACATTACAACATAATGATGATTTATGTGTTTGTTTCTCTCCTGCTCTTTTTCTTTTTTCCTTTCTTCCTACTAATTTAGTGAACCACTAAGTGAAGACTGGCACTCCCCATTCTCCCAATATGATATCCCAGGGATAACTGGATGAGATCCAGGCAAAGCCACCATGCGGGTTGGAAACGAGACATCTGGGTGTAAGATGGAGCATGTCATACCTTTTAGCCCCCCAGGGCTTGTAGTTAAGGCTGTTCTCCTCGCCTAGGGAGATAGACAGGCCGCTTCAGGTCCTGCATGGAGACAGGCCTTCCTTCAGTTCCGGCTCATTGCGTCGGTCCGCGGGTGCTTGTAGGCTCTTTCCCTGTATAGTTATGGGCTGGGGTCCTCTGCTGTTTACCCAGTTCTAACCAGGGTGAGCCGTGGTTGAAGAATTTAAGAGGGAATGGCTTAATTTAGGAAGTCCTGTATCTAGCTATAAATAGGAGGTTCCTTGGTATGGCCATGGGAATTGTTCTCGGTCCAAAAAAAAAAAAAGTAAAAAAACCATTCCTTCCCAGCAGCTGTGAGAACGTCTGATGCATCATCTCTGGAACGTTTGAGTTGCTGTAATGGTGAGGGAGCAGGACCTTCGTTTGCTCTCGTCTTCCTTTCGGAAATTCTCTCCGATACCTCCTTGTCCGTCAGTACGCCTTGGAGATTTGACCAATGGTATACCTGAGTGAAGGCAGGTCAGTCCTAGAGAGGTCATTGAGGTGGCAAATAGTTATCATGCTATTTGCGTGACAAGACGAATAACGATGTCGAGCCTGGCAAAGCTATTCACCAAGTGTGGCAGTGGGTACCTCTTGACTCCGCTATGGGGTATGACACTCGCTATGAAGAGCCAGCTGACAAGTCAAAAAAGTTTCAAATATTTTTCTTATTGTGTATCTCATAACAAATCTCATTTTGTGGTTATAGTAAAAAAACAATCTAATGTAACGTTCCTCCCTAGTAATCAGTGGAATGTTATATTTAGGCCTTAACAAGGGAAGATGCAACAATGTAGGAAAACCTACACTGTGTTTATGGCCTTGGATTGGTGTTGCCAAATGCTTTCCAGATATCTGGCAGCCTGGCCTGATCTGTCTCCAAATGGTGATAGTGCTAGGGACCACCTATAACTTTCTTCTACAGGTGAACAAAAATATGAGTCTGGCACCATTTGAAGAACTTTCTTAACATTCATTTTCGTTGAAATTTATAGCACAAAATGTTTGCTGTCAGTATTTGGTTTCTCTTTTTGCAGTTTTTCCCCTCTCTTCCGTAAGACTTTCTAGAAGGGGAAAGGCTATTTAACCTTATTTCATGTGGGAGTAAATTCTTGTATGAAACTGAGTAATTTGAAGTTTTTTCCTTTCCCTCTGAGTGTCCGTATTAATAAACACGACGGGCTGATAACTTATACCTCCCAATCCAACGACACAAGTGTCTAATCCTCGTGTCCCTTTGTGGTTTTTATTCGTTTTTGACTTTGGGATGCAGGGAATGGGCTGGCTCTCGTAATGCAGAATCGGTGGTGCTCTGACATGGTCTGATGACAGACTCCTAGTTGGAGCTTTGCGGTGGGCGGGCTTTGGTCTATGACCTCATCATGCAGAGCATGGAGGTTCAGGGTTGGAGGAGCTTCCATATTTGGTGAGGGAGCAGACGGCTGACTGTCTGTTCGGCTCACTTGCAGCTGTCCTCAAACTTAGACCTTTTTTCTAGCATATTTCAGCGCGTTTATTTTAGTTGCTTAGCAGGAGTTTTGTGCAATAGGCAGCTTAAATGCTGTACAATTTTAAGGTCTAATGTACTTGAACAGCAAGGTGGTGTTAGTAAAAGAGTTAATTTTTTTTAAGGATTTAACAATGGCATCCTTCCTTTTAATGCCTGCCATACTCGTTCTTGAGTTTTCTGTCCTGTAAAGTCCAAAGGCAAACGTAAATGCATATATGTGGTGGTATAGTTTCAGGCTGCAGTCAGGAGTGAGAGCATGGCTTTTCTGTTTTCACCCTTTTGCACGTTTGGGAGTTCTTTGTGGAGGTCCGGCTCGCAAGTCAAGTCCTCGTTTTCTGTGTTGAAGACTTCATCAGTATAGCATCATGGGTAATTTGTGTAGTTATAATGAACGTGCAGATTGTGACCATTTGCAGTGTATTATATTTAAAGGCCTTTATGTTGTCACTGAGGCTGGGATTTAGCATCACACTGTCGTCCGTTTTTGGGTTGGGGGTGGAAGAACAAGGGTTTAGATTGATGCTCTTCTCAAAGGAAGCCGGATGTACCAGTGTATGTTTGTGTGGTATCTGTTTTGCAGCACTGCTGGTTTGTACCAGGCAAACTACATTCAGTTGCATATTTTTCTGTCCCTTTCGGCAAAAACGTTTCATAATTTCTTTGCTATCAGAGGGGGAATGCAAGGTTGGAGCCTGTTGCCAGAGCTAGACTATCCTGAGACATTTTGATCCAAATATAGAGATCAAACTTTTTTTTAGTTGTTACGTTTACTGAACGTTTTGAGCTATTTTTAAGCCGTACAGTTTTGAACTATACAAGTAAATGAAGGCAGGGTGTTCCCAGAGGCTCCAGATATAACGCTAATTCACAACTGCGAACGCCGCCCAGACGGCAGATCAGTCCATACAGGTGTTTCAGTCAGTACTGTTGCATCATGGGGTTTTATCTAATTTCATGCAAAGGCTGACCAGGCCTCTGTAATTTCATTTTTGTTATGATGAGAAAGATGTTTACTTCCTGGAATTCTTGCTCTACAATATAGGATTATTGCTGTTTTCAGCCAGTTATAGAAGTTTAAATACATTTAGAGTGGAATGTTCACACCCTTGTTCAGTCGTTTATTTGAAAAAATCCTTAGTGCTGTGATCATCTGACCTCGTGCTTTCAGCCATTGTGGCTTTTGTTATGCCGTGACTAGATAAAAGCTGCATCTAAGAGAAAAGCAAACCTTTTTTTTCTTTTGTATAGTGTGGTAAATGAGTAATTAGACTTATTAATCTCCTGCATGACTAAGCATTGAATTCTGCATTGATCCTAATACCAACAATTCCTCAAAACCACTTACAAGGTCTTTTGTTGACTGGATGTCTTTGTTAATATATTACTGTATGTTGAAGCCAAGCTGGAACCCAGTTTGAGGGACGTTTACTCAGTTTTAATGACTTTGTGCTACTTTGACAGCTACATTTTCAGAGGTTTGTTCAGCTTGCATTGTGACCCTAAGGTTTTGTAATGGTGGTTGAGGAAAGGAGGCTGGTCTACTACTATTAATCTGCCAGGGAATGATGCCTGCTCCTGCTGTAGGGTTTGTAGGGTTCTGAGGTGTTTTTTTCCCATTAAAGTAGCTTCTCTGACTCTTTACTGCTAAGAAAGTTGTGCTGCTTTGTTTTAGGTGCCTCATAATTTCCTTATTTGAATGTTTCCCCAGTGCTGAGGTATCTCTTACTCAAATGCACTAGAAGTGGGGCAGAATGGGAACCCACTACACTTTAGCTGTTTAGTTTCTCTTCACACACAGGACCCTTTATTCCCTTTGCATGACTTCGCCCTGTTTTAAGGCTGTACCTCGGGTACAGACGGGTCATGACACGGTACAGAGAAACGCAGCAGACGATGCTCCGGCACCCTTTGACCGTGTTCGGCAGGTGGGCTGCAGCTGTTCCCTGTCGTGAAGAGACATGCAGAGTTTGGCTCGTTCAGGTGTTATTTATAATGGGTACAGTGTATGTAAATAAGTGCCACTTTGGAGACAAGCCTTGGCATGGTGAGAACAGCTGCTTATTGTGCAGGCTTACTTCAGGTTCAGAAGTTATCCTGAAAACCCGCTCTGATCTGGATAACTCCTCAGTCTGTTTCATACCGACTGCCAAAGAAGAATTTGCCATTGTTTACCTGGCTCTGGTGTCTTCAATTATATTAAGGTGGTCGCCTTTCTGAAGCTTTTGTGCTCTAGAGCTGTGATTACGTTCCAGAACTGTTGGTTTATCAGAGGACATAGTGTGTGTTTTTCTCTTACAAATGCATACAAAACTTCATCTTGTTTGAAAATTTTTCTCAGTGATATTACAGCGACCTTAGGACCAGAGCTAAAGCAAAGGTGTGTGTGTGTGTGTGTGTGTGTGTGTGTGTGTGTGTGTGTGTAATTTTTTTTCTAGCCCAGAAAGGGTGTTTTGTAATTTAAACAATATGGAAAATTTCCCGTGAAGGGAACCATGTTAACTGGGAGCTGGGTGGCCCACAGCTAAATGCCGGCATTGTGGATAGGAGTAGCCGCTCTCCTAGATCGTACCATGCAGAGGCGGCGCAGGGGGCCGGGCGTCCTGAGAGAACGGCCTTGTCCGCTCACAATGCAGCCATTGTGGTCCGCCTCACGAGCCAAGGTAGACCTGTCCTCCGGGTAGGTGTAGGAGGTGGGGATTTGGGGTGCGGGGCACCCGTACAGGTTGCTTGTTCTTGGCTGCACCCTGACTCTGGATGACATTTCCCCCATACAATGCATATGTCAGCAGACACGTTCTGTGGAACATAGGGCCAAACGCATTTACATTACCACTGATCCGGAGGAGGACATTAGGTGGCTGAGAGCCAATGGACAAGGCTTCACTCAGCTCTGAGCTGTACGCTTGTGCAGTGCTTCTGGTCTGGGACAGTTACATGTTGTATCTGAGGCTAATGTCTCTTACAGGCGGAGACTTGTTCTTCTCCAGTCATAATCCCTAGAGCAATCTCATAGACACAGTCGCTTTCAGCAGTAAATAATCCCAGTCATATTAAATAGTAGGTGGTTTTTCCACTTGTCCAGCAGGTGTCCGGCCTGTATGCTGTACAACTTGGTATTAAAGGTATGCTGTGTTTAGCTCCAGATGACATGAGACTTTGTCATGCTGGTATTTGTAGTGCAGGGCAGTAAACAGCGTTGTGCAGAGACTGCCTTGACTAACAGGCACTCTGTCCTGCATTTTATTATTAAGCCTCCCCAAAAGGGAAGCGGATATGAAAGGGTGTTTTAGACAAGTAAGCTGTGACTTTGGATTTATAGCAAATGAACATCAGAAGTCCCCCCAGTCATGTGTAGAGGTGTTCTGGTACTGTTGGGTTGGATGCAGGTTAAGGCCTGCTGAGTGCTGGTGACTTTCGCCGCCTCGCGTAAAGACCGTCGCCGAGAGTTACGGTGAGCTTCAGCAGGGCGCCTTCCTTGATCAGAAAGGCTGTCTTTGGTCTGGGCTGCTCTGCTGTCACGTGGGGCGTTGACCTTTCCGGGTCCCACAGAGCTCCAAAGCTCTTGAAAGCGGCGGCCGATCGGTGGCCATCAAAGGGAGATCAAACTCCGAAAAACTGACGGCGGAAAAAGGGAAAGTGGACCTCAAAGAAAGGACAGCGTTCTTTGTGCCGGGGGGGAAATCAAAAAAGGAAAAAGCTGGACCTTTTGCCTCACAGTCTGAAAATCTTAGGCTTAAAATGTCAGGGAGGCAATGAGTGTATTGTTTATACTTTGGTGTGTCAGGGGGTGTGCGTGAGTTTGGGCTGCTAGGTCCAGACTGCGTTGTTTGCGAATGTTGGCAGCACTGTAGCAGCGGTCCTGAGAGTTCTGTTGTGACAAGAGTTCTCCTCCAAGGGTGCAGGTTGTATTCATTAGGTCATGTCAGCGCTCACCCTCTGTGCATTAGCTGCCTGTTACACTCATTAGTTCTTACTGCCATATCAAGCATAGTCTTGGCTGCTAGGGCACACTTCGACTGCAGGTTCAGGAGTAAAACATTGCATGACTTGGACAGGAGCTGAGGTTCAATCACGGGCAGCTGAGGATGGTTCAGAGACTAACCAAAAACGGCAGTGCCCGTAAGGAATCGTCGGCTACATGGGGGGGAGACCACTTTGATCTCGGGACGAAGGAAAAAAAATATCAAAGAGTTTGGACTGAAGGCTTTCATGGGGCAGGAATATCCAGAGAAAGGTTAGAAGATTTCATTCGCAAAAGGAAAGGGTTTTGTAGGAAGGATCCTCACAAAGCATGGCCTGCTCCGCTCCGAGGCCGGCTATGAGCCGGAGGATATTGTGGTTTTGTGTTCGTGTTTGTTTGGATTTACACACCAGGTGCAGGCCCGCTTTCTCCGCTTCCTGCCTCGTTCCACTTCCCATCAAACTGCCCTCGCTCCCTTCAAGCCCCACACCCGTAACGCCGTCCCGTTGGCCCGCGTGAAAAATACGAGCGTGTTTACTGGAAGCCGGCCGCGTCCGGCAGGGCTCATTATAACAGCCCGCGGCGACTAAGTGCAGCCGAACGGGAATGATTCCGACATCTAGGCTGGGATGCGTCCTCCTTAGATACACATCAGATGTGTCGCATTCCTCTGTCTGTTTCGGCAAATAAGTCATTATCACGTTCCTGGTTTTGCAGGACGTTTAGGGCTTAAAGAGAGGGAGATCAGCTAGTCGGTCTGTTACTGGTTCAGATGTTAGATGTAGCCACATAACCTCAAAGGCACATATCTGTACCACAGACTGCAAGAATTTGAGCTCATTTTGCTTGTCTTTAGTTATTTTTCTTTGCCTTGACAGACTGCCCGTATATGAAGAGTAACGGATAGGCAACTTTAAGATATTTATATTTTCTGTCCCCTCATGTACCAGAGGAGTCTCAAACTTAAAAATCAGTTCACTAACAGGAAAGTGGAACTGGTCAGGCTCTTTTAAAGTGTGAACTTTCCCCCTGAAGAAGTCAACGACCTTCTCATTCCATTCAGAAAACCCAGCAGTATGTTTTATATGTTTAATTATATTTAAGGGGGCCATTTGTATTCCTTTTGAACTGCTATAACCTTTGTGTCCCTGTGTGAAGCCAGTTTTTCTACACACAAAGAATGACAGAAATGGCTGTTCCTATTTTTTCTTACATAAATCATCAAATTTTTTTTTCGATTAATTAAATTCCCCAGCCCACTGTAGGAAGTGGGTGTATGCCCTCTGCAGTGAAGTTTAGCCCCCTCCAGACATGGTTTAACAAAATTCCATTAAGATGTTTCTGTGGCAACCGGTATCACATAGCAACCAGCTATCCAATGGCAGAAGAGCGTTGCACTGGAACTGCACAGAGTACAAGCAGTGGCTGTGGAATGTGTGTGTGTGTGTGTGTGTGTGTGTGTGCGGGGAGGGGTACATTGGTGGGAAAAATGGAGCCAGTGAACCTTAACCTTGGAACGGTCCTTTTGTATGTAAAATTATAAAAAAAAAAAAAATGTCCAGCTCTGTGTTTTTCGAGCAGTGTGTGTAATACATTCCAGTGACTCTGAGTACCCTCACTCATACACTTCTCTTCCTCCAAAAACTCCCAGCTGCCGTCAGACACTCTGTACTCACTGTTGGAATAAATGATCTTACTGGTAATATTTGGAGAAGTGTCTGCGTAAAATCCTAACAAAGCAATTGTACTGCCATATCAGGCTCATATACATAGTTTTTATATACCATAAGTATCAATTAAATTTGGGTAATTTTTAGAGCTTGCCGTTTCTGTTTTACATGTTTGGGGAAGTATCTTTCCACAACAGGGAAAGAGTTTAGAGCCCACATAGAGTATGTAAACAGTTATTACACTGTAAATAGTGTATTCAATTCAGGAACTAGATAAATTTATAAATTGATAGTTTATATTGATTAACTGCAGCTTTACATCCATATATATAAGAGGTATTTTGGAAGCATGTACAACTGCAGTGTTTCCCGTTGAGTGTGTGTTAAACTCTTGGATCAGTTTGTCAGATGACTCTTACTCTACAGCTCTTTTGGCATGTTATAAAGTGTTAAGTAGGCTTTTCACGAGGCCAGAGTGAACCCTTTCTTTGGTGCTCAGTAACCCAAGGTATATGCTGAAAACAGAGCGTTTCTGTCTTTGGTGCTTGCTGGGTAATCTTGGTAGCGCTCAACAGGTTCGACCAGGCCCGTGTGTGTGTGTGTGTGTGTGTGTGTGTGTGTGTTTACCGGTGCTGGTTCCTTAGCAAATGGAACTGGAAAGTGACACCATCCAGGTGTGCGCCTGTCCCGTCTCCGCCTCACTTTCCCGAAAATCCCTTGCAGCCCTCCACCCATATCCCATGTCCCTGTGTTCCGCCAGGATGGGGGGCAGAGAGAGAGAGAAACGCCTCCTGTGAACAAAAACATGGGGGGGTTGTGGGGGTGCGTGTGGTGTTATATTTCCTAAAAGTAAAGCTCGACATGTAAATGCCCCCACCCTTTGAAGCTCACACAAATATGTATTTGAAAAGATTGACAAATCTGTGCTCCACAGTGGTGTTCCGTGACACGTTTTGCCCCCCAAAATGTCTTCCAGAGCAGTGATGTGTCAGCGACCCGAGCTAAAGTGTGTTTTATACTCGCTGTGTCTGCTTCGGCTTGGAAAGAGTCCGTGACAGCTCTTATGTCACAACAGCACGCACGAGCCAGTTTTTGCACCTAACCCACCGGTGCCAGTTTCCATAAATCCCCATTGCGTTCATTAGCTCGTTGCACGGTCTACACAGCCCCACGACAGAAGGATCGAGTAGAGGGGCGTTTCGAGGTCGAGTTTGACGCATGTCCAAACCCATAACCCACTGACCAACAGCATCTAGCTGTCTCGGCTACATTACAAATCTTTTTTATATGCGAATTAAAATCCATTTAAGACTGTAAAATGGCAGGCTGTGTTGCTATGTAATCCCTAATAACAGGCTGTCTCTGCACCAGGGGGATGATGGGGGATTCATCTGCTTGTGTAGACTGTCAGAGAAATGTGCCCCTGTTTTGTACACACAACATGGCAACCATGTTTAGTTACCCCTTTTGTTTGGCTCTTAGTCTGTTACTCTACCACACACCCCTGAGCTATGTTCCTGGCTGCTCCTGCTCCTGAAATGTAAAACAGATCAAACTAAAGAACCTCAACAATTAGGGTGACAGGATACATTTAGCAGGCTTGGTCTGATGAAGAGGCTCTCACTTGGGGCCTGTGTTTTGTCATCTTTTCTGTTCCTGTTTTCTGAGGCCTTGGCAACTAGTTTATCACCCTGTTTAGACTTTAGTTGGAGACTGGGCCAGGCTGTCTGGTTGTCATGGGAACAGATGGGCAGAAAGATGCTGTGCGTCCCCTGACCGAGAAGCACTGTTGGTGTGTTGTGGGGGGACATGATGTTGAAATGTAGTCCCACTTTATATGCATTCTGATGGTGAGAGATTCTAGACAGTGTAGAGCAGGGCTGTCTGCCTGGGCACCAGGCAAGCTGAATGGTGTCTTTCCCTGACCCTACAGCTTCGGAGGTCTTCAGATGTAATTGTACCTCTAAAGCCAGTAAAGGATTTTTGGCAGAATTTGAGCACAAAGTCAGTTTATTGGATCTTATTTGAAAGCCTGCTGGTTAAGGCAATTAGCGATATTTAGAATGTGAACTTTTTTTAATTCAGTGGTTAATCTGTTAACTTCAAAGAGATTTGTCAAAGCATTGCAAGGGCATCATGTTACTTCTCTCTGGAATTACATCAAGTCTGTACCCTTTAGTGAGTGCTGTTAAATGACTCAGTTTCTGATTCATGGTCTTTTCCTCTTAAAGAAGACAGTGACACAGATATAGTCTGTTCTGCACAGCTTGAACTCTCAGCTCTACAGACCTTTTTTGCGCGCGATCGCGCCTGTGCACATAAAACCGTTAAAGACGTCCACAGTTTGAAATACTGCAGTGACAGACAACAGAGCATAAAAGTACGTAACTGGAGGCTGACATGAGTGTAGAGATCAGAGGGACTTGGAGGGTGGGCTTTTAGAGGAGCTTTTCTAGCCAAAGAGGACTGTGTTGATAACATGTTGATGGAGCTCCCAAGGGGGTCAAAAGGATGGCGTCAGAAGGAGGAAAAAAAAAACAGAAACTTTCCTCCCTTCATGATTTGTTCACTTCTAAAAATAGGCCCGTGTTTTTCATGAGGAGACAAGCGAGGCTCGGTAGGAATTTCCGGCATGGACTTGGTCATGAGTACACAGCAAGCTGTTTTGCTTACATTAACACTGATGGATATCTGTGCTCCAGTGCTTCCTGGGAACTGGACCTTCCTGGGAGTGGGGGCACACTGGCAAGTCCTCCTAACTAGTTGCCACTCAAATCTCCACCAGTTCTCGCAAAATCCTGACTCTGGTCTCAGTCAGGTGCAATTCGTGAGTCACGTATAGGTAGTGCTGTCCGTGCAGACAGGTGTTTGGCTGATTTGGCTGTCAGTTAATTTGGAGGTGTGTGCCTGTTTGCATTTGTCACTCTCACTCTAGACAGCCCAGGTTGCCATGGCAGTGTTTTTGTCAGGCACTGTACACTCTGTCTCCATAATACAGTGCAACCACTGGGCTTTAGCCTTCTTGCCCTTTGACCCTTGATCTAAAGTGCCTTCTGGGTAGCCCTTGTTCTGTAGTTGTTCTTTACCCATTCTGCTTGGTGTGGGGTAGCTGTTAGTAGCATGTATTAGAGAAACGTAATGAGTAATGAATTGCCCAGCTGAAAGAGATTGTACTCATTGCTTTCACTGGATAGCTATACTGCCTGTGGGTGGAGTATACAGCAGTTCAGAAGCAGATTCAGAAATTCAGTATAACTACTTTATTATTAACTGTTCTTGTCACACATGTACACCCTGCACTCTCCTTTTCCCAACTCCCCTGTTCAACCAGCATTCAAGCATTTATATAATGTGAGCACTACATATGCTTTGTAATAAAGAACAGCGGCCCCTAATGAACGGAGTCTGTCATTACAGTCACAGCAAACAACAACAGCATTCGGTTGGAGGCACATTGTTGTACTTTCGAAACGCGCTTTTGCTTAGTTGTGTGCAGATCTCCAACTTTAAAAGTGTAAAATTATGCAGTGTTCTAGATAGTCCTTTTGCTGCCTCTGCTGTGATCACCTTTCAGCAGTTCTTGGATTATCATTCAAGTTTTGTGTGTTTCAGATTAATATAAAAACAATTGTAAATTAACGATACACAAGTAACGCCACATGGTAATCGTAGTTTTGTTACTGGTGGTAAACCGTCTGCTGACCGGCAGGCCATTGCTTTCCTTCACCAAATCTCTTAAATGAACTTGTCATGTACCCTCCTTTCTCTTAATATCCCTCCTCCTCACTTGCTCTTTCCTTACCAATCGGCAAGGCAAAACTATTCTCTGTGACTGACTTTTATATTGCGACAGCCTGCCAGTAGCAAGGGTCCATTAGCAGAACAGATATAGTACTGAAATGCTAGTCATAGACAGCAATATAGGAGCTAAACCAAATTAGTTACCCGTTTTGATGTTTGTTCATCTGTTCCAGCTTGTCTTGTTGCACTTCTCTCAGTAGTATATTTAATGTCTGTAATTACAACTAATAGTCTGTCACTTTCTCTGAGCATGACTTGCTCCTCTGCCATGGATCTCACTGGAGCCCCCTGGTGGCAAGAGATTTTTTTTTTTGGCCACTGCTGTGTTTAGATGTAAAACTGTAGTTAAGCTGGTCCACAATTGCAATGCCTGCCATTTCTAGTGATGTAAGAGATGGCATTTAGTTAGAGAACGTTGTTATTTATAAGTACTGATTGCTGAGCTGCAGTGTGAAAGTGCCCTGAGAGTGTGCTGGAGGTCAGGCCAGGTCAGAGGTGAGCGCTTGGGGGCACACATGTTTCTCATGGCAAATGGTCTGTCTTCAGTGTTGAATCCAAGCAGGTGCTTGTTGTATTTAGACGTGTAATATACAGTGAGACTTTGAGTACAGTAGTGTGTTAAATTAAAAACAACATTCAAACTGTTATTTTTTTTATTAATCCTTTATTAGTCCCACAACAGGGAAATTCATTCTCTGCGTTTAACCTGTCCTCTGGGAGGAGCAGTGGGCTGCCTTTTTTCGGCACCCAGGGAGCTAGCATGGAGTGTCCTGCTGACGGGGACACCCGGTGACTGGGCTATAATTTGAACCGGGAGACTTCTGCATCCCGTCTTGAGGTTATACATTCAAGTCAAAGGGACAGCTTGCTGCTGTACTCAGGAATTGTGAGCTTTATCTGATTTGCTCACATAAAATACCTATATCTCAGAGAAAAGCATCACTTAGTGTATAATTGCTCCAAACCTACGGCCACGTCTTTAACAGAAAAGAGATTGTGCTATTGCTGTTCAACCTGCTGCAAGTCTATCTTACCTCTAGGGGGCGGCAAAGAGCCACCATCTGTTTCTGTGGCACGGTGCCCTTACCCGTGCCATCATCCACTCATGGCTTATTCAGTGATGACAGAAGGCAAGGATGCTAAATTGAAGACACTCAGTTTTGGTTTAGCTGTATATGAGTGTTCATGGGTATTTGTGTGTGTGTTTGTGATTGTGTGTGTGTTTTTTTAGCATCCTGAGCCGCTAGTACACTCTTAAATGATCCAGACACGCAGGTATGCATGCGCACACAAGCCGTCTCCTGCTGTTTCATTTAGGACCACACCTTGACTAGAGAGCACCATCAGTGTGTCACTGCAGAAAAACTCCTCCTTCCTCACATGATTTCCACAGGCAACAGAAATACACACACACACACCACTGCACCACGTGAACCCCGCTGACCTCCGGCATGGAGCTGTTTCTGTCCATCCACTGCTGTTTGGCTCGTGGGAGCGAGTGTCCCGAGCACTGGCTGAACAGTATCACACACCACATCCTTTCTCTTGGGCTCGCCCAGTCATTACAAGGTGGTGCCTTTTCAGAAACAGATGTCGCGATAACCCCCGCCGGTGTGTCGTCTGTGTCTGTCTAGATGTAGCCACAGAAACCTCACTCAAATCTGAACTTGGACGAGGGTGACTGTAATTGATTGGAGTGCCTCTAATAGCCACTCTTAAGTTGCTCAATGCAATGACTTATTCTGGAGTTCAAAACTAACTTTGTCAAATGTAATGAATGTGCATCTGACCATTATAGGACATGTATTGTGATATTTATGGTCCTGCCAAGAGTGGCATTATCATTACTTGGTTTTGTGGTCTTTTTAGGTTGAAGTTCCTGGATAATGGCCAGGTTTAGTGTAGCTCAGCTGATTCCTAAACTAAATCAAGGGTACGCACCCCAAAATAACCTGTCTGTCCTCTCTCAGTTGACTTACTCTGTCTGGCTGTGTGCATCTGGCTGTGTTTGGTGTACTCGGTTCTTCTTGCCAAGAAGAGGAGACGCGCAGCCCTCGTCGTGCTGATATCTGGCTGGGGTTGCGTGCAGGCGTACACGCTGCAGAGACGTTTATCTCCTCTGCTGAGGTGCTTCTCATCTCGCCCCACTGGCTGCTATGGCAACCAGTCTTTGTTTCCTCCACCCCCTTCACCATTTGATGCAGGTGGGTAGTTGACGTGCCCAGGCAGCTGACCGTAACCTAGGAGACCACTCCAGCAAAGCCAGTGCGTGTGTGATGCCGATCACACATCCACTGCCAGTCCTTGGCATTGGACTTTGTTCTCTTTTGGCCCGTCGCACACTGCTAAAAGAGGTTCCTGAACCTGCAACGTCAGGCTGCATTAGCCACCTCACCGCAGAGTCTGCTTGCAGTGTTTTTTGCTCACTCTATACCTTACCATAAGTTTGCCCCTAAAGTCGCGTTCAGCTGCGGAACACGTAAAGCTAATTTTTTCAGCCTAAGATCAGCCATCTTTTTCTTTGATGCTCTTTGCTCACACTTGGCCCGTGGCGCTTCCTCCTTAAATCTCCTTCCAGCTGAGAGCCAACAGCCCCGACCTGACTGAGGAGCGCTTCCCAGGTTGTGACCCCGTGATTTATTTCTCCTGAGTAGCGTGCCTTTGGGGGGGGAAAGCAGAGGAGGAATGGACATGACACGCAAAGCTCACTGCTCACAGGGAGCTGGCATGAGGGAGAGGAATCTTGTGGTGAATTAATCCGCTGCACAAAGTGTATTCATATCATCCTGATTTAATTTCAAGAGCCAGATCACGGCTGCGCCACTCAAATCTATTTTAAAAAGCGCTTTCGTTTGTCCGCTTCTCTCTCATCTTTCTCTTATCACTGTTCTTTAACAACATGTCTTCAAGCCGTGGGTGACTTTCCAAACAAAGACGGAAGAAAAATTTAAAACTGCTTCCTTGCCCGGTGCCAGTAGGTGGTGCTGTCATTAAAGGCATTAACCGACCATTAGCAGAAAATTAGGTTTAGAACATTTATTTTGGAGATGTTAAATGCACATAGCAGGTTGAACAAAAAACTCCTTTTGTTTTCCTTGATTCCATGTTGAGATTCCATATTTAGATGTGCAGGTCTTCAAACAGAAGAACAGCTTTGTAGTTGAGGTTTAAACAGTAAAAGTACTCAGGAACACAGTGTGTGTTGAGTATTTATGAAGGTTTCAGCTTTGATGTTCTTTGGGACAGATTATTCCAGGCCAAAATAACCTGTGCCAAATACCCAGTCTTTCCTTTGTGAGGCAATGCTGTAGACAGATGTTGGTCTTGATCAGGTGGCTTCAGGTGAGTTTGAGGGGTCCTTTATGTTCCATCTCAGTGGACAAACAACTCTTTAAGTTCTGTGGCAACAAGAATGCACCCCTGCCCTGGGCCCACTCTCTGCATGGTGACTTTTTTCTCGTCTGCTTTCTGTAAAACAGTGAGGTGACACCAGTGAATTTGCCGGAGAACAGGTTGGCCTGATGAGGACGACTTAAACACTTTTACAAGCTTGGAAGTCACGTTGTGTACGCTGTAAATGTAGGATTCAGGTTTGGGTGAGTGTAGCTTCTCAGCCTGATGGGATGTTCAGAGCTGGTCTTCTGTGTGGAACAACACAAAACATTTGTGTACAAAAATGTCACGAACCAGCTTCTCTCTCTCATAAACCTGTTGGTGTTGTAGTGCTTTAGTGTATTGTATATTAATACATTTGTTAATTTGGGGGTGCACTAACAGCAAAGGTATAGTACTACTGAGCTGCTGTGGACATCATTGCCCCCTCCCCCCTTGTTCATCCATGACAGCAAACCACACAGGTAGCTGAGCTTGCATGGGCGTGACCACGGCAACTTCTGTATCTGTCACATGCGTGACCGACTCGTGAGCTCCAGGTAAACGTGGACATCCCCCCACACCCAGGTCCTGAGGTAAATCCAGTCATTATCCTGGGGTAAAAATAATCCCTGTCTCTAGGCAAAACGTGGTCTTTGTCCTGAGCTGGAGGTATTCATACAGATAAGCGCAGTCATCTTCCTTGTAGAAATGGCAAATGTAAAAACAGTGATGATCTCACACAGTTTTGTGACACCCCCCCCAGCCCCTTACCCAGCGATTGGAGCAGCTTAGGAGATCCTCTGTGGCAGAATCGGGTTAGGGCGTTTGAGGAGGAGCTGCTCTTGCTGAATGTTTAAATGCCCTTAGACAGGAGGATTAACACTGCTCGAATTAACATGCGTGACCAAGTGAACGTGTCCTCCACGCGTTTGCACTTGCGGGTGCACGCGCGCGCATGCGTTTGAGCGCTTCCGTGCCACAGAGAAGTTCCCACCTTGGTGTTGCCTTGGAAATCCGTCAGCACTCTCCACTCCCCCTCCCCTTCCTACCCTATCCATTCCCCAGCCTTGCAGTGTGGTGGGATCACCCGCCGCCTGGCTTATCTGGCGTCGACTAGTCGAGCCTGCGGCTGCCGGGGCTGCTGGCTGTTCCCAGTTCCACAGCTCATCTCTCACTCTTCGCCATGCAGCGAGGTAGAAAGCAGCGCCTTGGCCACGGCAGCACCTGCCAGAGCCAGAGCTGAGTTCTCGGTCCACAAATCCAGGGGCGAAACGCCTGTGGGGGGGGGGGGGGGATGAGCAGTGTAACGTTAAGGCTAGGGACCTGGACACAGGGGCCGCTGGTGTGGGGG